>JAWDJD010000004.1:216592452-217017452 GCA_035047305.1 Bradypodion pumilum | reverse complement strand
GTCCCGCCAAGAGGGGAGCAGGGGAGGAGGCATTGGCGGGGCCAGCACCAGTTGCACCGAGGAAGCAGCTAGCACTTGGAGTTTACAGGAAAGCTAACAAGACTCTCTTGCAAATGCATTTACCAGGGATAAATAGATTAAAAGTACAGAATGGCAGTAATTGCCAAATAATATACTGGGGCATACTGGTTTGCTATCAGTGTGGTGAAGTGAGAATCTAGCTATGTTGTAGAATCATCACCAAGAGCTGAGGGGAGAAATAATTCCTTTCTCCACGCAGTGATTTTTAACTACTTAAGGGGTTTCCCCCCATTGAGAAACCTCACAAAATTTCATGGATTTTTGTCAATATTTTAAAAGGAAACACTAATCTGCATAGAATTATTTCAGTTACTGTGCACAATAACACCTTTCCTGTGCAAGATTCCTGGAAATGGCACTGCCGTTCTACAGAATTTGACAATTACTTCCTCAAAAAAAAAATAGTGCTTATGGGATTCTTGGCAAGGAATTTTAGCACAGCAAAATTCAGAAAATCACCAAGAACAACAAATTATTTGTGATCTGTCAACATGCCAATTACCAAGAGCAAGGAAGCTGAGTGGTTGCTGCTGATGGCATCTCCGAAGGTAGTGTAATAATATATGTTGTGTTGAGCTTACTCAGTGGAGAGACTAAGGATCGAGCAAGGAGATTTATCACTTCCAGTCATCCCAAATCCAGATGGGACCCCTCTTCTTTCATAAGGTGCCAGTGTTTTGCACTGTGTTTTTTTTTTTTTGGCTATGTATGTTTTCTTTTCTCCTGTGCTGAGTATGTTCAAGGTAACACACCCATAGTGTTGGCATAACAATTAGTCTGCAGTACTGCTCTTTAATAGACCTTTCTACTATCCATTAATTCCCATCAAAGCTTCTGCCAATCACCTTATAATGTGATGGTGAATTCCATACATTAATTAAAGATTTCTGTGGAGACATTCTCTAATTTATCTCTCCTGAACCTACTGTCAATCAATTTTATTGGCTAATCCAACATTCTAGTACTAAGAGAGACAGTTTTTCTCAATTGCTTTATTCACAATTCATTATTTTGCACACCTCTATTGTGACCCTCTTTGTCATCAATTCTCTTAAGGAAAAGAATTGTCTATCATTGTCAAAAGCTTTCCCCCCTCACTGCCCAGTCTGTGCTACCACATTTTGCTTTGCTATACGTAAAAAGCATGTTTGTGTCTAATCTCTTATCCATCTCTCCCTATTTTCAGTGTTTAAGCATGCTAGGAGTGAATGAATTTGAAGTTCCAAAAAATAAATTAAGAGATGAGCCAGATATATAGTGGTGAATGCTCCATATACATATATGAAATTTTTCATACACATAACAGTGGTTGCAAGTGAGTCTAAATTAAGGGGTGGCTCCTTTAAGGGGTGGCTCCTTCCCACTCCACCATTTGACTTGCCTGCTCCGGAGAAGCTTCTCCCATCCTCCCTCCCTGTGAATAGTGTGTACTTGGTCGCTCCGGGGCCAGGTGGGAATTTTTGCCTCGATACCCTTTTGGCCCGGGTGTCATGGGTGTTTTTGTCCACCCTGCACTGTTCACCAGGTTGAGCCCTTCTTGGAGGGAATGTTCTTGATTATGGTCACTTTTGGCAGTCAGTGTGGGTGTATCCTTCCAAAATTATTCATTCCCATTGGGTATGGGCTGGGGTTTCTGCAGGAGCTGGAATGGTATCATCTAGGGGTGTGCCACAAGGCTACTGTAGCAACCTTACACCAGTGCTGGCTTATTGGTAAGCCTATTCTGTCTCCACCACCCTGCATGGTGTATTGTTGGACTCCGGTTTGTCTGGCTCATCGTCTTTTCTCCCAATGCTATTGGTTACCCTCTTTTCTCCAATCGCACCTGCACTACTGGCCCCAGTGCTCTGTTTGGCTTTGATTAATAAAGTGGCTCGTTATTTAAGCCAACCTCAGCGTACGTCTCTTCAATTGGGGGCAGGGGGGGTGCATCTGCAAAGTAATAGCTGAGATAAATAATGATATCAAAAGTGGTATCAACATATTTAACAAGTGAAAATGCAAACAAAACTTGGAGAAACAATTACACATAAAATTCCATTTTCATTCTTTATACATTCTTCAAATGTAATTTTGTCAAAAGAAATAGTGTCATAATAGTGCTATCCCATTGATGTCATTAGCCAAGCCCAATGAAAGGTGGAATGTACCCCCAGGAATCAGTTTTTTACTAGGAAACAATATGTGGAAAGAAGACAGATATTCTGGTCTCTTGATTACACTCTTTTGGCCCACCAGATCAAAAAATTAATTATGAGACATTGGCATTTACTGGCGGAGATTCCCGGTTGTGAACAATATCCGAGGATTGATTTTAGGAGAACATGCACCATTGGAAACATGGTGACACACAGTGACAGTTTTGTTAAGGCTCCATCGACAGATCTGATAGTAGGGCATTACAAGTGTCAGAATTGTTCTTACTGTAAATTTGCCTGGGAGACTAAAGAAATTGATATACCTCGGTTGGGTTTAACACATAAACTCCGTTCATTCTCTAATTGCAAAACAGTGCTCTGTATATATCTATGGATATGTGGGTGTGGTCTTTTCTACGTGGGAAAGACATTACAGCCAATTAGGAACAGACTTAGAAGTAGAATAAGGAACTGTAATACATTTGCCCCCCCCCCCCTGGTTCAGCATTATATTGAAAAAGATCACGCGGACAATGAATTTAAATTTGTAATAATTGAAATTGTGAAATCTGAACAATATAATAGGGTGGATCTGGACAAGTTGCTATTAAGAAGAGAATCATATTACATACACAGATTTCAAATACTTTTTCCAAGAGGACTTAATGAGGAGATTGAGTATAAAAACATTTTGTAGCATGAGACACTTCCGGATTAAATCATATCTGTCAAGTTTTGGATTTGAAAATAAGGGAAAATTTGGCCACACCCCTCTGTGGGTGTGGCCAAATCTGTGGGCATGGCCAAATATAGCCATGTGACTTGCTGGACTCTACTCATGCCTGCCACATGGACATGAAAATGTCTGCAAACACAGACAGCACTGGCTTTTTGGCTATAAATGGAAATGAGCACTGCACCCCAGAGTTGGATACGACTGGCAGATTTTACTTTCTTAGGATCAAAGACCTCTGCAGATGGTGATTGCAGCCGTTAAATAAAAAGGTGACTGATGCTTGGGAAACAACCTATGAGAAACCTGGGGAACATAGTTAAAAGTAGTGGCATCACCTTGCAAACAAAAAATTGCATAGTCAAAGCAATGGTATTCCCGGTGGTAATGTATGGGTGTGAGAGCTGGACCATTAGGAAAGCTGAGCGCAGAAAAATAGATGCCTTTGAAATGTGGTATTAGAAATAGGTCGATCCTAGAAGAAATCAACCATGACTGCTCATTAAAGGCCAAATAGTAAAAATGATGCTAAAGTACTTTGGACATCAAATGAGAAGAGAGGATTCACTTGAGAAAGCCTTGATGCTGGGAAAGGTGGAGGACAAAAGAAGGGGGTGGCTAGATGGTATTGTAGATGCAATGGGCACAAAGCTGTGTGGGCCAAAGAACCCTTTCCCCATTTTCTTGGGGGACTTTTGTTTTGTTTTCTTTCTTGTTTACTCAGTGGCTTAAGTGACTAAGATGCTGACTGGGAGGCAGAAGGTCAGCAGTTTGATTCCCGAGTACTGCAGGATGGAATGAGCTCCTGTCTTTGTCCCAGTTCCTGCCATCCTAGCAGTTCAAAAGCAAGAAATTGCAAGTAGATAAATAGGGACCCTTACCAGTGCTAACCGCCAATCATAAGAAAATGAGCCTCTGGGTCAAACCTGTTGCAGCAGTGTGGGATGGGCGAAAACAACCAGAATCCACATGGCCAATCAGGATTCAGGCAAAAATTCCCATCTGGCCCCGAAGCGACCAAAATAGTCACGCTGCGGTGTTAGGGAGTGGAGGGTGGGCAATTGTGCCCTGGCCTTGCCGAAATAGAAAGTGCGGCATGAGGCATGTGATCCCCTTTTAATGGGTGTCGCTCTCGTCCCATCGCACTCTCACGATCTTGTCTTCCTCCCTCCAGGGAGGGTGGAGTCAAAGGGGAGTGCCCGAAGCATTGGCTGCAGGTGCTCGTCCATTGCCTCACCCACCCACCCTAGTAAAGAGTCATACACAATTGTTTGGTTATAAAAATTGGGCCACTTTATTAACTTTTAACTTGGTTAACTCAACTAGTCTGCAACAGGCCAATGTAGCACTGGTAAGGACAATTTTACTTTTAAGCCAAATCTTTAATTTGCTTGTCAAATATTTATTTTATCTATTTGTAATGTCAAATTGTTAGATCCCTAGTCAGAATGATATTTGTTCTTCTTGTTCCTGACTTAATTCGGTTGAACACCCATTAGGGTTTCCATTCTGTCAAGGTTGGAATACCCTGGTTCCTGGTCCGCATTTGATTAACCAGCCCCCATCAATGGATTGTTGTTAATTCTGCTGATCAATTAAATGTGTACCAACTGAATTTATGGGATCTCAGTTCTGCCCTTACCATTGCTAACCACTACACGGGCGGCAGTCTTACTGCTGACTGCCCCTCCCCCCCGAGACTGAAAGTTCTGGCACCAGGCCTGCATGCAGATCAGCCAAAAACATGCTCAAACCAGCACCAGAGAGGTGCACCCCATCTCCTCTGAACAAGTGGCCGTCCTCAAGCCGGAGCCCAGGGTGATCAACCACCATACCAATGCCTTCCTGCCGGAGGTAAGGAAGACCGATTGATCTCCCAGTGAGCCCTCTCGATGGGGCAGGGATCAGCATGCCCCCGATAAGCCGCTCTCGGTGTCATACTTGGCCATATAAAGTGGGTGTTAGGCCATTGCTGGTGAAGCCTGCCAATATCCTGCTGGACTGACATGATCAAATCGAGACCCGTGATCTGGCCCAGGTCACTGCCGCTCAGATGGATGACAAACACATCCATGGAAACACATCAATGGGAGGCTACAACAAAGGACAACAGCTGGTGCCACCACATCCCGTGGAATCCCCACCACATTAGGTAGGCAGATCCCTGAAGACAAAGGTGGAGGCCCCATGATGAAGAAGCTGCAAAGCGAGCAGCCCACCAGATGAAGCTGTGCCCAACAATCCAGACATGGGAAATCAATGATCTGGGCATGGTTTCTGGAAAAGAAAAGACAACATGTGACCAGCAAAGTAGTCAATTTGAGAGGGGACGAACATAAGACCTAAAGCGGTCAGAAGCCCAGCGCCCCATGCGCCTGATCTCCCTGTCAGAATACCCCAGGGCAGAAGCCGTGGATGCGGAAGAAATCTTGAATGAGTGTGTGCAGCATTGGGCACCCTGCAATGCTACTTTACCCAGGGCGACCCGGGTGACCTTCCAAAACTGATATTTTGTCAAGGGGAGTCCATCCTGATGGCAGAAAAGTGGGCCAGGGTGGGGTCCACAAACATCCAAGAAATGGGACAAGGCAAGTAAGGGACATATCTCCCTAACGCCACATGGCAGGAGAATTATAACCTCCCCTCAACCAAGTTGGTCAGTTTTGGAACTCCTGATAGAAATTCGGAGAGACCCCGGGGTCAATGAAACATCAGAAACCTCCAGACACTTCCTCAAGGTACCAACCTCGACAGGGGAACCAATTTGCTGACTCGCAATGCTGCAAAGAAAGCTAAGGAGGTGGCTGCATGGAATGACATGGCCTCGTAGTGACACGAACACAAGAGCGGCCAGAGTGATGCTAAATGGAGCAGTACAGCAGGAGAAACAGGATCATGTCATGCATCATGTTGTGGTCCCCTGTCCCTAGTCCAGCCCTCTAGGACCTTCCATATTCTAAAATCTCCAAGAGTGTCCTCATAGCCTGAGGCCTTGGCCGCAAAGGCCAATGCCAAAAGGCGACCACCGATGGTACGTGGTGACAGGCCGGTGTCTTTTAAGTGGACCATAAATTGCAAAGCATGTGGAACTGGTAAAGGCCAAATATCGTGCAGGCCAACCCTCAAACGGAAGTCAGTGAAAGCAGACAGCACCACCGAGTACATGTGATCGGTACGTGGGGCCAAAGAAAGGTTCATAGCTCTAACTGCCTCACCACACCAATTTGCCGGATCTGCTCCGGGAGTACCGAGGGGGAGTCCTGTGCCCCTCTTGCCAAAGCTCTGAACTGCAGCATCTGGAATCATGAGAAGGCATCAGCAATTCCATTATCAATGCTGGGTATATGGCGGGCCCAAAACACAATGTTAAGGTGCAGTGCCAGTAAAACAATGTGCTGAACCAGTGACATAACAACGCGTGAACAGGAAGTCTGGGAGTTGACAATCTGAACCACCACTGCGTTATCGCACCAAAAGGTAACTTCAGAATTGGCCCACTGTTCCCCCCAGAGGACCAGGGCACCAAGTATCGGAAAAAAAATTCCAAGAAAGTCAAGTCCCTAACCAAAGGGGAGTCGAGCCACTGAGAAGGCCATGCCCACAAAACAATTGCCCATCAAAGTACATCCCATATCCAAAAGACCTGGATGCATCTGAATGGACCTGAAAACGTGTAGAGAGTGCCACTTCAGAGCGCCAAAATGACACTCCGTTGAAATCAGTGAGAAATGAAAGCCAGACCCTCAGGTCGGCTTTCATGCCCTGCGAAACCCTGACCCGCTGAAACTTTTTTGACAATCCCACCATGGCGTCACAGAGACGCCGAGCGAAAGTCCTACCCAGTGCTATCACTCTGCAGGCAAAATTAAGGTGACCGTGCAGCACTTGCAATTCCCTCAAAGTGACCTTATGCTTGGCGAGGAGAGCAGAAAGCATATCCACCAAGCGCTGAACCTTCTCCAAAGGTAACCGTGAAACCTGAGCCACGGTATCGAACTCCACACACAAAAGACAAGGAACATAGGTGGGCCCTCAGTCTTCTCAGGTGCCAGGGGAACTGCCAGTTTCGCCATGAGATCCTGAAAATGGGTGAGGAGTTGTCGGCACTCCGAGGTACCAGCTGTACCCCCAAATAAAAAATCATCTAAGTAGTGGGCAACTTTGTTCCCCCACCCACCCCAGATCTATGCACCAAGGCCCAGTGTAGGAAAGTGCTAAAGCGCTCAAATGCCGAGCATAAAATAGCACAGTCAAAGGGTATGGCCCTATCTACAACATTCTGCCCTTCAAAACAGAAACCTAGGAGCTCAAAATCATCTGGATGGACTGGGAGCAAGCAAAAGGCAGACTTGGCCAACAAGTCAACCGGACTGCAGGAACGGACCATCCGTAAGGCCTCATCGAATGATGTGTACCGAACCGTGCATAGCTCATCCGGAATAGCATCATTAACCGATGTGCCTTGTGGATAAGAGAGATGGTGAATAAGTCGGAAACCATCCGATGACTTCTTGGGAACCAAACCCAAAGGTGAAAACTTGAGGTTTGGGTATGGAGGAGCATCAAAAGGGCCGGCTACTCAGCCCTCAGAAACGTCCTTGAAAATTTTAGAACGGGTGAGGTGCTCTTTTCCCACTAGAGATCTAAGGTTGGGGGTGGTCTGGGGAGCTCTGGGACCTACAAAAGAAATTTGAAAGCCATGGTGAAACCCTTGTTCCAAGTAAGCTGCATCGGCACACCTAGGGGTAAACACGCAGCCATTGGGACAGGACCTCAAGCCGAATTGGGATGGGTCCCTTTGGAATTAAGATAGGTGTCTTGGGCGGGCCGCTTGGAGGGGACGGAATTGTGAGATTTACCCCGTGATCCCCCGGCCCGGAAACAGGAACTGGCTGAATGTTGCCCTGAGCAGATTGAACATTCATGCCTAAACCTGCACGGTTTCCTGTTGCATCACCCAGTAGAGGAAAAGTCCCAACAAAGTTGGCGTGCTTGAACCCCCTGCCCTGCCTGCTGGTGGGGTAACTGGGCAGGTGCCAGGACATTGCACCATGTGGTCACAGTCATACCTGTCCACTGACATGGGGCAGGAAGGGGCCATATATTGTAGAAAAACAGCTGGTGCGGTTCATCCCACCTCATTTTTCGGGTGAAGTGCGGCCCACATGCAAAAGTTCTCATCGTACGCAAGCCATGCCGGCCCCGGAAAGTAAACGTAGGCCCTATAAATTATAACTAAGTACTGGAAAATTTGTGAAGCCAGCTAGGGGAAAGCTCACACTAAGACCCTGGCATAAATGAGTAACGCTGGTAGCCAGTTAGCCAAGGAGGCTTTCTATGCCTCAGTAATTCCTTGTCCCGTTCATCCTTGTTCTCTTTATTTTCCTTAATAGGTTCACGGTTCAGATGGCTAAATATGTCCACATACTCCTGGTGCCAATTCTTTTCTCTTGCAGCTGGGAGCAGGTGGTCCCCTAATGGAAGAGAGAAACCTCCTGTAGGTACAGCAGTGTGGGGCACCAAATGGTAACCCAGATTAGCAAGTGGGCCATAAGGCCACATCTGGTAATGGGTTACCCTCTCCGTACCCTGGGCTGGCAAAGGATTATAATAAGGAGTCACCCAGGGAACTGCTGCAGGACCTGATGGGGGCCAGGCGGTAGGCCAAGCAGAACCACCCTGTTGAGGCCATGGCCACTGAGGTGGCCCAGCATAAGGGGCAATGGAAGGGGGTGTACTGGTGTGATGACCATACTCACCCGGTGCACCCAGAGCAGCCGCCTCCACTGGAGGTTCCAACTGCAGGGCGTTGGAGCCCTGGAAGGAAGTAGGGCCCATCCTGACCACGCCATCGTCTTGCAGGTTAGCCTCAACAGCAGAAGCCGGAGGCACCATAGGCGTCGAAGTGGCCAATGACACCGAGCTCACTGGTGGTGGAGGAGGCTGGTTGGCCTAAAAAACAGCGATCCTACTCGTCAGAGAGGCCACCAGTTGGGGCCAGTCAGTGGCAATGGGTTCAACCAACCCCCTGGCTGACTGCCTGGCCAACCTCCTGGTCTCAGGCAAAAGGTCCATCCCATAAGCCCTCTCTAGGGCAGCCATGTGCTCCACCATGGCTCTAGGATTGAGCGGGGGGACATCCTACACCTTGCCGCCATAAGCGGCAGGCCTCCTGCAAGGTGCACGGGCTCGTGCAGGGGCAGGCCTCGAAGGCCGCTTTTGCCCCGACTTTCCCTTCTTCGGGGCCATTGGCATCCCAAAGAAGAAGGAGGATCAGACTGCTGAAGAGTGCAGGAGGAAAAGGAGCCTTTTCCCCCCAGCTGCGCCGCAGTCCTTAAAGGCAGGCAAGGCAGGGTACAAACACACCCTGGCCTTGCCAAAATAGAAAGCATGGCATGAGGCGCACAATCCCCTTTTAAAGGGTCTCGCTCTCGCCCCGTCGCACTTGCGCAATCTTGTCTTCCTCCCTCCAGGGAGGGGGGAGGCAAAGGGGAGTGCCCAAAGCATTGGCTGCAGGCGCTCGTCCAATGTACACACACACACACACAATCTCCTTCCAATTGTCTTATTTACAATTTCATGAGTTTCAGATTGCACTAACCCTTCAAGATGAAATTGATTTATAGGAATACTAGCAGATTTTGCCCGGCAGTGCCGGGCTGTTTTAAATTGTGTTGGAAGTTTTTTTTTAATTTTTGTAAAAAAGAGGTTAGTCTCTATTTGTCATTTTCAAAATGTTTATTTATACACAGTTTTGTTTTGCCGGCCTGTTATAAACTGTGATAATTTTTTTGGTGGTTTTCATGTAGATTATTTTTTTACAAAGGATGATATATTTTTGGTTTTTTTTATTTAACCAAATAATTTTTTGACATATGTTTGTGATTTGTGTAAAAGTGTGATGTATTGTTATGTTTTTGACCTGTTTTTACTTTTGGGGCTTTTTGTTTGAGGCTGTTGTGTCTTTTTGACTTGTTTTTACTATTGTGCCCTGCAGGTGGGGCTGCTAGTGGATTTCTTTTTCTTTGACTTTTTTTTCTCTCTTGGCCTCTCAGTGGAGTTTCTTCTGGTGTAGTCTCTTTGTTTCTTCATTTGTGTTCCGGTCATCGTTGAGGGTGGACGTCTGCTGGTGATTTGGCTAGTTTTATTTATTTTGGGGTTTTTCTTTTTTTTGGTGGTGTTTGGCTGGGTGGTGTTTGTGTTTGTTTTTGTTGTGTAATTTGTTTTTTTTGTTTGGTTTTGTGTAATTTTTGATGTTTTTGTTTGTGTTTTTGTGTTTTACTTAATTGTTTTCTTTAAGTTTTAAATAATTTATTTTTTATTATTTTTAATAAGTTTGGTTTTTGTTTTTGCATTGGGGGGGGGGCTTTTCTTTCCGCGGCCTGGCCTCGCTGGCTGGGCCATGGGAACTGTAGCTGCGGGGGCTTTTCTTTCCACAGCCTGGCCTTGTTGGCTGGGCCACAGGAACTGTAGTGGTGGGGGCTTTTCTTTCTGTGGCCTGGCCTCGCTGGCTGGACCACGGGAACCATAGCAATGGGGGCTTTTCTTTCCGCAGCCTGGCCTCGCTGGCCGGGCTGCGGGAACCCCAGCAGCACTTCAGGTGATGTTGGGGAGGGGGCTTTGCTTCCCAGGGAGTTGGCTTGCTTTCAAGGAGGAAGGCACTAGTACCTTCTACCCCTCTTGAACCCCCCCCCCGCCCAGTTTATTGTGTGTGTGTTTTTTCCACCCCGGCTCAACCTTTCTTGAGGCTGGTGGTGGTCTCGACGTGTCTTCAGTGGGGTAGCGTGGAGGAGAGGGAGTCCCTCTTCTCCCCATTGCTCCAGGAAAGAAGGACGGTGGGTGTTATGTGGTGTAGTTTTGTGGTGTTTTGTTTTGCGGGGCTGTAAGGTGCTGCCTCCGCCTGCGGCGGACTTGCACTCCCAGTGTGTTTTTACTTTTTATTTTTCGCACGCTGGCTTCCTCAGTGTTCTGCATGCTGGGGCTTGTAGTTTGGCATTTGTGTTTACCGTTTGTGCAGTGGTTTTTTTTCCTGTGGCTTAATTTTGATTGTCTGCGGCACAGCTCACAACGTTCATTTTCCATGCACCTCTCAGCCTGATTGGTTGTGGCACGGCGCATAGGATGGTGGGTAGCGAAGTCCTTTTTATTTGTTCACGTTCGGGGGGTTCCTGCCTCACTGGTGCAAAATTCAACCCAACAGTCACCTGCAAACCCCGGTTGGGCGAGTGCACGGAGGCTCAGTCGGGGCTAGTGGGGCCTGGTGCAACATCCTTTGCCACATTCCAACAGTTAACACATAGATTTATAGGTATAGATAGTGTTGTTTAAATGATTCATACACTTTACCTCAGACATTTGTTTCATTTGCTTCACAAATCCCTGATCAGCCATCATGGCCTTGAAGAACTCATAATCTCGCAATCTAATCTTCTTGATAAGACTGTTGGCAGCCTAAAATGGGAGAATTGTTTTCTGTACTCATTGGAAGAGTAGTGTCTTGAAAGGCTTAGAAGACACTTTGCTGATAATGTTTTCCTTTACCAGCCCACTTCCCCAATAAAGACACAGACACCAGTAATGGATTTAAAATTTTTGGGCCACTTTATTGATTATAACTTCATCTTAACTTATAATTTTAAACTTTCCTTAATGCTGTTAAGGCAAACGCGCTGCAATAGCAAATGTCCCTCGACCCAGCTGTCCTTAACAACTACAGGCCGGTCTCCAACCTGCCCTTTCTGGGTAAGGTTTTGGAGAAGGCGGTGGCGCGCCAGCTGCAGAGTGTCCTGAAGGAAGCGGATTATCTAGACCCCTTTCAATCAGGATTCAGGCCCGGGTATGGAACGGAGACGGCATTGGTCGCACTGATGGATGATCTCTGGCGGGAGCGGGACGGGGGTTGTCCATCCGTCCTCGCTCTTCTTGACCTCTCAGCGGCCTTCGATACCGTCGACCACGGTATCCTGCTGGAACGGCTCGAAGGACTGGGGATCCAGGGCACTGTGTTGTCCTGGTTTTCCTCTTTTCTGGAGGGCCGTACCCAGTCGGTGTGGTTAGAGAGTGAGAGGTCCAGTCCTAGGCCCCTCAAGTATGGGGTGCCTCAGGGCTCTGTGCTCTCTCCTCTCTTATTTAACATCTACATGAAGCCACTGGGTGAGATCATTCGTTCCCACGGGGTGCGGTACCATCAGTACGCGGATGATACTCAGCTGTACATCTCGGCCCGTGGGGACCCCAGTGATGCTGTTGAAATCCTATCCGGTTGCCTGGAGGCCGTTGGGGTCTGGATGGGGGCCAATGGGCTTCGGCTGAATCCCAGCAAGACAGAGTGGCTGTGGATAAGGGGCCCCATGTTATCCAAGGAGTTACCATCTTTGGTATTGGATGGGGCTGTTTTGCCCCAGACAGACCCAGTGCGCAACTTGGGGGTCCTTCTGGACTCACGGCTGCTGCTAGAAGAACAAGTGGCGGCTGTGGCCAGGAGGGCTTTTGCCCAACTTCGGGTGATTCGCCAACTGCGCACACTCCTGGACCGGGGCTCCTTGCTTATGGTCACTCATGCTCTGGTTACCTCCCGACTAGATTATTGTAATGCGCTCTACATGGGGCTGCCCTTGACGACCATTCGGAGGCTGCAGCTGGTCCAGAATGCGGCGGCCCGGGTGGTGATGGGGTGTGGGCGATATGCCCATGCCTCACCGCTGCTTCGGGAGCTGCACTGGTTACCAGTTTGTCTCCGGGTGCAATTTAAGGTGCTGGTTTTGACCTTTAAAGCCCTATATGGCAGGGGGCCAGGATACCTTAGAGACCGCATCATCCCAAGAGTGACTGCCCGTCCAACTAGAGCGGACCGGAGGGGCTCTCTAATGGTGCCGTCCACTAGGGGTGCACATCTGTCTAGTACCCGCAGGAGGGCCTTCTCCGTGTCCGCACCAACCCTCTGGAACCTCCTGCCAATAGATATAAGACTTCAAAGTGAACTGCTGCCCTTCAGGAAAGGAGTAAAGACCTGGCTGGCAGGGCAGGTGTGGGGCCCGAACAGGACTATGGTTCCCGCCGGCTGGCTTTTATAAAATAAGAGCTCTCTCTTCTTCCCTTTGTATAGTAGGTGGGTTGGGTGGGTGGGATATGGGTTTTTAAATGGGGTGGATGTGGGGTTTTATAAGGTTTTTATAATGTTTTTATGTATTTTTAGAATTGTTGTAATGCCGCCCTGAGTCGGGTTCTGCCTGAGTGGGCGGCATATACAAATATGACTATAAATAAATAAATAAAAAATAAATAGCACTAGTAAGGAATCAACCTAAATTGCCAATCATATTTGGCTACTTTGTATCAAATTGTAGCAATTTGTTTACCGATGAAACAAACTGTTGCCCCAGTTCATGATGCTACCTGTTGACTCCAGCATCTGACGTATATCCGGTAAAATATCAAGGTGATGCAGGCTGCATAAATCATAGCATCACCCTGTTCATGGCTCGCCCTTGACTGGCCAGCCCCAGTTTCCCTGTACCTTGTCCTTGGGTTGGCCAATCAACTGCGCACCTGCCGGATACCTATGGGTCATTGACTTTTTCCTTACCAGTGCTACCCACCAAAGTGACCATTAAAAATTATTGCCCCATATCTCAACCATCAGCAACAGTGTGAGATGGGCAACAGGCCAATGCAGGTTCAAGCAAAAATTCCCATCCGGCCCCGAAGCAACAAAAAGTAGTCACACTGTCACCTAGGGAGGGGGTGGAGGGCAAATGAGCTCTTGGCCAGCCGATCTCTCAAAATGGTGGCAGGTGCACGCCTGGCCACCCCCTTTATGGTGGATGTAGCCACCGCCTTCTCCAAAACCTTACCCAGAAAGGGCAGGTTGGAGACCGGCCTGTAGTTGTTAAGGACAGCTGGGTCGAGGGACATTTGCTATTGCAGCGCGTTTGCCTTAACAGCATTAAGGAAAGTTTAAAATTATAAGTTAAGATGAAGTTATAATCAATAAAGTGGCCCAAAAATTTTAAATCCATTACTGGTGTCTGTGTCTTTATCTTTGGGGCGGGGCCAGCAAAGAGCATGACGGCCATATTGTGCGCCGCGCTTCCCTATGGTGTGCTGCTAATTTCCTGTTGTGCCACTTTTCTAGCTTCATTTTTGGTCCTATTTGGCAATGTTGCACTCATTTCCACCACCACCACCCCATTTTGAAATTGTATGCATGCTGACTAATAAACTCCTTCTTCCATGTCTAGGCCAGATGTGAACTGCTAAAATGAAGGCAGCTTTTGGTGAGTTTATCCTGCAGTTCCTTTCACCTGACCCAGTATGAGAAAGATGAGTTTGCAACACAAGGTTGCCGTTATTAGGGTACACCTGTTTGTGGTTCAAAAATACTGCAATCTTCAAGGGGGCTCTTTCTGTGTACCCCATAAATAAACTAGTGTAAATCAACTGAAAAGAAGTTATATCACATCATGATCGTAGTGTGTGGGTCACTTCATGGCAAGCTGAAATCCATCTTAAATAAATTCATGTCAATGACATTTTTCCTGCTTCAGGAAAAAAATGCATTCTTGGATACAAATTGCAGTCAACAACAACAACAAAATATAGTATTAATCCAGGCTGCAATTATACATTTCAGAGAGTTGAGTTTTAGGCCAGCTTTTGCACTTTCCTCTTTCACCCTCATCAAGATGTTCTTTAGGTCTTCTTCACTTTCTGCTATTAGGGTAGTATCATCTGCATATCTCAGGTTGTTGATGTTTATCCCAGCAATCTTAATTCCAGTTTGTGCTACATCCAGCCTTGCATTACATATGATGTACTCTGCATATACCTATAAGTTAAATAAGCAGGGTGACAATATGCAGCCTTGCCATACTCCTTTTCCTATTTGAAACCAATCAGTTATTCTGTATCCTGTCCTAACTGTTGCTTTTTGGCTCACATACAGATTTCTCAGAAGACAGATGAGGTGTTCTGGTACTCCCATCTGTTTAAGTACTTGCCACAGTTTATTGTGGTCCACACAGTCAAAGGCTTTGGTGTAGTCAATGAATCAGAAGTAGACTTTTTTCCTGGTACTCCCCTGCTTTCTCTATGATCCAACAAATGTTTGCAATTTGGTCTCTAGTTCCTATGTAAAATACATGTGGGTTGCTGCTTTTCATTGTAGTGACATTATCTCTGTAACTTCTCTTTTCAATCTGATGTGTAAAATGTTATTATATATAAGTCTGCAATAGTTTGGAGTAGTTTACCCAACTAATAATGGGGTAAATGAAATTCCCATGATCTTTCCCCATATCTAACACTGGTGAAAATTGCAGCAGAAAAGGAAACAATAAATAAAATGCTCAAGCTGCTTTGTAACACACTTTGTGCTACCAGCACAACCTGTGACTGTCCCCTAAGAGGAATGTTACTGGGTTTCCCATCTTCTTTCTTTTTTGGACCTTAAGTTGAAAGAAATTTATGGGAAATTTGTCCTGACAAAAACTATGACACAAAATTAGCTATCCAGTTAATTATGTTGTGTCCTATTGAGCCAACAAGTCAATTCATGCAAATAGAACATTCTTTGATTTAATTTCTGCTAGGTGTAAGCTTTGCCTCCCAACCCCCGGAATAAAGAGACAGACACAGTGCTGGATTTAAACTCAGGGACACTTTATTAACATGAAATTCAACCTAAACTATTTGCCTGTGGCAGGGGCTGAGCAGCGTGAATCTAAGTGATGGAGCCAAGGTGATTACTTTACCTTCTCCACTCACGCCAAGGTGATTACCGGCTTACCAGGATCGTCCTGTTCTTCAACAGTCCCCACCCTGGTTCACCATTTGGGTATAATGGTAAATGCTGTTCTCAAGCCTCAATGCTGTAGTCCAACAGCACATCCCTCAACCACTGAGCATGCCCCTCACCTGGAAGTGGAAGCCAAAGGTCTTCTGGCTTCTGGCTGACCACATGCCCAAGGTCATCCCCGAATAATTCTTGGCCTTCACCTACCATTTAACTATGTGCTACCCACCAAGTGACCAAATTGTGCCAAGCCAATTACCCCTGTCCACATCAGTGTGAAGTGGGCAAAAACATCACCGTCCCACGGCCAATCAGGGACGTGTGCAAAAATTCCCACTCAGCCCCGAAACGTCTGGCTAATCTTACATTGCTGCTTCAAGGGAGGGCGGGTGGGCTTTCGCTTGACTACAAGCTCAGACCTGGGCCAGGGTCAGGGAAGCCAAGCCTCAAAATCAGGCCTGGCTCCTCCCCTTCCCCAGCCCGGCAAAGCCACACCACCGGACAGCTGTCCAGTGGCGTGTTACCTTGTGTCTGAAGATGATTAGCACAGTATCTAGCACACAATGGAGATATAGTGAGGGACATAGAAGGCATCTCCCTGAAGATTTGAAAGCATTGCGAGTGCACTTGAGCCCCCCCCCCCCCCGGGCAATCATATATAGCCAGCCAATCCTTCCAGTCCAGAAGTGTTGCACTGGAGTGTTCTGAATCAATTCTGTTAACTCATGGCTGATTTATCAAGGAGTTTTGCAAAAACAGGTCTGACATCACCTATCCCCATCCACACAGCTACTTCATCTTCCTTACTCATATACTATATCTAGCCTTCAACATGGTAATGCATGCAGAGGGAGAATGAAAAGGTTGATTAGCATGGGTACCTGAGCTATCCTGGCTAACAAAGCACCCCAAATCATTGATATTTTACTTCTCTAGCCATAATCCAAAATGTCTGGAAATTGCCTTGTATTACTGCACAATATTGTGGCTGCATTGCCAGCAGGAAAAAGGATTCCAAACTTTATATAGCAATGGGTAGCCTGAATGGTGGTACCAATGGCAGCAGTCAAGATGGTCCATGTGATACCTTATTGCCGGGTTTCTTAACCTTTTCATGCCACAGGCCAGACCACACCCACAGACAGCTGAGTGGGTTGATCACATGGTTCCTCCCGCCATAAACAGTGCCATAAAATGTGTCTACACTTGTCACAAATGTGTTTACAACAACCGGGGGTGCATTTATGGTAGTATTTATTGCAGATGTGTGTGTGTGTTTACGACTGTTGGTAGTGGCTTCTGGTAGTGGTGAGGGCAGTGGTGGGCCACATGACATGGTGTCATGGGCCAGGTCTGGCCCATGGGCCATTGGTTGGCCACTCCTGCCTTATTGTGTCCTTGTACTTTTTGTCAAAATATAGCTGTAACAATCACTTTTTGCTTGGATGAAAAGTAATTAACTGATGTGAAAAGGAGTCAACTTCTGGGATTTTCTCTGTGGACCATCTTGACTGATGTCACTGTTGTTGTCAACATTCAGTCTGCCCTTTGCTGTGAAAAAAAATGGATCCTATTGCCTGCTGGCAACAATTAATAAACCACATCCACAAACTGGGAGTTCTTTTTTAAAAAACTGATCTAATCTAAAAGGATGTTCAAGTCTATTTATTATGTGGTCTACACCACATTTTAATGTTATCTGGCCAGCTTATTTTGAGTGAAACATCATGTCACTTAATCCCCCCAAAATGCCTTTCACTGATATTATTTTTCAAAGGTACTGTTTTACCGTAACAAGTGGGAACAATTTATGCCTGCATTGTTGTTTTTCTGTAAAGCCCATTTTCATAAAATTAGGATGCAATATCAACATTTTGTCATGCCTCATCTCACTGATGTTTCCTCACGGAGGGGAAATTATCACTGATGAAGATAACAGAACACAATGATCCAATTGACATCACCCTTTCAAAAACTTTGGAATAGAAAGGAGCTGCCAGTTTTGCAAGCAAGATCTCAGAGGATGAAAAGAGCCTGGCAGATGTGAGGGCCGTTTGCTTGAAGGAGTGTTGAGAAATCTGAAACTTGGAGAAGAAACAAAAGTCAGCATCTCAAGGCTCCTGATATTAATTAGAAATAGCTGGATGCCTTGGAGAGGCATGCTAAGAACTTTAAATCCTGCTTGCTCAGACAGCTAAGTATGGAACACACACACACATAGCTGCTTCTTCTTTGCCACCCATTTCTTCTGCCAAGACTCCTTGGATCTCTCTAAAACATGGATTGGCAGATGACTCTGCTACTGTCTGCTCCCTGTTGATATAGCCTATTGGTTTAAAATTTATTTTGACCCATAGGGTCTGATTGAGAGGCCTAGGCATGGAAAAAGAGTGGCATTGATAACACAGTTCAAGCACTTGTGTTCTGCCAACATCGTAGAGGTCAGGATTATTTGATACTAGGATAGGTGCCCGGCTGCACCGGGGGCCCTGGGTGGGTGGGTGCCAGGCTGTGGGCCAGATGTATGGGTTGTGTGGTTGGGCCCACACCCCACTGCCCGAGTGGGTGGTGGAGGTGTCAGCTGCCTGTGGGCTTGCCACAGGGAATCCCCAGCCCAGGTGCTGAAGGCGGTCTATCCCTCAGTGCCTCACAATGCACAGTGGGAATTGTAGCACCCGGTGAGGGCTTGCTTGCATGGCTGTGTTCCACAGGGACTACATTTCCCATCATGCATTGCTTGTAGCTGAAGGCCTCCTTCATCTCCCAGGAGGCAGCACTCCTTCTGGGCATGCCTGGGCCCTCCTTCCCTGAGGTGTTGGAAGGCATGGTGAGGCAACAGCCTGGAGGCAGGTGTGGCACCCCAGGCCCACCTCGTTTGACTATCAGCCACTGCATGCACCTACCTGATGCAGTGGCTGCAGAACGGGCCAAACACCAGAGTCTGGTCTGGCCACAGAGATCACCCCACCACCACTGCGACCAGGTGTTTTGTGCACAGGATGCACACCCACAGCCTGGGTAGAGAGGGCTCCACATCAAAGGCCACCTAAAGCCCCCTCCCCAGTGCCCAGATAAGAAGGAAAGACAGAAGGATGAATGGGCAGAAAGAAGGAGGCAGGGAAGGAAGGAAGTATGGGGGTAGGAGGAAGGGAGGGAAAGCAGGAGGGAGTGAAGGGAGTAGGGAAGTAGGGAGTAGGCTTGGGAGGAAGAAGGGAGAGAAGGAAAGGAAAATGGGAAGTGAGGGAGGGAAGGGGTGGCAGAAGGTGGGAGTGAGAGGCAGACAAAGGTGCTGGCTGGGACACTGGCCCTGGTCACTCACATCCCGTCCCTGTCATTGGTGTGGCCGGGTCCTCTGTGGCAGTCTTGTCAGTGTGGCCACCACCCTTGTCATTGGTGCGGCCGTTTCCTGTGGCACATTGTTGTTGGAGCGGCCAGCCCATTATGGCTTGGATACTGAACCTGGTGCTGAAGGTGCTGGCTGGGGCACCCATTGCAGGCACTCTCCAGTGTGATGTTGTCTTCACACTCACATGCCATCCCCAGCCAGGCGGCAGCTACATCCGCATTGGTGGGCTGCTCACCTCTGGTGTTTTGTGGGCAGCCGGAGGTTTTTTTCTGGATGATTGTGGCAGCCCGTTGCAGCCTAACAGTTGTCCACATGACCCCTGTTTTCCTGGACCCTGGACCTGCACACATGCACAGTCCGGTCATGCTTCCTCAGCTAAACTTCTCTGCATGCGGACATTTCCCCCTCCTCCCACTCTGTGCATGCACAGTTCTTTTGTCTGCTTTTGTGGGGTGTAGGCCTTACTCTTGGCCTCTGGAACCTCACGGGGCTGATCTCTGTGACAAAAGGGAGGTGTGTATGGAAAATCACAGGATCGGCTCCAGGGGTGTGGGAACGCCTGCCACACACGCACATCTACACCTTTGCTTTATAGGTATAGATCTAAGGCAGAGGGCTGAAAAGCTCCTAACATCTCTGATAAACTGATTATTTGTATGTGAAGTTCCTGGTGCTCTCCATTTTGAATTCATGCTTCCATCTTGGATGCTTTCATCTTGGATCCTTTCCTCTAAATTCACCTACAGAATGGAATGGGAAAACATAACACCTGAAGTCTTAAAATTTTTGTTGCTGTTGTTGTTGTTCAGTCACATAGTTGATTCCGACCCCTTGAACCTTTGGATGCCAGCACCCCTATCCTCCACCACCCCCCTCAATCCACCCAGCTCTGTACTCATTGCATCAACAATACCATCTAAGCCATCTCATTTTCTGCTGCCCCTTCTTCTTTTGCCTTTGACCTTTCCCAGAAAGACTTGAAGCTGGGAAAGGTCAATAACAAAAGAAGAAGGGGGCAACAGAAAATGAGATGGCTAGATTGTACTTTTTAAAAACAAAAGAAAGTTCAAGACAATCACAATGGGTATCGTACAATTAATCATTACTGGGACAGATGGTAATAATAAATTTGTGGCAGAGATTACTCTGGGGAAGCCCAAATGAGGCTCCTTTGACTTACTTCAGGTGGCAGATTTTTAATGATATTATTACAAACAAGAAATTAACATTTCTTCATTAATAAGTTTACAATCATTTTGGAAAGCACTACTTGTCTCTTATTTTCATAGCCACATGAATCAATGTAATGTTTCTTCAAATGATATAGGGAAATTTCCATTGTGTCTTAAGCAAATTTACAATTTAGGTGGCCTTTTTCATTCACTTGTTTTTAAATGTCTATTTGCAATATTGCATTTTTACTATAAATTATGTTTGTATGATCCAATTATAACTTTGTTTCCTAACCATTCAGGGAATAAAAGTATAAATTGGGCTTTGTGCATTCAAATAAATTTAATGGTGCCATTTTAAATTAAAAACACACACATAACATTTCAAATCGGTTTATTTGACCAGGAAAATGCACACATACTTCAATTCATAGCAATTAAAGAAGGCTGCTGAAGATAGTATAAAAACAGTCTTGTTAATAAAGTAATGAGATTTGAATTAGTGGTTATTTGAAAGTGGAAGTTTAATTTATATGCTTCTATATATGCTAACAATGGATGTGATGCTCTGGAAGAAATTGTGCATTGAAAATGAAACAAATAAGTAAGTAGATTTTTTTTAAAATAATACATTATAAGAGGTGATTCTTTTTTTAAAAAAAATTTTTTTAATAGCAATACATAATGCAATACATAAAAATATACAAAAATGGACATAATAACAAGAGCAGAAAAAATAAGAAAAGAAATAAAGGCTTTTATACGCATAATTTCCTTATTATCTATCTCTGTTACCATACTAATGTGCACCCACCACTCCCCCACCCCAACTTTTTTCTCTTCTAATTATACTGTTTATTGATATATCTCCCTGTTCTCATATTTTCTTTTTTGGGCCTAATTTCACAAAAAATATTTATTTCAATTATTCCTTATATATATATATATATATATATATATATATATATATATATATATATATATATATATATATATATATATATATATATATATATATATATATATATATAATTTTTATTTATTTCAGAAAAGCAAAAAAGTACATCTAACAAACATACAGAAAAGAAAAACAATAACAATACAATACAATATTACATCAAATTCATAAAAGTTAGCACATGATAATAATTGAGCTAATTATTTGCAATATAGCCCACAATATTGAATACCCACATTATGGGTTATTACTATAACCATAACAATCATAAAAACTTTCAGTGCTACAACTATTTTTTATTTCTTTACTAATTACACATCACCCTGTGAATGTTTACAATGCCCAGAGAGTTTAGTATCTATATCATCTCCAAAAACCACTTTGAGATGGTACAGGTCCAAAACTGTCCCTTGCCATAAGAGAGTGATCCACAAACGGCTTCCAAATACACCAAAACCTATTTTCTTTTAATTTATCCCTTTTTACTTTAATCTCCCATGTCAGTTTGTCATTCAATGCTAAGCTCCACATTTCCTTATACCACTCTCCGATCTGTATAACTACATCATTTTTCCAATTTCTGGCTATGCATTGTCTACCTGTAGTTAACATAATTTCCAATAATTCTTTTTCCTCCTTATTCAAACCCATGCCTTCCACATTTGTTAATAGGATGGTACCTGACACCAGCTTAATTCTTTTCCCATTATTTCCCCAATCTCTCCTTCTATTCTTCTCCAAAATTCATTTATTTTTTTACAACTCCACCACATATGTTCATATGTTCCAACCATTTCTTTGCATCTCCAGCATAAATTATCCCTTTTATTATCCATCTGATGAAGCCTCAGTGGTGTCAAGTATCATTGCCACAACATTTTAAAATTATGTTCCTTAATTCTTACTGACATTGTTCTCATTATCCTCTTTTTCCATTTATTTCTCCATTCAACCTCTCCTATTTTTATATTCAAATTTTGTTCCCACTTCCGTTTCAAATCATCTTGTGGATCTTTACCCTTATTCAATATAATGTAAAGTTTGCTTACTAGATCCTTAATATTCTTTTCCCCTTTTCTAATCTTTAATACCAATTCTTCAAATTCGGTCTTTGTTCTATCTATCCCTACTTCCCTTCTATATTTTTTATTCCAATTATCAACCTTCAATTTCTGAAACCAGTCCAGTTTTAACTTTTTAAATATTTTTTTCCTCTTGTTTTCATCATCACAAACTTTTAACCAGTCCTTCAATAAAGACATTTCATTTTTATCCAATATTTCCTTTTTTTCCTTATCTATTTTTATCAGAAAACACACCATATCAGTCAATTCCAAGATTGGAGAGAGATTTGGGACCATATCTTTCTTTACTCTTTTCCACACCTCCATGAGGCCTCTCATCATAGTATTGCTTGTCTTTATCGGTTTATCCTTTATTCCCAAAAAGATCATTTTGCCAATATTCCTATATTCTTTCATCTCCAATTCCTCCCAAATTGCCTTTTCTCTTGCCAAGATCTTCACGACATTCTTAATTTGGAATGCTTGATAGTATGCTAACAAATTTGGCATACCCAAACCCCCTTCTTTCTGAGATAAGTACCAAAACTTCTTTGGAAGTCTAGATTTTTTACCTCCATTACAAAAATTATTAAAAATCTTTTGAAACTCATTGATTTCCTTCTCCTTCAAATGGATCGCAAGTGCATCAAATAGAAAATTAATCTTTGGCAGCAATATCATTTTGCAAATTGCAATCCTCCCGAACCATGACAAATTCAGCTTTTGAAACTCTTGTAATTTCCTCTTAAATTCTACTTTCAAACTGTCATAATTCAGTCGTTTAAGTTCTTCCAATTTGTTTGAAATAGTTATCCCCAAATATTTCAACTTTTCTTTAATTTGTATATTGAGTGTCCCCACTATCTTTCTTTGGTGTCTTGCACGGAAGACAAAGAAGGAGCCGCAGTGAGGGCTAAACACAGGTTTATTGGGTGATGATCAGGATGAACATGTGGTAATGGCGGAGGTACAGCTCATTATATACTGTAGTACATGCATTTGAATCTCGTTGCACGGTAGCTTATTGGCTGCTACCGGCGTGACGTCATTCTGAGTCACGCCCATCTTCTCCAGGTGATCCTCGCGCGGGAAAGGTTCCCGTGGCTGCCGGTGATTTGGGGAATGTGAACCATGTGAGCTGAACGCTCGCAGCTGCCCTCTATAGGCAGCTTACTCATGTTCCTTAACAGCTGAGCTACATTGTAATTGTGGTCAGGTTACATTCATACATTTCTTAAAGCAACATTGTACATACACAACACTCCTCCCCCCTAGGATGGGACGAAATCCCTCAACCATTGTGGCTTGCCGCACGTGCGTCTGGGGCGCGCGGCCGCTTGACTTAACATAGGGGAGCCGGGGGCTCCTGGTTCCAAGGAGTCCTGTCCTGCAACGGAAAGGGGGGACTCATTAGTGGTTCGGTGGGGACTCTGCGACAACCTTGCATTGGGGGATGGGAATGGAATGAACAGTTGGGACGTGAACCCCTGCCTGCCGCTTGAGGAGCTTGGGGTCCCCCCCAGCACGAATCTCGGGACTGACGATGAGGCCCTCGTGGTCTCGCCACCCCCTGTTGCCTGTCCGGGCGTTCTAAAGGCTGAGGCGGGTGGATTCCCCCCTGCTGCCTGATTCGGGGGTGTCTGTCTCCGGGGGGCTGGACTTATGGTATATTCTAAAACAAAAGGGCTGGGGGGACTGGAGGTACCAGGGGCTGAACTGAGATCCCTCTTTTCGCTAGGACAGGTGGGGGACCACTCCGCTACACCCCCCTGGTACTGCAAATCATAATCAAACTCATCCCTCTCTTTCAAAGTATCCTCCTTTGTGGCTGAGGATCCAGGGTATGCATTTGCACCCGCGGATTCCGCCGTGTCTCCCCCTTGGGTAATGCGGGTGGGGGAGGACCCTAACACTGATTCCCCGTCACTGGTGACCCACCTTCTGAGTTGGTCGGCGTGCCTTCTCCAGAGTAGACCCGAGCTAGTCTCAACTCTATAGGATACTGGTCCCGTCTGCTCAATGATCGTCCCTGGTACCCACGCTGGCCCGGAGGCCGCGTAGTTCCTGCAGTGAACCGGGTCCCCTACCAAAAAACTTTTGGAGCTCCCCCCCCCCCCCGATATCTATATTTCTCCCTTCATCCTCCACCCTGGACGGGTCCATCGGGTCAAAAAGTGTTGCCAGACGCCTCCTCATGAGGAGTTCGGCTGGCGAAGGCCCTGACGCTAGGGGGGTTGTCCTGTAGCAGATGAGGAACTGACACAGATGGAGGTTTAACTCGCCGGGACCCATGCGCCGCAGTGCGTCTTTCGTAGTGCGCACTTGGCGCTCTACCTGACCGTTTGTGGTGGGGTGAAACGGGGCAGCGGTAATATGCCTGATGGCGTTTCTTTCAATAAAGGTCTTGAACTCCGCAGACGTGAAGGTACTAGCGTTATCGCTAACAAGGACGTCCGGCAGGCTGAAACAGGCAAAGACCTTGCACAACTGTTTAATGGTTGCCGCAGAGGAGGTGCTGTTCATGGGGATTACTTCCAACCACTTGGAATAGGAGTCGACTATTAGCAGAAACATGGCCCCGCGGAAAGGGCCAGCGAAGTCGACATGAATCCGGGACCATGGCCCGCGGGCCGTGTCCCATTCCCTATGGGGTAGCCGGGATTCCTCGGGCCGGGAGCTCTGACAACTCTCGCACGTGCCCACTAATCGCTCTATGTCCGCGTCTATCTGGGGCCACCAAAAGAAACTCCTGGCCAGCGCCTTGGAGCGCACTATTCCCAGGTGACTGGTATGCAGTAGCTTCAGTACCTTGGCCCTCAGCTTTTCTGGGATGACTACCCGCTGGCCCCAGAGTAAGCAGCCCCTTTCCAGGGACAGCTGTACTCTATGCCTGAAGAATGGCTTGAAATGTTCCTCGGGGGGAGTAGTGGGCCACCCTTTCCTAACCCAGGAGCTAACTTGGGCCAGCATCTTGTCGGCCACTGTGGCCTTGGCGAGGTCGGCTGGGACGATAGGGGGTGAGTCAAGGGACTCGATCAGCAGGACTTGGTGGTCCTGCTCTACCTCGCATGCGGGGTCTCCTAAACTAGGGAGGGGAGACCGGGACAGCGCGTCTGCATGGGAGATCTCCTTCCCTGGGCGATAGACCAGCTCATACTGGTAGGCGTTAAGGAAAATTGCCCAACGTAGCATTCGGGGGGACAGGATTTGAGGGGTGGGCTTGCCTGTGGTGAAGATTCCCAGGAGAGGCTTGTGATCAGTCACCACCGTAAACTTGCGGCCGTATAAGAAATTGTGGAACTTCTTGGTTTCAGCGATTATGGCCAGGGCCTCCCTATCTGTTTGCGCGTAGTTGTGCTCGGCCTTTGAAAGGGACCTGGAGTAGTATGCAACTGGGGCTTCCCGCCCGCTCTCCAACACGTGGCATAGCACCGCCCCCACCCCCACTGGGGACGCATCACAGACTAAAACTACTGGTCTCCTCGGGTCAAAGTGGGTCAGGACAGCATCCGAGGATAAAAGCGCCTTTAGCTCCCTGAAAGCTTTCTCTTGCCTATCTCCCCAACGCCAAACCGCCTCTTTCTTTAAGAGCGCGTGTAGTGGCTCCGCAACGGATGCCTTCCTTGGCAGGAAGGAATGGTAAAAATTTAAAAGCCCTAGAAATGACTGCAGCTCCGGTTTCGCGGTGGGGTGAGGGGCGTTTTGCACAGCTGCAACCTTGGATTTGGAGGGCTTGATGCCCTCCGGGGTTATCTTGAACCCGAGGAACTCAACCTCCCTCGCAAAGAATACACATTTGTCCCTTATCAGTCGAAGTCCTGCTTTCTCGAATACTGAAAGGACCCCGTCTAGCCTCTTTGCTAACTCTAATTCGCTCCCAGCCATTATCAACACATCGTCAAAATATGGGAGGACGCCTGGAAGTCCCTTTAAAAGGCGTTCCACGAGGGACTGGAAGATCCCGGGGGCCGAATTTACGCTGAACTGTAGGCGCGTTACCTTAAATGCCCCCTTGTGCGTGACGATGGTTTGCGCAGCGGCAGCAGCTGGGGTTACGGAGAGCTGCTGATATGCCTGCGCCAGATCTAGCTTGGCAAAACACCTCCCCCCATGTAACGTGGCCTGTAAATGGCTGACCACGGGCACCGGATATGCATTTGGCCGAATGGCCTTATTGATCGTACATTTATAGTCCGCACAAATCCTGACCTCCCCTTTTGATTTAAGAGCCGTAACAATCGGCGTTTCCCACTCCGCTGAATCAACTGGAACCAAAATCCCCTGCCCCACCAATTTGTCCAGCTCCGCCTCGATCTTGTCCTTGAGGGCGAAGGGCACTCTCCTTGGCTTGAGGCGGATGGGCCGGATTTCTGGGTCCAGCTCAAAGGATACCGGGGGGCCCTTGTATGTCCCGAGCCCCTTCTTGAAGACGTCCAGGTGTGCATTGCACACGTCCCGCATTGGGTCAGTCTCGATGGCGTTAATGCCGGACAGTTCAATTCCCAGGAGAGCAAACCACTGCATTCCCAAAAGGCAGCATCTTTCCCCCATTGAGTACCACTAGGGGCAGTTTCTCGGAGTAACTCTTGAACTTCACCTTGAAGTTCACCACCCCCAACACTGGGATCCCATTTCCCTGCATGTCCCGTAAGTGTGACTTCATGGCCCGCAGTTTGGGCCGCACATCTGGGGGAATGCGCATAAACTCTTTTTGGGACAGGATGGAATAGGATGACCCCGAGTCTATCTCCATCCTCACCGGGACCCCCTGTAACAGTACCTCTACGAAAAAGCGCCGGTGCTCCAGGCCCACGCGGTTCACGCCTTCCTCGCTGTAGCTGGTTGAGACCTTCCTGGTGCCAGCCGCCTTCCGTTGGTGTGCCTGGGGGTGGCTCGAGGCGCCCTTGTCCTCAGCTCGCCCGCGCCTGCATACTCTGGCGATGTGCCCTTTTCGGCCGCAGTTGTGACACTCAGCCTTCCGGAACGGGCACCTTGTCTGGTCGTGGGACGCCCCACACCCGTCACAGCGGCGGTCTTGCCGTTCGCGGGTCTGTCACTTCTCCCCACGTTTCTTTACTCTCTGGACGTCGTCGTCCTCTCTGGAGCAGGAGTCTGCCGTTGCGGACGACTCCTCAGACGTCGCTGGTGTGCCGGCGGGCGACTTGGGGGCCTGCCAGGCCGTCTTCGCCGATGTCCGCTGGGCCGCCTGCACTGGTGACTTGGCCCTTTCGGATGTGGCCCCTTGGGACATGAACACTCTGACCCCGCTCCTGGCCGCCTCGGCTGCCTGGGCCTCCCGCAGTACCTCGTTGAACGTGAGGCGATAGTCGCGGGTCATCAATTTTCTCTGGACCTCCTCGTCCCTCAGGCCACACAGCATGCGGTCTCGGAGTGCCGTGTCCAGGTCTTCCCACTGGCAGTGCACCACTGCCAGCCTGAGGGCCGCCGCGTAGGCAGACACTGACTCTCCAAGGTGTTGGTCTCGCCTGTGGAATGCAACCCTGGCCGGGAAGATCGACACGGGGGGCTGGAAATGATCGCGCAGTAACTCTAGGATGCAGTCGAGGGGCATCACGTCCACCTTCTGGGGGGCCACCAGGTTCATCAGGATGCGCAGCGTGGCCGGCCCCACCTGGGCTAGAAAGTGTGAGCGCATCTTCGCGTCGTCGTCGATGCCCGCGGCTTCCATCGCGTGCCAAAACTGGCACTTGTACAGCTCCCATTGCTCCGGGTCGCTGAGATCGAAGTGGTAAGGCTTGACCTTGGGATTCGCCATTGATCCCACCTTCGTCGCCAATTTGGTGTCTTGCATGGAAGACAAGCAGGAGCCGCAGCTAGGGCTAAAACCAAGTTTATTGCATTGTAGTCAGAGTGAACATGTGGTAATGGCGGAGGTACAGCTCATTATATACTGTAGTACATGCATTTGAATCTCGTTGCACGGTAGCTTATTGGCTGCTACCGGCGTGACGTCATTCTGAGTCATGCCCATCTTCTCCAGGTGATCCTCATGCGGGAAAGGTTCCCGCGGCTGCCGGTGATTTGGGGAATGTGAACCATGTGAGCTGAACGCTCGCAGCTGCCCTCTATAGGCAGCTTACTCGCGTTCCTTAACAGCTGAGCTACATTGTAATTGTGGTCACGTTACATTCATACATTTCCTAAAGCAACATTGTACATACACAACACTTTCCCATCTCGTTTACCCCCATATTGCACAGCATCAGTTCTGATTTATCCCAATTTATCATCAGTCCGGTTATAGCTTCAAATACCTGTAGTTGATCTTTAATCCTATCCATTACCATCTCTGGATGTTTCACCATTAACAACGTATCATCTGCATACATGCTCACTTTATTACCCATTATCCCTTCTATACTTGGATCATCCCTTATATTTTTAGCTAATATTTCCATTGCCATGATAAACAGGATAGGAGATAGTGGACATCCCTGCCTGGTACCTGCCTCAAGCTTTACCACATCTGTAACCTCTTCATTTACTCTAATCCTAGCATTCCCTTTTTGGTATAATAGATCAATTACCCTTCTAAATCTATCCCCAAATCCATAATTTCTAACTATTTCCTTGATTGAAGACCATTGTAATGAATCAAATGCCTTAAAATGTCTAATGATAGTAAACCCACCTTTTCCTTCATTTGATTAACATATAAGAGGTGATTCTAAATTATTTTACATATAGAGAAAAAAAGAAGAGGTCTGTAGAGGTGCTTGTAAGCACAACCAGAGTTCCTAAGTACAGCAAAAGGGTAAATGCAATCAGCTGAACACACAGGCATCTTTGCAAACCTTTCGAAAAAGCACGCAAAACTCTGCCTAGGTGACTTCTTGGTAGAGTGTCAACATCAGCACAGACATTATCTGCTTCCCCTAATCACTATATTAGCTTCAGTAACCAGCAGTCCTAACTGTGTGCTTTTCCGAGGTGGTCTGGGGTACACAGAAAGAGCCTCCTCAAAAAATTGTGGTATTTTTGAACCACAATCGGGCATACCCTGGTAATGGCAACCTTGTGTTGCCGGCTAATCTATCTCTCACACTAGGTCAGGTGAAAGGAACTGCAGATTGAACTCCCCAAAAGGTGCTTTCATTTTGGCATTTTTACATCTGACCTAGACATGGAAGAAGAAGTTGGCTGCTGGAAATGCACTTGATACTTAGCTGAAGATGTTTAGGCAGCAAGAGGAAGCATGCAGGTGCACAATTGGCCTTTTGGTTTTCCTGTGAGATATTGCCTTCTGTCCAGGAGACCTCTGTCTCTAAGTATGCTTCTTCCCTCTGTTTGTTCTTCTCATCAGCCAATCATTTTGCCTTGGGGATTCAAGCTTGGCTTTTGGCCTCTGCCTTCTTTGCTCCTATAGATATGAATGAGAACTGATCTCTTCCTCTCTCTTGGTTCCTACATCCCTATAATCCATAGGCTCAAGATCCTGAATTTCTAAAGTTCCAGGGTCTGTGGTGCAGCACACCTTCCTCATTCAGTTTATGGAAGATTATTTTGACAGCGACATAGGAAATGGAATCCTTGACAACCAAACATATACACACTGTGAATATTTTAAATAGCTGGCTGGATAGCTCAGCTAGGAAATTTTGCCTGGCCCTGCCGGGCAGGCATAAATTCTGTTGGTGGTTGGGGTGGTTTTGGGGTGCACGCACAAACAGAGAGAGGGGGGAGAGATAGAGCGATAGAGGGAAGGGAGAAGAGAAAGAGAGGGGGAAGAGAGAGGGGGAGCTCCACATTCATCCCATTCCGGCAGAAGCTGCAGCAAGGCTGGTGTTGGCATTTGTTGCTGGGGCCGTGGAGAGAAGAGGGACTCCTTCTCCTCTCTGCAACCCCACTGAAGCCGTGGCGAGGCCGGGACTGGCCTTCATTGCCAGGGCCACAGAGAGAAGTGCGAGAAGTGGTTTGATTCTCTCTTGTTTGGCAGGGGCCGGAAGCTTTGTCCCCCACCAACCAAGAGAGAAACAAACACACACACACCATAGAAGGTGATTCCTTCCCTTTGGGAGGTGAAGGTGCAGCCTTTTTCTCCCAGAGGGAAGTGGTTCGCTTCTCTCTTGGTTGGTGGAGGATGAAATCTTTGGCCCTTGCCAACCAAGAGAGAAGCGAACCCCCTCCGTGGAAGGCGGTTCCTTCCCTCCGGGAGGCGAAGGTGCAGCCTTCATCTCCTGGAGGGAAGTTCGCTTCTCTCTTGGTTGGCGGGGGTAAGTGCCATACCAGTACCAGAATTTTCAACGTGTAACTGAAACAACATCTTGTTTAGACCATCCTTGCAAGATATGGGCTATCAACATATAACAAGAAAGTGTGTATGTGTGTGTATATATATAAAGAGCCTGGAAGGGGTCACCATGAGTAACAATCAACGTTCTTGTGTGACCATGAGTAATCAACTTGCTTGCATGCAATACATCATCATCAAACCTTTATTACAGTCATAGACCAATACTGTGTAAGTTACATATACTATCATGTCTTTACACAAAATATAAGGAATAAGCCTCCTTCTAAGAGGGTGATAGGCTATAGTTGTAATTAGTAAGTATTAAATTTATAGAGACAGGGTTTATAAAAGTTTTAAATTTAGTCTATCTAGCTTAATCTAGGAGATGGCATATATCATACAATGCTTTTATAAAATATGACAATAAATATGTCATTAAATATTTATTAAGGATTTGCTTTTAAATTTCTGTGAATCATTATCACTGAGATGCAGAATCTTGCCACATGATCTGTGACCACACTTTGCTCATCTCTGAGCAGAAACTGATGACAATCTTTATTAGAGCAATCATGGAACCCCTTGATTAAGGGAAGAATGAATTTGGACTTGCATGCAATTATTAAGATGGCTGAAGATCATAGTGGTCTAGGTATCTGTATACAGATTTTTAAAAAATTCTGTTATACTTGAGTTTAATATTTTAATTCTCTTGTTGTATCTGAAAAAAATGGGTCATTTTCTCCTATATTTTATCCAATAGAACAAACAAACAAAATAGCTGGATGTGGACAGCTTATTAATCAAGGTGACAGAAAGTGGATGTTTTGTGCCCTTGCTTTGCCTCTATCCCATCATAGGATAACTATTTTCATCTGTGTTGAGTTAATTAGAAATAGACAAGCTGAGTACAGAGGAGAAAGAAGCAGTAGATAATTAGACAAGGAGTCATATGTCTGTTGTTGAACTTGTCTGGTGTCTTCTGGCTGTTCTTTGATATTTTCAGATAAAAAACACAACAAAACAAATCACAACTGCTTCCCAACCCAACTGATCACACAATTAAAATTCTAAATATATAATACAGTAATACCTCATACAACGTCCAAACTTGGTTCCACAAGTTAGGACGTTGTATGAATTCGGACTTTGTATGAGACATGCAAATTCCTAGCCGCGATGCCTCATACAACATCCAAATTATTGCCACCGATGCTTTGTATAACGTTGTTCCCATAGAGATACAATGTAATAGCACAATCTGCAGGGCAAAGTCAAAGAAACACAGGAAATTAACAGAACTTTAAGAGGGGCCAGAGGGGTGTGTTTCTCCACCAGCGGGGGGCGATGATGATGATGATGATGATGATGATGATAATTTATATACTGTACTGCAATTCTCTACCCAATGGGAGTCTCAATGCGGTTTCCATCTCCGAAGGCGGGGAGCTGCTTTTGGGTCCATGGAGAGGCGAGCCCCAGGTGTGGTGAGTTCTTTCTTCACCACCTCCTCTGGCCAGCTGCTGGTCCCAAAAGCGGTTCCCTGCCTCCAACAGACCCCACTGACGCTGGGGCTGGGAGGCCCCACGGAGTTCGACCGGCAGCCAGCCGGAGGAGGTGGGGAAAGAAAGAACTTGCCACACTTGGGGCTCGCCTCTCCACAGCCCCAAAAGTGGCTCCCCACCTCCAACGTACCCCACTGATGCTGGGGCTGGGAGGCCCCATGGGGCTCAACTGGCAGCCGGCCGGAGATGGCGGGGAAAGAAAGAACTCGCTGCACTTGGGGTTCACCTCTCCATGGCCCCAAAAGTAGCTCCCCACCTTCGGAGATGGAAACCGCATTGAGTCGAACTCCATGGGGCCTCCCAACCCTGGCATCGGTGGGGTTCGTTGTAGGCGGGGAGCCGCTTTTGGGGCTGCAGAGAGGCGAGCCCCAGGTGCGGTGAGTTCTTTCTTTCCCTGCCTCCTCCAGCCGGCTGCCGTTCGAGCTCTGTGCGGCCTCCAAGCTGCAAGTCCAAACTCCCACGGAAAAACCCCTAATACCTCATACAACGTCCGGTGACGTTGTATGAGGCAACTTTTTCCAGAATTGGGCAACGTTGTATGGATCCGACATTGCATGAAGTGGACGTTGTATGATGTATTACTTTAGGTCTGTAAGGTAGTCCTGGGAGGCAATTGTTAAGTTGTATTACAGACACCTAAATGATATGTTATGCTAGAGATGTGTATGATGATTGTGGATCATCAAGCCATATCTAGACTATCAAGGGACCTAACAGATCCAAATGGCATATAATATATGTATCCCATCTTCAGATCTCACTGTAGCAATGAACACACCTGGTGAATCATTATTTGATCAGTGGAGAAAAACGGTAACGCAGTTCATAATATATAAATTCCATTGCCTCTTGAAAAAATGTCTGCTCTCCAACTTTGGAAATGGCTAACAAAGGAAAAGTGCTGTGCTTCAATTTCTTCCATGTTCAATCATAAGAACCTGAAGTACTTTCAATCTCAGATATAAAGAACTCTGTGAACTTTGGTAAATTTGTCAAAAAGGAAACAAATCATTACTATCACCACTATGTGAACTAGCTATTTCGAGTACACAGAGCAGAATGTTATAACGGATTGCCATATGAATGTCCAAGAGGAGGAACTGTTCAAATAAACAGTGGCAAATAGAAAGAGAATGAAAGTGCGGCGCCAAAATGGCCGCCGCGCTCTTTGCGCCCCCCCACCCAGACTCAGACATCCGGGTGAGTTAGGGGGCGTGGCCACCCCTCTATAAAAGGGGTGGCCACGAGGCAGACGAGATGCCATTTTAGAAATAGCGACGGAGAGGAGAAGTTTTCTCCATCGCTGTTTGTCCGTAGTCTTCAGCTGTTTAGCCCTTGATTCTTCCCGGCTGGGAAGGGAGGATTAGCACAGAGCCTTTAGCTGGCTGGCTGCTCTGTGCTTTTGGCACTAGGTTTTCGATCCCTGGAAAGGGATCCTGCTCTTTCTTCGAAGATATGCCTCCCAAACGGAAGGCCCCGGTGATGAAACCGCTGCCAAAGGGGAGGAATTTTTTGGGCCCTGCGCAGGACGGGGGGCAGCCTTCAGGTCGGAGGACCAGGGCTGCGCCCCCACAGCAGGGCACTATCCCAGCCTTGCCCACCGATACCGGTGGGGTGATTCAGGCTGCTACTTGGCAGCCGGACTTGGCTGCCGGCCTCCAGCCAGCCACTCAGGGGCTTCGACCCTCGGCCCGCAGTTGCCGGCCATGGGTCAGGACAGCGGGGGAGGGCCTGGTGCGGGCGTGCAACCCGTTCCTCCTCCGGCCCCTCATGGGCCGGAGTTTTGGGCATGGCCCTATTCTGGCCCAGGCTCTCACTTCGGTGTTCCTTTTCAAATGCCTAGTGGGCCTTCCGGCCCACCCAGCCCACCTTATGCTGGGGGATCTGTGGCAGTGGATGCTTTACTAGCACGTTTAGCACTGCTGGAGGCATCCTTGGGGATTGCACAGCCTCCTATGGGGGGCCCTTCTCTCTCTGCCAGGGGCCCTTCGTGTCCACCGGCTACCTTGACAGCTGCCACACTGCACCAGGCGGCCAGCCGGGTTGACCTGCTCGAGACGCTCCGGCCTGCGCCTGCCGGTGTCTCGCAGCTCCCTGTTCGTCCAGAGCTGCAGACAGGGAGCAGTCAGGTGTGGCCCCAGAGCTCGATTCCGGTCGTGAGCTCCGACGCCCGCCGTGGTCCGGAACCCCCAGTGGGGGCGGCTCACGGAGGTGCACCTAGTGAGTATCAGGTTCAAATTAGTGCACCTACATCACAGCCCACTTCCAGTGTTGGGGTTCAGTGGCCCTGGCCTCGTCAAGTTGAGGCGAGTGGGCATCAGTTACCAGTCTATCCCAGTGCCCCTTGGTTTCAAAATGGCACCTCATTGAGGGTGGGGGTTTCTGCCCCTGGGGCAGTGCCGGGCATTGCAGGGGCTGTCCTGGTCCCGCTGCGTATGCTCCTTATACCTAATGTGCCGGTGACGGCTTTGCCGACGGCTGGTTATTCCTTGCCCCTTGGTGATCATTTGTTCCAGGTCACGAGGGAAAAGATTTGGTGGGGGGAGTACGTGGATATATTCTCCCTATTGAACCGTGAGCCCACTAAGGAGGAGAGTGAGGGACAGGACGACAGAGACAAAGAGCTGTCCCGTCATCGCAAGCCACCGCGCACCTGGGCCAACTGGTTGCCGGCATATCTTATTTATATGGCGGTATACCTTAGGGCCCAGCCTGATCTGGCAATTCCTATGGTCCAATATTTGGACAATATTTACAGGGCAATGGTGGATTTCCCTGGCCCATCGTGGTTGGCTTACGATGAGGAATTTAGAATGAGGGTGCCCCTACACCCGGAGATGAGATGGGATGAGCCCTGTCAAAAATTGTGGCTCTTGTACATGACCCCCACGCGTCCGGTGCCTGGGGATAGGTACCATTGTGGCCATGCCGTGCAGCGAGCTACTCCAACACAGGCTCCCCGCCAGCCGGCGGGGCAGGGGGTTCCAGCCCGCTTGCTGCGTTGGAGCTTCTCAGCTAATGGTGTGTGCAATAAGTGGCAGTGCCAATATAAACACGAGTGTCCCTCTTGCACTGGCCCTCATGCCGCCGCTGCGTGCCCGCGGGCCGGTGGGTCACGGGGCAGAGGTAGAGGTGGACAGGGAGTGGGCAGAGCTTCTGCTGATGGAGCTAGCCAGTCAAAACGCCCCCTCCCCAGTTAATGTGTATATGTTGGAGCGATGGCTCTCAACTTATCCAAGGAGGGAGGACGCGAGGTACCTCCTGGAGGGTTTCCAGTGGGGCTTCCGTATCCCATTCAAGGGAGTGCGGGGACCCCAAGATGCCCCCAATTTACTTTCTCTGAAGGGTAGGGAGGAGGTGGCTGCCCTGAGTATTGCCAAAGAGGTAGAGGCCAAGAGGGTAGCGGGCCCCTTTTCTGTACCACCCTTCCCCAGCCTGAAAGTTTCCCCACTGGGGTTAGTACCTAAAAAGACCCCGGGGAAATTCGTTTAATCCACCATTTATCGTACCCGGCGGGTTACTCTGTCAATGATGCTATTCCTGATGAACTTTGTTCGTTCAGGTATACGTCTTTTGACCAAGCCCTACAGATGGTGCGCTCTTGTGGTCCTGGTGCCCTCCTGGCAAAATGTGACATTAAATCGCCATTCCGATTACTGCCAGTGCACCCGGGGGACTTTGAGCTATTGGGTTTTAGATTCCAAGGCAAGTTTTATGCCTTTTGGCTGCTCTATTTCATGTTCAGCATTCGAACGTTTTAGCACCTTCCTTCAGTGGGCCTTTGTTCACAGGTCCGGGTCTCGGTCTGCAGCCCATTACCTCGATGACTTTTTATTCGGGGGTGAACGGGGCTCGGACACGTGCACGCGTCTCCTCACTACATTTCAGACGCTAATGCAGGAACTGGGTGTCCCTTTAGCACCAGAAAAGACCGAGGGCCCATCCACTTTGCTCACATTTCTGGGTGTTGAAATTGACACGGTCGCACAGGCATCCCGGTTACCCATTGACAAGGTCACCCGGATCTCCGCGATGATTTTGGCCTTGCTGGCCAAACGTAAAGTGTCACTTCGTGAGCTTCAGGTACTTCATGGCCATCTTAACTTTGCCTGCAGGGTGGTCACGCCGGGCAGAGCATATGCACGGTGCCTATGCGACGCCATGTCTGGCCTGTCAAAGCGCCATCATAGGGTCCGACTGACCAGGGGCATGCGGGGTGACCTTTTGGTCTGGCTTAAATTCCTGCGGGGATTTAATGGGGTCTCCTTTTGGAGATCCGACCTTTTAGTTTCCCCTAGGTTCCAAGTACAGTCGGATGCCTCCGGCTCCCTGGGATATGGGATTTACTTTGAGGGGAGGTGGGCTTATGGCCAATGGCCTCCAGCATGGTGGGGCATGGATCGCCTCTGCGATCTTACATTCCTTGAGTTCTTTCCTATCCTGGGAGTTTTGATGCTATGGGGCGAGGAGTGGGCCGACTCAGTGGTCCATTTTTGGTGCGACAATGCTGCGGTAGTGCACATTGTCAATGCTCAGACGTCTAAGTCACCTAGGGTGATGGCGTTGGTCCAGCAGTTTGTGTTACGTAGCTTACGCCTGAATGTGCTTTTTAAGGCCAGACATGTACCAGGTATTAATAATGACATTGCTGATGCTTTATCCCACCTGCAGATCCCCCGGTTCCATGCCTTGGCTCTGGAAGCAGAGGAACTCCCCTCGCTACTCCCAGCCGAGATTTGGACATTTGGCAAGGAGAGGTGAACCGGGCGATCGGCATGTCTTTGGCACCCCGCACGCATAAGGCGTATCAACATGCTTTCGTTCAATCTAGGACTTTTTGTGTGCAACTTCTTTTGCCCGAAGTGTGGCCCATTCTGGTTGAACAAGTTTTACAATTTATGGTTTATTTACACAGTCAGGGTCTGGCTCCTCGCACTATAGCATCCAGGCTGTCGGCACTGGCATTTATGGCCAAGGTGAGGGGTTTTGCTGACTGCGTGAATGATTTCTGCATACGACATGTCTTGGAGAGGTGGACACGGGAACGTGGCCGCCGCCCGAACACTCGCCACCCAATTTCACCGGAGGTGCTTACCCACCTTGCACGAGGCTGGCATAACCTGTGTTTTGATAGGTATGAGGCGGCTCTTTTTCACGTGGCTACCATGGTGGCCTTCTTTGGAGCGCTCGGCATCAGTGAGTTGGTACTACTGTCTAAGGCGGATGCGACTCGTAGGGCACTGGAACTCGACGATGTCTATGTCTCCAACGAGTGGGCTCAGTTGAGGATACGGTCCTCAAAAGTTGATCAGCACGGCGTAGGCAGTGGAGTTAGACTGCTACGATGTTCCATTGCAGACATCTGTCCGGTTGGTGCCCTACAGGAGTTCTTGGCAGTGCGTGGCACACACCCTGGCCCATTTTTCTGCCACCAGGATGGGTCTCCCCTTACTAAATTTCAATTTTGGAAGGTGACCGGTATGGCACTATCCAGTGTTGGCCTTCCAGGGGCTCATTACGGCACCCATTCGTTTAGAATAGGTGCTGCTTCAACTGCAGCTGCATTTGGGTACTCTGCGGCTGATATACGCCGTATGGGTAGATGGGGATCTATGCGTTTTGCATTATATGTTCGCCCTCTTCAGGCATGAGTACCAGTTAAGTCACTGTTCCCTTTTTTCTCTTACAGACCCTATGTGTCCCCGCACACCGGTGGCAGTATGGCTGGTGGGCCACAGTTACGTGCACTGGGCAGCGCAGTATGCTGTGGCGTCAGGGTGGGGACCCCAGCTTGGACTGCGTGCAGCCGCATGCATACGTTGGTACGGTAAGCGTGGAATGAGAAGGCGGGAACTGTTGCCATTCCTTTTCTCCATCAGGGATGCTGAACCGCCCGATGTCCTTGTACTGCACCTCGGGGGCAATGACCTCGCCCAGGTCACTGGCCTTTCTTTAAAATTCACGATTTGCAGTGACCTAGTTTATTTGCATTATGTGTGGCCATCCACAAGGCTGCTATGGTCGGACATCATACCACGTCACGCTTACAGGGCAGGTATTGACCTCCGTGCCCTTGACCGCGCTCGCTGCTCGGTGAACAGGGCAGTTGCCCGGTTAGTGGCAGACAAGGGTTTGGGGATGGTCATCCGACACCCCATGATTAGTTTACAAAATTATGATCTTTATGCAGGGGATGGGGTCCACCTGTCGGCTAGAGGTATGAACCTCTTTTTGGAAGATTTCCAAGCAGGCCTGTTGACCGAGCTGACGGTCTGGGGGGGGGGGGCGTGAGTCTTCATTGAAGCCTCCCCGTGTGGCGGGTAGCACTGGTAAGGTAAATATTTATGACCCATAGGTATCCGGCAGGTTCGCAATTGACTGGCCAACACTTAGACAGGTACAGGTGTAATAACGTTGACCGGTCAACGACGAACCAGGCAAGGGGTAATGGCAGGAGCTTTTCAGCATGCATCACCCCGTGATTTGACGGATACACGTCAGAGGGTGGGGTCAGTAGATAGTTTATTGACTCCGGTCAACAATTTGTTTGTGTCAACAAACAAATTGATACAAATGGATACATTGTAGCCAATTGCCATTGGCAATTTTGGGAGGAACCTTACCAGTGTTACTGCGGCCTGCTTGCCTTAAGAATTACAATTGGATGAATATCAATTGAAAGTTATAATTCGGACTAGGGCATTATTCAATAAAATTGGCCCAATGCCTTTATCCATATACCGGTGTCTGAGTCTTTCTTTGGGGGGTGCGCCTGCAAAGAAAGAACCTTAATCAGGCATCATGACCATGGGTGAATATAAAGGGATCTAATCCCTGAATTTTAAGAGTGAATCAATCATGGCTTTGGGTCCGGGTTGTCTGACTCTACCCGATTTTATTCCTTTGGTGTTCCCACGTTCAAAAAATATTAGTTTTCCATCCTCTATATTAAAAAAGTGTATATGTTGCTCAATATTTTTTTAAAATTTTACATTTTTTAATTGCATTAATCAGAGCTGCATGAATGAGAGAGAGAGAGAGAGAGAGAGAGAGAGAGAGTATATCATTCCAAGCAAACTTATTTTTTTCTTCTTAAAGAATATGAATCTAGGCTACTTAAAAATCACAAGTACAGCTGTTGCCAGTAATCATTGTGCACTTTTAGGAATATCAGTTACAATGTTCTGGCATAATAAACACAAAAAGATTTTTGGGTTATTCTTCCCTTTTCAGCACATTCATGATGGGATTCTTTTTTCCTGAATAATGGGAACTGCATTTCAGATTTCTTTGACCAGCTTCAGATTAGACCCTTTGTAGCTTTGACTGCTTGAGGGATCTAAGTTAGTCTCTTGTCTCTATGAGATGATCAAATCCACACCTATATGATTATTATTTAGATAGAAGTTTAGCTACCTACTGCATTTTTGTTGTTGTTCAGTCGCACAGTGGATTCCGACCCTTTGAGACCCTATGGACCATTGTCCTCCAGGCACCTCTGTCCTCCACCATCCTCCTAAACTAGTGCATATCAAAATGTATCCAATGCAACATTTAAGTTGAGAAATAGTGGTATAAAAGAAATACTTATGAGAAAATTTCAGTGAAGGATTCATTTTTACAAATTATCATAGTAAACATTCAGAGTTCTTGTGCTTGCATTATTTTTAAGGTTGGCTGAGAAGTATGTGTGCTGTCTTTTATTGCATAGTAGTCTCTGAGGCAGCCAGCAGCAATCATACAATAGTTCCTTGCATTGCTGTTAAAGTCCATGAGATGATGTTTTAAAATAATGTATCCTACAGGGCTTTTTCAGATAAGGAAATGTGGGCAGCCAGTGAAGCTGCAGAGGAATCAAATGATGGATAATAGAAACCCAAACCAAACTTCTTCAGCTGTGTTCATTGTTACAATAAGTCCAAAAATATTGCTAAAATAGTTCTAAAGGGTTGTGAGAAAGAGACAGTACTGTAGAAATTTTAACCATCATATCTACTACTGTGGACAAGAAAACCTTAGAAGAAATGGAGTAGCCATAATTGTCAATAAAAGAGTGAGAAAAGCAGTAATGGGATACAATCTCAAAAATGACAGAATGATATCAGTCAGAATTCAAGGCAAACCTTTCAATGTCACTGTGATCCAAATATACGCACCAACTACTGTTGCAGATGAAGCCACAGTGGACCAGTTCTATGAGGACCTAGAACACCTCATAGAACAGACACCAAGAAATGATGTCCAAATTATATTAGGAGACTGGAATGCCAAAGTAGGAAATCAAAAAGTGGAGGGAATAACAGGCAAGTTTGGTCTTGGACTACAGAATGAAGCAGGAAACCAAGATAATGGCAACAGGTCCAATCAGTTCCTGGAAAATAGATGGGGAAGAAGTAGAAGCAGTGACAAATTTTACATTCTTAGGATCAAAGATCACTGCAGAAGGAGATTGCAGCCATGAAATAAAAAGGTGGCTGATTCTTGGGAGACAAGCCATGAGAAACCTGGGGAACATCGTTAAAAGTAGAGACATCACATTGCAAACAAAAATTAGAATAGTCAAAGTAATGGTATTCCCAGTGGTAATGTACGCATGCGAGAGCTGGACAATTAGGAAAGCTGAATGCAGAAGAATAAATGCCTTTGAAATGTGGTGTTGGAGGAGAGTTTTGAGAGTACCCTGGACAGCGAGGAGAACAAATAGGTCAATCTTAGAAGAAATCAACCCTGACTGCTCATTGGAAGGTCTAATAGTAAAGAGGAAGCTAAAGTACTTTTGACATCAAATGAGAAGTGAGGATTCACTTGAGAAGGCCTTGATGTTGGGAAAGGTGGAGGGCAAAAGAAGAAGGGGGAGGCCAAAGATGAGATGGCTAGATGGTATTGTAGACACAATGGGCACAGAACTGGGAGTGCTGAGGGGGATGGTGGAGGACAGAGGCGCCTGGAGAACAATGGTCCATAGGGTCACAAAGGGTCGGAATCGACTGTGCGACTGAACAACAACAACAATAAAAGTGTGTGTGTGTCCATGTGTATGTATATACAACTGAATATTTATCTCTAAAATAGCACCAGGACTGTCTAAAAATTTGGTACAGTTAGTGATGGGATCTTGAGGATGTGAATCTCAGCTGTGTTCCATTTTTAAAATTGTATATAGAAACAAAAATAAAACTCTCTGCAATTTAGAATACCACTCATTGAATCATCAGGAAGTGAATACCAGTCTCTTCATACACAGAGGTCTCATAATGAACACGAAAGCAAGTAATTTAGACCACACCTTGTTAATGATACTGTGTCCCCAACTCAGGGGTCATTGAGAGTTTTTGGAGTCAACAAACTGTTTGTAACCAGGTTGTGATTTTATATTATATGCCATTTTCTTATCTCCAGATATAAGGACCATGGAAGAAATGTCAGAGCTGGTGCTTCCTGTGTGAGGAAGATGAGGGTGAAATGAAGCTTTTGCCCTGCCTAAAAACACACACTGATTTCCTTCTTCCCCCTTTTCCTTCAGAGCAGTGTTTCCCAATCTTTGGTTTTTTGATTTCAATTCCCAGAAGTATGAGTCAATTCCCCAAAGAACTGATCAGCCAATATACTGTCTTAGGCTTCTGGGAATTGAAGTCCCCCTGTGGGGCATGGACCCCATGTTGGGAACGACTGCTTTAGAGGATGTGAGGCTTTGGGTAAAGAAGGATGTCTTGAGGGCTGGATTGTGGATCCTGGTGATCCAAGATTTTTCAAGTGGTTGAGACACTGACTGAAAGGCAGTGGGACAGCAGTTCGATATCCGAGTCCTGCACGACGAAATGAGCTCCGGTCTCTTTCCAACATCTGCCAACCTAGCAGTTCAAAAGCAAGAAATTTCAAGTAGATAAATAGGTACCATTTCAGTGGGACGGTAAACAGCATTTCGTGCACTCCGGTGTCTAGGCATGCCTGCCACATGTCCACGGAGATGTCTGCAGATGCAGACAGTGCTGGCTCTTTGGCTTATAAACATAGATGAGCACTGAACCCTAGAATCAGATATGACTGGCTTTCAAGCAAGCATGACCTTTACCTTTAACTTATAGATGTCCTGTACATTTCAATTGATGGTGGTTATTTCTCCCTTGACATATTTAGTAACATGTTATTATTGAGCAGCTGAGATGCAAGTACCATAAAACCCCTACTTACAAATGCCTCAAGGTACATAAAATTCGACTTACATAATGATTTTGTGCTGAAACCATGCCCCGATTTACACGATTTCCTATGGGTTTGCTTCAAGTTACATACATATTCTTTTTCCTATGGGTTTGCTTCGAGTTAAGTAAAAATTCATTTCCCTATGGGGTTGCTTCAATTTACATAAAAATTTCATTTTTCCTATGGGTTTGCTTCAAGTTACGTAAAAAAATTCCTATGGGTTTGCTTCGAGTTACATAAAAATTCCATTTAAGCAAAAGCCTACGGAAATGACTTTTTTCATAAGTAGGGGTTTTACCGTAGTACATTACTACAATATATTTTATAATTCAAAGATTTTCACAATAGGTATTAATGCTCTTAATTTGATTATATGGGGAAAATAACTTATAAATCTGAGCTAGATCACAATATTGATAAGTTGAAAATGCAAACGCTATGCTGATTTGAGGGCAAAGTATAAGTCATTCACACTGATAGCACACTTGATGTCAGTAAACCCATATGACTATACAAATCAGAAAGACCTTTAAAACCATTTAAAAACAGGTAATGTAAATTTTCAAGAGAAATATATTCAAGGAAATAAAAACAATCACTATGCCATCTGATAAGTAGTCTGGTATAGATAAAAATGCATCTAAAATGACTTTTGTTTTATTGCATTGCATACTAAATAGCAAAACAATACAGAACTATATCCACTGAACGCCAAGTAGTGAAATGACCAATATTTTCATTACTAAGAGTGAGAGCTATATAAAACTCTTTATAACCCACAAAGCTGCTGGTTAATTTGCATGAATCAGCAAAGTACCAAGAATCCTTATTATAATATGTGTAATGGAGTGGGTGAAAACCGCCATTCTGCATTCTTATAATGTAGCAGCTGAAAATGCAATCTATATAGTACAAAGTTCCAAGAGTAGAAATCAACTAATCATGAACTTAGAGGTTGCTTTAGAAAAACCACTCTCAGTCTCTTTCTGCAAAATGGGATAAAAGTTAAAATATGTTCCAAATATTCTATAGCTTGAATTTTGAAACATTGTTCTATTTTCTTCTTTGGATAGTACCTCAAAACACTGGACAGGAAAAACCCCTGTGATTAACCAAGGTAAGAGGCATGCTAAACATCGGGAGTGGTCCTGTGTTAAATGACAGAAAAATGAGGCATCACTTTCAATGGATATATGCTTCCAGTCTAGCTCCAAAATGTTTATGGAGACTTAAAAGATGCTAAACAGTCTGAAACATAGATATTTGAAAAAGTGGCTCTTTCTATAAATATCTCCTTAGTCATGAAGACTAAATTGGGGATGCTCCTCTCAGATTCATCATTTGGAGCAGTACTAAATGTGGAGACTCAGGTTCAGTGCCACAGTTGTAATATACCTAATACTTCAAGTCAAAATGTGCAAGTTAAAGGTTGCCCTTGCTCGAAAACCAGTTGTATCTGACTCTAGGGTTCAGTGCTCATCTCTGTTTAAAGCCAAACAGCCAGTGCTATCTGCATCTGCAAACATTTCCATTGACATGTGGAAGGTATGCCTCAACACCGGAGTGCACGGAATGCTATTTACCTTCCCACCGAAGTGGTACCTATTTATCTACTTGTAATTTCTTGCTTTCAAACTGCTAAGCACAGACTCTCTTTTTTTGTAAAAAATAAAATGAAGCTGTTGCCCTCAACATCTGAGACTTGGTGATATTTGTTGGATTGGTTTAAAATGTTACATTGGTCAAATTCCTGTTGCTTAGTATAGTAAATTGTGTAGTATAGTGAATCAGTGAAGATTTAGTAAGTAAGTCTATGTTTCTATAACTTCTATCTTTTCAAGTGGGCCTACTCTAACAATGACTTACTATGTTGGGACTGAATTGGCCACTCCCTTTCACTCTGAACCATATACAAAATAGTCTGAAACTGACTCATTTGATCTGAAATTTGAGAGTTTTCTGAATCCAGCACATGGCTGTAATGGTTATATAAGCAAATGTATTCATCAAACCAAAGTTCGTGGGGTGAGCCGGATGGCTTGCCGTACTACATGACCAGGCAGTTGTTATTGGCTCTGAGGATTAATGAACATCTTCAAGTTGTCCCAAACAATTTTTTAAGATGATGGGCTTTTTTGGACATCAATTAATATGGTTACCAATAAAACTAATAATTTTGATTAAGTCTTTATGATGTGGCTCAATTCTATGGACATGTTGGCTCTGAGATCATAGTATATGGGTCACTTCATGGCAAGATGGGATCCACCTTAAACAAATTCATGCCAGTGACATTTTCCTGCTTCAGGGAAAAAATGCATTCTTGGATACGAGTTACAGTCAACGACGCCTATGGACATGTTACACAGACAGGGTCAGCTCAATTTTTTCTGCTACTTGAGGCAAGTAGGAAATGGTGAGTGAAGTGACCAATGACACAAAACTACCAAATTATTCTACCTCTTTAGGCAGGAGATCCCACAAACACCATTCTCCATTCTTGACTATAGAATTATCATAATGGTAAATCAAATAATCAACAATTTAATACCTTTCCCCTGTTTTCTGAATCTGCTGCCTGGGGTGGTTATCATCATTCTGCCTGATAAGGCAGCTCTATGTAAAGATCACTTTACTCAAGTGAATTCAGACAACCTTAGAGGGCACATAGGTATTAGCGTTAAACATATTTTCGCTCTCTCAGAAGTTCCAGTTAGCATGGCCAATAGTAGGTGATAATGTGAGATATAATCCAAAATAACTGGAGCACTAAAGATTCCCCAGTTTGATGTATATAGTTCAAGTTACATAGGAGTGAGTTGACAAAACAGGGTTTATTTATGCACTATGTGGTATGAGTGAGCATTTAAAGACATATGAATATCATTCCATAGGGGACTGTGGTGGTTAAGACTCTGAAATTGCTGGCTGGAAGGTCAGAATTCAGTTCCCGGGTACTGCATAATGGAGTGAGCTCCCATCTCTGTCTCAGCTCCTACCAACCTAGCAGTTTGAAAGCAAGAACTTGCAAGTAGATAAATAGGGAACACTTTGGTGGGAAGGTAAATAGTGTTGTTCGCACACCGGTATTGAGGCATGCCTGCCACATGTTCACAGAAATGTCTGCAGACACAGACAGCACTGGCTCTTTGGCTATAAATGCCGCCACCGCAGACGCTGTGCTTTCCCCACCTTCTCCACTGGTGGGGAGATAAAGGGAGTCTTCCCCGGCCTGGGACACTCCAAAGACGCTGCCTCTGCAGACACCGCACTCTCCTTACCTCCTCCACTGGTGGGGAGATAAAGGGAGTTTCCCCCAGCCCGGGAGACTTTGAAGATGCTGCCGCCACAGCCGCTGTCCTCTCCCTGCCTCCTCCACCAGCAGGGAGATAAAAGGGAGTCTCCCCCAGCCCAGGAGACTTGAAGATGCCACCACCGCAGCCACCATGCTCCCCTCATCTTCTCCACCATCGGGGAGATAAAAGGGAGTCTCCCACGGGCTGGGAGACTCGAGGACGATGACGATGCAGCAGCCACACTCTCCCCACCTCCTCCACTGGCGGGATGTGAGACGTGGCTCACCTGGATCCATTGACCTCACCCTCCTGGCTCGCACGCCACAAGGACTAAAAAGGCCAGGGCCACCAGAGCTGCTGGAGCCCCCACTTCAAGGGTCCATCCCATGTCTCTCCCAGGTCCACACCACTGGCTCAGGATGGGAGATGTGGCTCATTAGCAGCCTCTAACTTTCCCCATCCTGGCCCTGCCCGCCATGAGGTCTTAGAAAGTTTGGGCAGCCGCTGACTTAGCCGTCCTTTCTGACTTCGCCTTCCTGGCCCTGTCCACCAGGAGGGCTTGGAAAGAAGCCGGGGATTTTTCAGTTAGTTATGTCTTGTTCTAATTGCATTTTTACATTATTGCTGTAATATGATGCATTGTTATCTAATTTTGTATTTTGCACACGTAAATTGTATTATTGCTGTGTAACTCTGTATTATTGTATATTTGTATATTTTTGAATGCTGTGAACTTTTTTGGGTCATTGCAAAACAGGGAAAGCAGTATATATTTTAAAAAATCAATTCAATTCAATTCAATAAACAAAGATAAGCACTGAACACTACTAGCTTTTGAGCAATCACAATCTTTACCTTTTCCTATACCATTCCATAAGCTGGTGTTGCTCATAACTTGGAGTGCCTGGCTGTCGAGCCACATGGCATGGGTTCAAATCTCCACTATACCACTCAGGGTTTCTTTCCAAGCCCTCCTGGTGGACAGGGCCAGGAAGGCAAAGTCAGAAAGGACGGCTAAGTCAGGGCTGCCCAAACTTTCTAAGACCTCATGGCAGGCAGGGCCAGGATGGGGAAAGTTAGAGGCTACTAATGAGCCACATCTCCCATCCTGAGCCAGTGGTGTGGACCTGGGAGAGACATGGGATGGACCCTTGAAGTGGGGGCTCCAGCAGCTCTGGTGGCCCTGGCCTTTTTAGTCCTTGTGGCATGCGAGCCAGGAGGGTGAGGTCAATGGTTCCAGGTGAGCCACGTCTCACATCCCACCAGTGGAGGAGGTGGGGAGAGTGTGGCTGCTGCATCGTCATCGTCCTCGAGTCTCCCAGCCCGTGGGAGACTCCCTTTTATCTCCCCGATGGTGGAGAAGGTGAGGGGAGCATGGTGGCTGCGGTGGTGGCATCTTCAAGTCTCCTGGGCTGGGGGAGACTCCCTTTTATCTCCCTGCTGGTGGAGGAGGCAGGGAGAGGACAGCGGCTGTGACGGCAGCATCTTCAAAGTCTCCCGGGCTGGGGGAGTAGGAGAGGGGTCAGCATGTATGGCTAAGGGAAATACCTGCCTTGCATCTCATACAACATTGTTCAACCTGCATGATCCCAGAGAACTGCCAGAAGGACAGACTGAGTACTTTGTATCTTGAATACCTGAGGAGGCTCATTGCAACCCAGAATGAACTTGACAGTATTTTGGATTTTTTTAAAAGCTATTCTGTGTGACATTAAGGGAGAAAACAAGGGGAATCATTTAAGTCTCCTGAAAATCAAGACAAAAGATGTCAGTCAGCATCTTCATGGGAGTCGGAAGTGGGGGGCAGGGAGGGCTGCCCCCCCAGTAATTGCCATGCAGCCATGGGCCCTTTTGGAGGAACTAGGAAGTCTCCTCCTCTCACCACCCATCTCAATCCGGGCCTTTTGGAAGGCTCTGCCTCACCCCTTCTCCTCATCCAATCTCAGTCTGGGTCTTTTGGAAGGCTCCACCTCACCCCTCCTTCCCATCCAATCTCAGTCTGGGCCTTTTGGAAGGCTCCGCCTCTCCCCTCCTCCCCATCCAATCTCAGTCTGGGCCTTTTGGAAGGCTCCGCCTCACCCCTCCTCCCCATCCAATCTCAGTCTGAGCCTTTTGGAAGGTCCGCAATCCCCCCAACCCGCAAAAAATGCAGGCCCTTTTCTTAGGAGCAGGGCCCTTTTCAAGGTTGCCCCCTCCTAGCAAAAATAGTTCCTACTCCCCTGAACATCTTCACATCTTTAATTAGCATGCTTTCCTATAAGTTTTTATAGCTGATTGTATTATAAGTGTACAGCAGCATGTTACACCCCAACCTTCGCGGCTATCTGATATATTCAACTTTGGCATTCTCATTATTCTTTCCAGAGGAATAAACTTTGGCTGAGATAAGAACATGCAATATAAGTCTCTGGTACCTTTGGGATTAGCTGCGGAAGTATAAGAAACGGGCACTTCATCTTTATGAATTCTCTTAAGAGATACACTTTAAGTCATCAATCTGCTTGTAATAAAGCCTGTGATGTCATGTTCAATGCCTTATTGCACCTCATGGCAATGATACTCCAGATAACAAGTGAAATTAGACAGTAGTAATTCCATTTATTTTAGGCAATCTAAAGACTGACAATTCTGTTTACATTCTATTGTCAATAAATATGTAGTGTTTGCTGCAAAAACTTGCCATAATTTAACTTTGTGCAGTGAATTTTAAAGTGATTTTCATCAGCTTGCAAATTGAGTGTGGCTTGGCAAGTTACATTATGGAAGAATATAACAGAGTGAAATTCGCCCTTGACTTGCCCCTCCCATAACATATTCATTGGATTGTAGTTTTTAAAAAATACACCTTGGCTCAAGAATTTTCATGGATATTCACAAATATTTTATCCTTCACCTTAAATACACCATCCTATTCAGTGATGTACTGCAAATTTTTTTACTACCTACTCTGTGGGCTGGCCAAATCTGTGGGTGTGGCCAAATCTGTGGGCGTGGCCAAACATCCTGCATTATGGGCTATGGAGGTAGGTATGTCCAACCAAGTGGGCATGGCCTGGGGGAATTTCCACTACCAGTTCTGCAGAACCTGACAGAACCTGCTGCAGTGCATCACTGATCCTATTCTCCAGTCTCCGAATGTGTGAAGCAATCCAAACAATACCTGCTTGAGGGGAAAACTGGATTTGTTTTTATGTATTCCAGCAACTTATTAGGAACTGCAGGCTGTTGATTCCATGAGTGCTAGCCACTAGACCAGGGGTTCCCAACCTATGGCCCATGAGCTTGCCCTAGCCCGTGATGCAATTCCATCTGGCACATCATTGCCTCTGCCACACCGTGGAAGTGGGTGTGTTTACATCAGCAGTAAAATGTGCCTATGCACAAATGTGCCTGCTTCCACTTCCCAGGGGTGTGGACCAGACCGCTCAGCTATCCAGGGGCATGGTCAGGCTCACAGCATAAAAAGGTTTGCCACCCCTGCACTAGGCACTCCTTAAAGCTAGGCTTTCACTGTTGGGGTTAAACTAGCCTTAAAACACTAAGCCATTCCCAGTGGTGGGCTCCAAAAAAAATTACTACCACACTGTGGGTGTGGCATGGTGGGTGTGGCCAAGGGAAAGCCCTGAGTTACACCTGAATTAGGACTACTTTATTTCAAAACTTGGATGGGCAGAGCCAGCCAAAATTTCTGCTACCAGTTCTGGCGAACTGGTGTGAACCTGCTGGTGCCCACTACTGGCCATTCCTGTTGACATGGAATCAGGACAAATAAAGCCAAATATTCAGGGAAGAAAGGCCTGGCAGAAACCATTGAGGGTAAGAGGCCTATTCCAAAGGTCCCATCCCCACCCAAGAGGGAGGAAGCATCCAGGGAAGAAAGGCCTGGCAGAAGCCACTGAGGGTAAGAGGCCTATTCCATCGCCCACAGCAACAGACCCACTATTGCCCGCCACCACCTCCGTTCGCACCCTGGGCAGCAGAGGTGAGGGAGGCGGAGGAGGGAGGACCGGGCAGGCTGCCCAACGCCAGTCATAATCAAAGAAGCATGCAAGTAACTTAACTAAAACAATGTAGTCTGTAACTATAGCAATGTAGAGACTTGAAAGAGTGGACTTTTCCTTCATACTAAGTTTTTACTTTTACTTTCATAATAAATGAGGTAGAAACCGGCAAACCATGCCAGAAATTTTTGCCAAGAGAACCCTATGGACCAGAACAAAAGGCAAAACAAAAGAGGCAAGTAAGATGAAACAAGATGCTTAACACAAATCAAAAGAAGGGGAGAGATGGGAGATGGGGAGGAGAAATCCAATGTTGCAAAGAACAATACTGCATAGGAACATAGAATGTGAGGTCGATGAACCAAGGAAAACTGGAAGTGGTGAAAAATGAGATGGAAAGAATAAACATTGACATCTTGGGAATCAGCCAGCTAAAATGGACAGGGATGGGTGAATTCAACTCGGGAAACCATCACATCTACTACTGTGGTCAAGAAAACTTCAGAAAAAACGGAGTAGCCATAATTGGCAACAAAAGAGTGAGAAAAGCAGTAATGGGATACAATCTCAAAAATGACAGAATGATGTCAGTCAGAATACAAGGCAAACCTTTAAATATCACTGTAATCCAAATATACGCACCAACCACAGGTGCAGATGAAGCCACAGTGGACCAGTTCTATGATGACCTACAAGACCTCATAGAACAGACACCAAGAAATGATGTCCACATTATCTTGGGAGATTGGAATGCCAAAGTAGGAAATCAAAAAGTAGATGGAATAACACGCAAGTTTGGTCTTGGAACGCAGAATGAAGCAGGGCTAAGATTGATAGAGTTCTGTCAAAATAACACACTGGTCATAGCAAACACTCTCTTCCAGCAACACAAGAGGCGACTTTACACATGGACAACACCAGATGGCCAACATCGAAACCAGATTGATTACATACTCTGCAGCCAAAGATGGAGAACCTCCATACAGTCAGCAAAAACAAGACCTGGAGCAGACTGTGGCTCAGATCACAACCTACTAATAGCAAAATTCAGACTTAGACTAAAGAAAATAGGGAAAACGATCAGACCAGACAGATATGACCTAAACAACATCCCTAAGGAATACACGGTGGAGGTGAAGAACAGATTTAATGGTTTGGAATTGATAGACAGAGTGCCAGAAGAATTATGGACAGATGTGCGGGACAACATGCAGGAGGCAGCAAGGAAAACCATACCAAAAGAAAAGAAGCATAAGAAAGCAAAGTGGTTGTCTGATGAGACTCTTAAAATAGCAGAGGAAAGAAGGAATGCAAAAGGCAAAGGAGAAAAGAAAAAATACAGTCACTTGAACACAGAATTTCAAAGAAAAGCAAGGAGAGACAAGGAAATCTATTAAAATGAACAGTGCAAAGAAATAGAGGAAAACAACACAAGAGGCCGGACTAGAGATCTTTTCAAAAAAAATGGGGAAATTAAGGGAACATTCAAAGAAAAAATGACCATAATAAGGGACAAAGACAGCAAGGAGTTAGCTGATTCAGAAGAGATTAAGAAAAGATGGAAAGAACACACAGAGGAACTTTACAAAAAGGACCTCAACACCACTGATAATCACAATGGTGAGAACATTGAACTTGAGCCAGACATCCTAGAGAGTGAAGTCAGAAAGGCCCTAAAAAGCACTACAAACAACAAAGCTAGTGGAGATGATGGTATCCCAGTTGAATTTTTCAAAGCTCTAAAAGCTGCATTCGATATGCCAGCAGATCTGGAATCAAAACAGTGGCCACAGGATTGGAAAAGATCAGTATACGTTCCAATCCCAAAGAAGGATAGTGCCAAAGAGTGTTCAAATTATCGAACAATTGCGCTCATCCCACACGCTAGCAAGGTGATGCTCAAGATAATACAGGATAGACTTCAGCAGCATGTGGAGAGAAAATTGCCAGAGGTGCAGGAGGGTTTCAGAAGAGGCAGGGGGACTAGAGACCACATGGCTAATATATGGTGGATCATGGAGAAAACAAAAGAATATCAGAAACAAGTATACCTCTGCTTTATTGACTACACCAAGGCCTTTGACTGCGTGGACCACAGTAAAATGTGGCAAGTACTTAAAGAAATGGGAATACCAGAACACCTCATATGCCTCATGAGAAATCTGTACAAGAGTCAAGAAGCAACAGTTAGGACAGAACACGGAATGACAGAATGGTTTGGAATAGGAAAAGGAGTAAGACAAGGCTGCATTTTATCACCCTACCTTTTCAACCTATACACAGAGCACATAATGTGCAATGCAGGGATGGAGGAACCACAATATGGGATAAAAATTGCTGGGAGAAACATCAACAATTTGAGATATGCAGATGATACCACCCTAATGGCAGAAAGTGAGGAAGATTTAAAGAAGCTACTGATTAGGTTGAAAGAAGAGAGTGCAAAAGCTGGCCTGAGACTTAACATCAAGAAAACCAAGATAATGGCGACAGGCCCTATCAGCACCTGGAAAGTAGATGGGGAAGAAGTAGAAGCAGTGACGGATTTTACTTTCTTGGGATCTAGGATCACTGCAGATGGTGACTGCAGCCATGAAATAAAGAGGCAACTGATTCTAGGGAGACAAGCCATGAGAAACCTGGGGAACATAGTGAAAAGTAGAAAAATCATCTTGCAAACAAAAATCCTTATAGTCAAAGCAATGGTATTCCTGGTGTTAATGTATGGATGCGAGACCTGGATCATTAGGAAGGCTGAGTGCAGAAGAATAGACGCCTTTGAGATGTGGTTTGGAGGAGAATTTTGAGAGTACCCTGGACAGCGAGGAGAACAAATAAGTCAATCTTGAATGAAATAAGTCCTGACTGCTCCTTAGAAGGTCAAATAGTAAAGATGAAGCTGAAGTACTTTGGACACCAAATGAGAAGAGAGGATTCATTTGAGAAAGCCTTGATGCTGGGAAAGGTGGAGGGCAAAAGAAAAAGGGGACGGCCAAGGAACAGATGGCTGGATGGCATTGTGGATGCAGCGGGCACTGAGCTGAACGGGCTGAGGAGGATGGTGGAGGACAGGGGTACCTTGAGATCAATGGTCCATAGGGTCGCAAAGGGTCGGAATCGACTGTGCAACTGAACAACAACAACAAAAAGTCAAATAAAATAATTTGATCCTTCCACATCTTTTAAATGCACAATGAGTTAATACTACAAAACTGATGCTTTTATTAACATTGATTTTGATGAGATCACTGTCTACTACCAAGGAATTTTAACAAGAACTAGCAGGTTGAGTAATATTGAAGTAGCAAACAGCCTTGCAAAAGAGCCATTCCAGCTTGTGCTTTCACAGTATACAACACAATATATGTAGTTTGCAAAAATATACCAGATTGTGAGATGACTGCAAATCTCTTTTGGAGCCCCTGTACTGTCCAAAATACACTTCAACTTTTCCCTCCAATGTCACCATTTTGATTAATGTAATAAAATTTTCCTCAGACTACCTGCTCGGTAAAGAAGCATCTCTGAAATCTCGAAATTGACAGTTGGTTCTCACAAAAACATCCAACTCATGATGTAGAACAGGGGTGGCTAAACTTTTTCCATTGCAGGTCAGACCATGTCCCCAGAAGTGGAAGTGGGTGCATGTACGGCTGACGTAAATGTGCCCACTTCCATGTTTACGCTAGCTGCAGTTATGTTTTTGCATGCATGGGTGTGTTTTATGAATGACATAAATGCACTCACTTCCACTTCCAGGTGCAGTGGAGGCAGAAATGGGCTGGATGGGATAGCCTTGGGGGGGGGGGGGGAGGCAGCCCTGATGTAGAATATAGCTGGTTGGGAATGCAGGAATTCTGATGTTTCCTTCAAAGTTTGTGTGATGTATTTGACTACCATTCTTGGTTAAGAAACCTGGGTTGGCCCCTTTAGTTTAAACCATGCAAAGTTGCAGGCTTTGATAGGGAGGGAAAGGGAAAGTGTTAAAGGTCTGTTTTTCCCCCATGAAATTTTAAGCAATCATCCAACTAGACCAGGAGTTCTCAACCCTTTTAAACCAGGGGCTGGGTCACACGCCCTCAGACAGTTTTGAGGACTGGATGGTCATTTTGCCTTTCCTCCACCACATGGCACTTCCTGGTGTGGTTGAGGCAGTGGGGAACCACATGACATGGTGCTGCGGGCCACAGGTTGAAAATCCTTGAACTAGATCTTGGCCTGAATTGTTCAACTTAAACACCAGTGCACTGTACTGTGGAATGTTCTGATATAAATAAATAAAGTAAACCATACATACTGTCTTTTCAAACACCCATTTAAGAAATCTTCCCTCATCAGATATTCTCTAGTTATGATAAATTAAGTTAAATGGCTTATGTCCAATCAAACTGGGGAAGATTTCAATGTTCAATATAACTTCACTGGAGCTCATTAAAAGCTGATACTGACTAGTGAGCTCCCTACTTACTGTAATAAATAATAATAAATTTTGTGTCAGAAATTACTCAGAGTTGAAAGAATTTTTGCTGGAGAAACTCCGCTCAGGGGATGTCCGAATGAGGCTCCTTTCATGCCCCCAAGATCTGTCATGCAACACTTGAGTATCGAACCCTGATCTTCCAGTCTCCAAGTTCAGCGTCTTAACCACTAAGTACAGTGGAACCTCGGTTAACAAATTTAATGCATTCTTCAGGACGGTTTGTAAAGCAAATTTCCCATAGGAATGCATTGAATGCAATTTCCCACAGGAATGCATTGAAAACCAAAATTTGTTAGCTGAAATGCAGTTTCCCATAGGAATTCATTGAAAACCAATTAATCAATTCGGGGGGGGGGGGTTGTTAACTGAGCCACTATTTTCTATGGATTTCCTTTTGTTACGTGTGATTTTTGTGTTAACTGATCCATTTGTTATGCGAGGTTCCACTGTATTCTGTCTCATAGGCTGCCACTGAGGAAGGGTATGAAACAGGATCCTGGATCTGTTATGCAATTTTTACATCAAGCTTATCCAGACCTGATTTCCAACCCCTAAATCAGCAAACAGACCAGCCCTCATTTTAGTATTTGGGGATGATATGGTCAACCTATTCTAGTCTGAAAATTTCCAAAAGAATCCTTCAGTCCTTGATTGCATGTTGTACTTAATAACGGTTTATAATATATTATCAGAATACCAGAATCCACCAAATATAGGTGGCAGACTGATAATCCTAAAATTAAACAGGTGAAGATTCACAAATACTTGGGGCTTGAGGGAGCCAAGAAAACCTGGGGGTAGCTGCGGTGGCTTCAAAACATCAGCGCCCCCCCTCCCCACCGGACTGCTCTTCCACCCGCCGGTTCGCGTCCCAGCCCAGCCGGAGCTTGAGGGAGCCAAGGAACACCTGGGGGGGGTCTGGTGTGGCTTCAAAATGCCACCCACCCCCACCCCCACTGGACTGCTCCTCCACCCGCCCGTTCGTGTCCCAGCCCAGCCGGGGCTTGAGGGAGCCAAGGAACACCTGGGGGTGGCTGGTGTGTCTTAAAACGCCAGTGCCACACACCCCCCCCACCGGACTGCTCTTCCACCCGCCGGTTCACGTCCCAGCCCAGTTGGGGCTTGAGGGAGCCAAGGAACACCTGGGGGTGGCTGAGGTGGCTTCAAAATGGCAGCTCCACCCCACCCCCACTCCCACCGGATAGCTCTTCCACCCGCCGGTTCGCGTCCCAGCCCAGCCGGGACTTGAGGGAGCCAAGGAACACCGGGGGGGCTGGTGTGTCTTCAAAACGCCAGCACCACCCCCACCACCAGACTGCTCCTCCACCCACCGGTTCACGTCCCAGCCCAGCTGGGGCTTGAGGGAGCCAAGGAACACCTAGGGGTGGCTGGGGTGGCTTCAAAACACCAGTGCCACCCCACACACACACACACACACCGGATTGCTCTTCCACATGCTGGTTCACGTCCCAGCCCAGCTGGGGCTTGAGGGAGCCAAGGAACACCTGGGGGTGGCGGGTGTAATTTCAAAATGCCAGCACCACCCCACACACACCAGACTGCTCCTCCACCCGCCGGTTCGCGTCCCAGCCCAGCCGGGGCTTGAGGGAGCCAAGGAACACCTGGGGGTGGCTGGCATGGCTTCAAAATGCTGAACTTTCTCTTCCCCCCAGCCCGCCCACCAGGAGGATTTCAAAGAATGCTGGAGCAACACAGCTATGCCAAGGCCAGGCTTTCCCTGACTCCACCAAAGACGTCTGAACTATGGGGCTCCATCGCAGTCATAGAGTATGGGTTCTGTCATGGACATTAGGTGACCGTGGTCATTGCGGTACTTATCTTGTTATTTGTTATTTATTTATTTGGTGTTTCATTGCATAATTTGTATTGTACTTTTTTGCAGCTATTCTATTTGTTTGATATATTGTACCACAGAATTTGTATCTATTTGTAATAGCATTTTGAATATTGTATTTATTACTGTATTTTGAATTTTGTATTTCGTATGTAAACCCCTTGGGTTACCTTGGGGTTATTTATATGTTGTTAGCCACCCTGAGTCGGCCATGTGCTGAATAGGGCAGGGTATAAATCAAATAAACATAAACATATTATTTTTCTGACACCTAGATCATGGAAGGCTTCAACTATTTATGTCACTGGGAATTCCAAAATAATGCTATCTTGAAATTCATCAGAGAGAGAGAGAGAAAGAAAGGGAGCACATATCTCAACTGCGATAGAAGCCTTCAAGAAAAAGGTAACAACTCACCTGAGGCTCACAGCTATGCTGACATAAGGGCTTTTACCCTCTAGTACTAATATGTTCTAAATTCATGTGCTGAATATTAAGCATTCCAAGTGGCATTCCTAATGTCCTCCTTACAGTAAAATCAAGTATAGTTTCACTTAACTCTTGTGTGTATTTCCAAAAGGCTAGCTACTGTTCACTGCTAATATTTCATCCCCTTGGATTGAGGGTTCATAAAGACACAGACTTATTACAAAGAGGGTTGCTGAGTGCCAAATAAATTATTGAATCAAGAGATTTGGGATACATACCTCCAAGGTGACAGAACATGGTTTCAACATTTTCTGGAGAGTGGGAGTTGTTACCCCAAATCTAGAAAATGCCCCCCTTTATTTTTGTTTATATTTTATTTTCAATAAAAACACTTTTTCCATTTCCCCCGACTCTAACCACTAGGCTTACATGTCCACAAGCACCACACTGTACCATGATTCACTTGCAGGTAGATAACTGCAAGGGTTGATTTTTAATAAATTTATAAATATCTCAAACTGCTATTTTAAAATGTCATGGTCAAGTGTTCCCCCACCCTCCCCTTCTGTTTAAAGCAAAGCCTTGACTGCACATAGAAAACAATGCAAGTGTTCATGGAAATAACGCCAGAAACTTGGTCCTCCTGAAAATTCGACCTGAATACATGACTACCTGAGATTGCAGGCACATGCTTGTGACCTCCACAATTACCTGTAAAAGTAAAATGTTCCCCAGTTGGTAAATGAGAAAAAGGGATTGATTCTTCCTTTTCTCCTTGTGCCTCAAAGCATGATCTGCCACATTGATGCCAGGCAGGGGTGGCAACAACATAAAATTATAAGCCTCACATTGTGAAAGGCTAGCTAGATCTGCAATTTACTGTCTGCCGTCTTTCTTACACATGAATGAAGCTAGGTATCTTGCTGCAAGCAATTAGCCTGCATAAAAGATCAGGACATGTGGCAAAAGGCCTCAGAACTGTTAAATGTTCAGCTTTTTCTTAAAATAATTTGAATTGGTATGTCCATAGGTAGTCAACTCCCATAAAAGACCATCAGAACATTTTTAATCTGGAATTCCAGGCCAATGAAATGCTTTTCCCCCAGACAGGTGGCAAAATGGAAATTAGCTGATCCATTTTCCCTGGGTGAATTGGGCAAAAATGTACGTGTTTAGGGAACAGTACTTCTCTTGGCTCAGGAACACAGAAAGATGTGGGAGGGTGCCAGAGAAAGCCTGCCTAAAATAAATCGCATCTCTAACTCATGCCACTTTAAGGGGCATCTGCTTTTGCAGCTTCCACCATTTTCCATGGCAGCAGGGGGGGGACATTTTCACTGCATTTTTGTCACTTCCGTGGGTGGGGGGAGCTTCCAGAAGTGCCTAGGTCCTCACTATGGGCCGGATTAACTGGGTCATAGGTTGGGAACCCCTGCTCTAGAATTAAAGCTTTCCTTGAAAGGTGATACTGCTTAGTGCTTACATTTGTCAGTTGGGCAGATTTGAAGCAGTTAAAGCTATGATTACCCACATTATAACATTATTTGGTGTCTAATATATCATGTTTATCATATCATTTTCCCAACTGGGCAGATCTAATACATTGTATATGTTAATGTCAATAAGATTCCACTTTCAATACAGTTATGGACTAGGTTTCTCTTCTGTTGGCAATGGCAATGGTACTCTCAGTGGCTAATATATGACCACAAGAATATTGGCTGATTAACTGCCTGCTCATTAATTTCAAGATTTCCTACAGGCAGATGCATGTTGTGTTCAGAGTACTCACATTTTCAGATGCATGTAAAGAAAAATCACACATCTGATGAGTGTGCAAAGAAAAACGTATTTTCAAATGCTGCTTTAATAAGCTTCAGTCAACAGGAGAAATGTGTTCAAATAGCACATGTTCTCTAAAAATTCACACTTTAGGAGGATAAAGGATAAACAAACATTGTAATATAGCAGTAGGTTTTGAAGTCCCCTTTCTATGGTCACTTTCTCAGATAATTACATAGACTGAAAGAAGGCATATGGATGACTAAAAAGTCTATATGCTTGAATATCTTTCTTTTCCTATCTCAGTGTCTGATCTGAAGAGGTTCCATCAGGGTAACTGCTTTTGCTATTTTCTGTGTGTTGCTTTATAAATAAGAGACCTAACCTGTCCCTTCAGTTCAGGGACCTCAGCAGGTCAAACATTGAGATAGGAAAAGAAAGACATTCAAGCATAAGACGCTGACTGGGAAGCGGAAGGTCAGCAGTTCGATTCCCGAGTACTGCAGGACGGAAATGAGCTCCCGTCTTCGTCCCAGCTCCTGCCAACCTAGCAGTTCGAAAGCAAGAAATTGCAAGTAGATAAATAGGGACCACTTCGGTGGGAAGGTAACAGCGTTCCGTGCGCTGCGGTGTCTAGTCATGCCTGCCACATGACCACGGAAACGTCTGCAGAAGCAGACAGCGCTGGCTCTTCGGCTTAGAAACAGAGATGAGCACTGCACCCTAGAGTCGGATACGACTGGCTTTCGAGCAAGGGAAACCTTTATGCCTTCTTTCAGTCTGTGTAATTAGAAAGTGACCATAGAGAGGGAACTTCAAAACCTACTGCTATTACAATGTTTGTTTATTTATCTTTGTTAATGTATTGTTTTGCCTCTTCACCATTTGATTCAAAAACGTTTAAGAATTAAGATTTTATAGAACCAGCTAAACTTCCATTAAAGGTGTTGGTTGTAATCAGATGTTAATGGGGGAAAGGATTTGTGGTTAAATAGGACTTTACTTTAGCTGGAAAGAGTTTGTGGTTAAACAGGACTTTACTTTGGCTAGAAGAACAATATTCAAATGTTCTGCATTCAAGGAACATTTTAGACCTCAACCTATCTGCTAATTGTTAAGGATAGGCAAGAAATAAAAATAAATATAAGAGAACTATGATTAAGATAATTCACATTTTTGCATTCCTTGTTACTATATATGGATTTGAAATCTGGACAGTGAAGAAAACTGACTGAAAGAAAATGGATTTCTTTGAAAAATTGTGCAGGAGAAACACTTTGTGGATGCCCTGAAGTGCAAAACAGACAAATATATGAATTCTAAAGCAAAAAATGACAATATGGAGGCTTTTACACTTTGATCTCCAGGCAGGACTATCTGGAAAATATAATCCCAGTAAAAGATGAGGGGAGCAGGAAAAGAGGAAGATAAATACAAGGTGGATTGATTCTACAAAGGAAACCACAGCCTTGAGTTTACCACAGCTGAGCAAGTTTGTTGAGGACAGGGCATTCTGGAGAATAATTCATGGGGTCACCATAAGTCAGAGGTGACTTGACAATACATAACACCACCAACATAATTGTTAAGAAATGTCTGCACATTTTAGAGCATTTGGAAGTGATTACTAGGTATACAAGGGACTGCAGTGGCTCAAGTGGCAAAGACACTGACTGGAAGGCAGAAGATCTGCAGTTTGATTCCTGAGTACTGCAGGACAGAATGAGCTCCCATCTTTGTCCCAGCTCCTGCCAACCTAGCAGTTCGAAAGCAAGAAATTGTAAGTAGATAAATAGGGACCACTTTGGTGGGAAGGTAACAAAATTCTGTGTGCTCCGGTGTCTAGTCATGCCTGCCACATGACCATGGAAATGTCTGCAGAAGCAGACAGCGCTGGCTCTTCGGCTTTGAAACAGAGATGAGCACTGAACCCTAGAGTTAGTTACGACTGGCTTTCAAGCAAGGGCAACCTTTACCTTTACTTGGTACACAAAGTTTATGTATACGGCAGCAATCAGGCTTCTGCAGTCTCAAATGTTTTTGTGCAGATTGTCCATGGGCCCTTGACTATTGATCATCAGCCTTTGGTCATCCTGATGCTTTGGGCTTCAATGTCCACATTCATTGTTGGACATATAATGCGTCTTTAGGAGGCACATTGAAATCACTTTCTGTTTATATGAAGGATAGCTAACATTTCAGTGACATAGTAAGAAGCACAATTTTTGTGTTGCTGTTTCTCTCCCCTCATTGCACTTCATTCCATTTACTCATTCCTACATTCAAAGATCCAGAAAAAGAAATTATTTCCAAGATAAAGATCACATTTTCAAATTCTGCTTAGCCACAATTTAGTTCCACTTCATTTTATCCTTGATTTCTAAAAATGTTTTACATCAGCCTATAAAAACATAGTATACTACACCTTGTGCAGATTCTAGCTGGATCATTTCTCTGGCAGAACTGTATTTACCAGCTGAACCAGGAAGAAAACAAGTTTGTTTCACTCCTGTGTAATGTTTGTTTTATAATCCACCTTTAATATTTTTTTTAAAAATGTCAAAAACAGGAGGTAAACTTTTAAAATAAATATCTACCTACCTAACTACCTAAAATACATGTTTAGAATACTTTCTCGGGTAAGCATTTTTCCTATCTGAAAACAAGCACAAGCTACTTGATATTTGCTTTCTATAGTGGTGGGCTAGGGCATACCTGTCAAGTACCCTGTTTTTCCTGGGGAAACCCCTTATTTTTACCCCTCTTCCCACCCCCACCCATTTTATTAATTTCCCTGTAATATCCCTTATTTTTTAAAAAAATCCTGACCAGAGCCCTCACAGGCGAAGCTGCAGTATGTTTTTCCTGCCACCAGAGGTCGCTGTGTGGCTTTTTGCTTGTGGTCTGGGGTAGAATAGAGACTTCTCTCTCACTCTCATGGTTTATTAAGCTGTTTCTGCCCTACCTCCTGGCTGGAGGCTTTCATTTCTAGAGTTCTAGAGTTAACTTGGGAGGGGGGGATGTTGCTTGATCACTATATGAGAGAGAGAGAGAGAGAGAGAGAGCACCCCATCTTCTAACAAACCATCTGGAGGGAGATTAACTCCTCAGCTGCTGGGAGGCTTGGAAACTACAGAGGTTGCTTTTAACTTTACTAATTCCCTTCCTTAAGCTGGATCCGACATTCTCAGGTGTTGGTGCTTCAATTGGTTGCAGTGAGGAACAAATAGATTGGTTATTTTTTTGGGGGGTGATTAATCCCTTGCTCCCCCACCCTAATTGGGGGGGAGTGTCTAGCCATGTGCAGGGCTAGTTCATTAAAGCCAAGCTGCTTACAAGCAGTTGGTAACCCTAGGGGGCTGGTTTACTATTCTGCACTTTCTTTGCTTCCCAGGAAAAAATAATTAAAAATGAGTAAGGTAAAGGTTTCCCTTGCTCAAAAGCCAGTTGTATCCGACTCTAGGGTTCAGTGCTCATCTCTGTTTCAAAGCCAAAGAGCCAGCATTGTCTGCGTCTGCAGACATTTCTGTGGTCATGTGGCAAGCATGACTAGACAACAGAGCACATGGAACACTGTTATCTTCCCACCAAAGTGGTCCCTATTTATCTACTTGTAATTTCTTGCTTTCGAACAGCTAGGATGGCAGGAGCTGGAACAAAGACGGGAGCTCATTCCATCCTGCAGTACTCGGGAATCGAACTGCTGACCTTCTGCCTCCCAGTCAGCATCTTAGTCACTTAAGCCACTGAGTAAACAAGAAAGAAAACAAAACAAAACAAAAGTCCCCAAGAAGATGGGAAAAGGTTTCTTTGGCCCACACAGCTTTGTGCCCATTACATCTACAATACCATCTAGCCATCTTATTTTTGGCCACCCTTACTTTTGTCCTCCACCTTTCCCAGCATCAAGGCCTTCTCAAGTGAATCCTCTCTTCTCATTTGATGTCCAAAGTACTTTAGCATTATCTTTACTATTTAACCTTTAATGAGCAGTCATGGTTGATTTCTTCTAGGATCGACCTATTTCTAACACCATATTTCAAAAGCATCTATTTTCTGCTCTTAGCTTTCCTAATGGTCCAGCTCTCACACCCATACATTACCACTGGGAATACCATTGCTTTGACTATGCAATTTTTTTGATTGCAAGGTGATGTCTCTACTTTTAACTATGTTCCCCAGGTTTCTCATAGCTTGTTTCCCAAGCATCACTCACCTTTTTATTTCACGGCTGTAATCATTATCTGCAGCGATCTTTGATCCTAAGAAAGTAAAATCTGCCAGTTGTATCCAACTCTAGGGTGCAGTGCTTATCTCCATTTACAGCCAAAGAGCCAGTGCTGTCTGTGTTTGCAGACATTTTCATGGCCATGTGGCAGGCATGACTAGAGTCCAGCAAGTCACATGGCTATATTTGGCCATGCCCACAGATTTGGCCACACCCACAGTGGGGTGTGACCAAAATTTCCCTTATTTTCAAATCCAAAACTTGACAGGTATGGGCTAGGGTGGAAAATTCCAGAAGCACAAAATATGGAGAGTTGTTATCCCATGTTGTTTGGAATATTTTGGGAGTTTTGTTGAGAAAAAGTAGCTTTACCAATATGTGGTAAAGATCTGTACCTTTGTTTGGATGATAAGTTTGGCTCATTTTGCAATTCAAATAATCTCAATTCCTTGAGCCTAATAAGAGTTACAACCCAGGCTTTCTTACCATCTATACAGCTTTACACAACTGAAGCTGCCAAGGCATGAATAAACAAAACGAAGAACAAACAAGAACTTTTTTAAAATACCTGGATACAAGGGTCTTGCATGAGCTCAGTTGTTCCATTTCTAACCATGGATGAGATGTTTTATGTTTCAATTACACCACCACTGCTCAGTGTAGGCAAACGTAGCTCATCGGTGAAAAACCTTTATATCAGTACTGTATTTAGCACTGTATATGTGACGAGCAATTGGAAAACATACATCCAAATGTGCATGCATCTGAAATAGCATGGCCTGGAAAGAGACACATCAGATGTCATATTTCTTCATTCATTTTCTTTGAGCAGCATTGTGACCAGATGCAGGAAGAATTATGGTTGCTTGGGAAAATCTATAAGAGAAGAATCACTTGTCATGCTGTGCTTTCCATGTGAGACTTCATATAGTGACATGTTTCCATCTTCAGAGATCTTTAATTATTTTCCATGCATAATAAATGTTCTAATTTCTAGAGATCCCTCCTGCTGAGAAACTAAAAATGAGTCTCATTTTGTACGTGATTTCATACTGGGATACACATATATCACTGTGGAGTCAGGAGAGACTGGAAACAAATTCTTTTCTTTTTTTTTCTTTTTTTTTTGTTTCAAAGTATTATCGTTACCAGTTCAACCAAGTAGGTTTATTACTTTGTACTGAAAAGCTTTGGAATTTGGGGCAAACTTTCCCCAGTTTTATTGACCGAAATCTTATTGTGCTGTTACCCAGAAGGCATAACTTTTGGAAGAGCATTGCTGTAAGTGGAGAAATCCTCACAGATGTACGTCATCTGTTGCTTGCTGAGATACATGGCTTAGTATGCAACAACTAATGTCTTCAAAGAGAGCTTATGGCTACTTGGCTCCAAAGCGTACATCTTTGCAGACGCACCCACCCAAATAAAGACTCAGACACCGGTATTGGATTAAAGGCATCGGGCCACTTTTATTGAATAATGCCCTAGTCCGAATTATCAATTTCAATTGGTATATCATCCAATTGTAATTCTTTAAGGCAAGCAGGCCGCAGTAGCACTGGTAAGGTTCCACCCTAAATGCCAATGGAAATTGGCTACATGTATCAATTTGTATCAATTTGTTCACACAAACAAATTGTTGACCGGAGTCAATATACTATCTACTGACCCCACCCTATGACGTGTATCCGTTAAAATATCAAGGTGATGCAGGCTGTGAAGCTCCTGACATCACCCCTTTCATAGTTAGCCCTTGACCGGCCAAACCTGTTTCCCCTGTACCTATCTACGTGTTGGCCAGTCAATTGCGAACCTGCCGGATACCTATGTGTCATAAACCTTTACCTTACCCAGTGCTACCCGCCACACGGGGAGGCATCCATGATGACTCACGCCCCCCCCCCCAGACCATCAGTTCGGTCACCAGGCCTCCTTGCACATCCTCCAGAAAGAGGTTCATACCTCTGGCCGACAGGTGGACGCCATTTCCTGCCTATAGGTCAAAATTTTTGCAAGCCTATCCTCGGATGTCTACTGGCTGTCCCCAAGCCATTCTCAGCAAGGAACTGGGCAACAGCCTTGTCCACTGACTGCCCGGGGATGGTCCAAACCAAGGAGATCCATGTCTCCTCTAGAACGGTGTCTCGGCACGATGTTAGACCATGGCAACCGTGTGTACGGCCATAAATGATGTGAAAATGCCAGGTCACTGCACCTCGACATATTAAGGAAAGGTCAGTGATCAGTGTGAGATCATCGCCGCCGAGGTGCAGAATAAGAAGGACACCGGGCGCTCTCTTTCCCTCCCGGCCAGACCGGCGGGAGATGAACAGGCACAGCTGGAGGGAGTTTCGGCAGGCAGCCTCAAAAGTGGGGCCGACGCTGCCAACGCCAAGGACACCGGGCGCTCCCTTTCCCTCCCGGCCAGACCGGCGGGAGATGAACAGGCACAGCTGGAGGGAGTTTCGGCAGGCAGCCTCAAAAGTGGGGCCGACGCTGCCAATGCCAAGGACACCGGGCGCTCCCTTTCCCTCCCGGCCAGACTGGCGGGAGATGAACAGGCACAGCTGGAGGGAGTTTCGGCAGGCAGCCTCAAAAGTGGGGCCGACGCTGCCAATGCCAAGGACACCGGGCGCTCCCTTTCCCTCCCGGCCAGACCGGCGGGAGATGAACAGGCACAGCTGGAGGGAGTTTCGGCAGGCAGCCTCAAAAGTGGGGCCGACGCTGCCAACGCCAAGGACACCGGGCGCTCCCTTTCCCTCCCGGCCAGACCGGCGGGAGATGAACAGGCACAGCTGGAGGGAGTTTCGGCAGGCAGCCTCAAAAGTGGGGCCGACGCTGCCAACGCCAAGGACACCGGGCGCTCCCTTTCCCTCCCGGCCAGACCGGCGGGAGATGAACAGGCACAGCTGGAGGGAGTTTCGGCAGGCAGCCTCAAAAGTGGGGCCGACGCTGCCAACGCCAAGGACACCGGGCGCTCTCTTTCCCTCCCGGCCAGACCGGCGGGAGATGAACAGGTACAGCTGGAGGGAGTTTCGGCAGGCAGCCTCAAATGCGGGGCCAACGCCAAGGACCGCCGCTGTGTTCGGCCCCGTCGGGGGCGAAGAGGCTCGCTGGCCTCACCATTGGCCGGCGTTTTGGGCCCCGCCCCCCGCCCCTCGCCAGGACTCAAAAGGCGAGGGGGCCTGCCGGACGAAACATCACCGCCGCTGTGTTCGGCCCCGGCGGGGGCGAAGAGGCTCGCTGGCCTCGCCATCGGCCGGCGTTTCGGGCCCTGCCCGGCAGTTGAGGGTTCAACACAGTTGTGGAAGAATGCCCCACCACTTCCATCACCACCGGAGCCGTGCGGAGGGTGGTGGGGGGAGTGAATGGGGCGGTTTTATATTGGGGTGGAAGGGAGGGAGGGAGAGATTGCCAGGCCAGCCAGGAAGGAGAGGCAGCATTCTGTCCAGGGCAAGCAGGGAGGCTCCGGAGACCAATATAGAGGTTGTGATGGGCATGGGGCGATATAGCGGGTACCGAGGGGCGGGCCGCACCCGGGGAACGCGGGGCAGATGCTTAGTAGCTGTCCCTCGTTCCAGCCCCACGGTTACACCTCTAGGTCCTGAGCAGCTGACCCAGGGTGACCCTGCCCTTAGGCTGCTGCTGATGAATGCCAGGTCGGTATGTAATAAGGCCCCCCTGATACAAGACTCCATTATGGGGGAGCGGGCCGACCTGGCATGTATCACTGAGACCTGGCTGAGACCAGAGGATGGGGTTCCTCTGTCAGAAATGTGTCCAGCTGGGTTCAGTATTTGGCACCAGCCTAGGGATGAGGGTAAGGGCGGTGGCGTTGCCATCATAGCCAGGGAGTCACTGGGAGTCACCAGGGCCACCGCTCCACAAATTCTGGGTTGTGAGGCCCTGCTTCTGCGTCTGGGCTTTAAGGGTCAGTTGGGAGTCTTACTCCTGTACCTGCCCCCTTGCAGGGTAAGGGACTCCCTGCCTGAGCTCCTCGAGGCCATCTCAGCATTGGCGTTGGAGTTCCCTAGACTGATGGTTCTGGGGGACTTCAATTTGCCTTCGCTGGGGACTGGCTCCGGGGTGGCTCAGGAGTTCATGGCTTCCATGGCAGATATGGACCTGATTCAGGTAATTCAGGGCCCGACCAGGGGCAGTGGCCACACACCAGATTTAATCTTTTTGTCGGAGCAGTGGCAGAGTGATCTGAGACTACGGAAACTAGACATAACACCTGTGCCATGGTCAGATCATTATTTGGTGGCTCTAGACTTCCTGGGTGCGACGCTTCACCGTAGGGAGGCAGGGCCTATTAGAATGGCCCGCCCCCGGCAACTGATGGATCCTGATGGATTCCAGAGGGAACTGGGGGATTTCCCTCTGGATCGGCAACACGATTCGCCCGAGGCGCTGGTTGACCTGTGGAACAGGATGACAACAGCGGCCTTGGATGAAATCGCACCACTACGGCCTCTCAGAGCTCATCGAGCTAGGTCATCTCCGTGGTTCACAGATGAACTGCGGGAGCTCAAACGGGCAAAGAGACGCCTAGAGCGCCGCTGGGTGAAGACCCAGAGAGACTCCGATTGGACACTAGCTAGAGCCGCTATTAGGGCCTATCTAGTGGCGATGGAGGTGGTGAGGCGGCAATACTTCACCACCCTTATTGCCTCCGCTGACAATCGCCCGGCCACCCTGTTCCGGGTTACCAGGTCTCTCCTTGGTAGGGGGACCCCGGTGCCTGGTTGGCAGGGGTCGGCTGAGGACTTTGCTGACCATCTAGTGGAGAAAATCGATCGGATTCGCTCTGGGTTTAATTCCGGCGTGGTTGGGGAGAGTCCGGAGGGAGCTGGAGCACAGTCTTGCCATACCATCTGGGACCGGTTTGATCCAGTTGCCCCTGATGAAGTGGACAGGCTCCTTGCAGCTGTGCGCGCCACTACCTGCCCATTGGACCCCTGTCCCACCTGGTTGGTGAAAGCCTCCAAGGCGGTGACAGGTGACTGGGTTGGGGCTGTGATCAATGCATCATTGCGGGAGGGGGTGTTTCCTGCACCTTTAAAACATGCTTTGGTGCGCCCCCTCCTGAAGAAACCTTCCCTCGACCCAGCTGTCCTAACCAACTATAGGCCTGTCTCTAACCTCCCCTTTTTAGGGAAGGTGTTGGAGAAGGCAGTGGCGTGTCGGCTGCAGGGGGTGCTGGATGAAGCGGATTATCTGGACCCCTTTCAGTCAGGATTCAGGCCGGGATATGGTACCGAGACGGCATTGGTCGCACTGATGGATGATCTCTGGCGGGAGCGGGACGGTGGTCACCCATCCGTCCTTGCTCTTCTTGACCTCTCAGCGGCTTTCGATACCGTTGACCACGGTATCCTTCTGGGACGGCTCCGAGGATTGGGAATCCAGGGTAATGTGTGGTCCTGGTTTTCCTCATTTCTGAGGGGTCGTACCCAGTCGGTGTGGTTGGAGAGTGAGAGGTCCAGTCCTAGGCCCCTCAAATGGGGGGTGCCTCAGGGCTCGGTGCTCTCTCCTCTCCTATTTAACATCTACATGAAGCCGCTGGGTGAGATCATTCGTTCCCATGGGGTGCGGTACCATCAGTACGCGGATGACACTCAGTTGTACATCTCGGCCCATGGGGACCCCAGTGATGCCGTCAAAGTCCTTTCCAGATGCCTGGAAGCTGTGGGGGTCTGGATGGGGGCTAACGGGCTACAACTGAATCCCAGCAAGACTGAGTGGCTATGGATAGGGGGTTCTGCATTAACCCGGGAGCTACCATCGTTGGTTCTGGATGGGGCTATTTTGCCCCAGACAGACCCAGTGCGCAACTTGGGGGTCCTCCTGGATTCACGGCTACTGCTAGAGGAACAGGTGGCGGCTGTGACCAGGAGGGCTTTCGCCCAACTGCGGGTGATCCGCCAGTTGCGCCCACTCCTGGACCGGGACTCCTTGCTCATGGTCACTCACGCTCTGGTTACCTCCAGACTAGATTATTGCAATGCGCTCTACATGGGGCTGCCCTTGACGACCATTCGGAGGCTACAGCTGGTCCAAAATGCGGCAGCCCGGGTGGTGATGGGGTGTGGGCGTTATGCCCGTGCTTTGCCACTGCTCCGGGAGCTGCACTGGTTGCCAGTTTGTCTCCGGGTGCAATTCAAGGTGCTGGTTTTGACCTTTAAAGCCCTATATGGTAGTGGGCCGGGTTACCTAAGAGACCGCATCGCCCTGAGGACGTCTGTCCGTCCAACCAGAGCGGACCGGAGGGGCTCTCTAATCGTTCCATCAGCCAGAGGGGCTCGCCTCTCTGGCACAAGGAGGAGAGCCTTCTCCGTGTCTGCACCGGCCCTCTGGAACCTCCTGCCAACAGAGCTACGTCTCCGGACGGAATTGCTGCCTTTCAGAAAAGATCTTAAAACCTGGCTGGCGGGTCAAGTGTGGGGTGCAGGTGGAAGGGTAACCGCCATTGGGTGGTTGGTGTAGAAGAACTCTTCCCCATGGTGCCTTTGGATCCTGCAGCCCTTGTTTTTAGGGGGTGGGTAGTTTTAACTGTTTTAACTGTTTTAACTTGTGTTTTTAATTTTTATTGTGAACCGCCCTGAGTTGGCTTTGGCCGAGTGAGCGGTATATAAATGTGATAATTAAATTAAAATTAAATTAAAATAAGAACATCAGGCGATCCAGCATCCCTGATGGACATCAGGATTGGCAACAGTTCCTGCCCTCTCATGCCGCGCATACCATACCACCACATACGTGCAGATACACGCAGCCCGAGCTGGGGTCCACACTCTGTCGCCGCAGCATATTCTGCCGCCCAGTGTACATATTTGCAGCCCACCAGCCCCACTGCCACCGGTGTGCGGAGACACACAGGGTCTGTAAAAGAGGAAAAGGAATTAAGGACATAACTAGGTACTCATACAGTGAGGGGATGTACATATATAAGGAAAATACACGCAAACCCCCACGTGCCCACACATATCCACCTTCGAGTACCCAAACGGAGCCGCGGTCAATGCAACACCTATCCTGAATGAATGGGTGCCATAATGGGCCCCACACTATGAAGCGCAGTACCGGTCAACCTACAGAACTTAAATTTGGTAAGGGGAGACCCATTCTGGTGGCAGAAAAACAGGCCAGGGTGTGCAGCAGGTACTGCCAAAACTGCATGTAGGGCACCAACTGGACAGATGTCAGCAAATGTACATCATAGCAGTCTACACCACTGCCTACTGCATGCTGATCGGCCTTTGAGGAACAAATCCTCAACTGAGCCCACTCCTGGTTGATAGAGACATCTTCAAGTTCCAGTGCCCTACAAAATTGTCCCCCTTTGATAATGGGACCAGCTCGCTGACTCGCAGAGCTCCAGAGAAAGCTACGGTGGTAGCTGCATAAAAAGATCCTCCTCCCACCTACTGTAACATAGTCTATGCCAACCTCGTGCAAAGTGGGTCAAGGTCAGAATACCTGTGAAAACAGGGCGACGTGTGTCCGGGCAGCAGCCACGTACACGTGTCCACCAGACCAATACATGGTGTACGTGGAAAACACTCGCACAGTCAGTAAAGCCCTGTGCCTTGGCCATGAATGTCAAGGCCTAAAGCCTGGTGGCTATGGTGCGTGGGGCCAACCCCAGATCATGAGGCACACCATACATTGTAAATCCTAGGCGACTGGTATCGGGCACATTTCAGGCAACTGCCTTTGCCCACAAAAGGCTCTAAAGCGAAGGAGTGGATGCTGACACGCCGTACGCATGCGAGGTGCCAAGACAAGCAACTCGTCTGGTTCACGTCACCTTGCCAAATGTCCATATCACAGCCAGGAGTGGAGAGGGTAGTTCCCAAGCGCATGGAGCCCATTCACGGAACCGGGAGATCTGCAGGCGGGATAAAGCATCAACAATATTGTTATAATGCCTGGCACATGTTTAGCCCTAAGGAGCGCCTTAAAGCGCATGGACCCAAGAACAATAGGCGAGCTGAGGCCATGACTCCGGGGGATTAGACGTTTGGGCATTGACAATGTGCACCACTGCAGCATCGCCACACCAAAAGCGAAGCAGAGAATTAGGCCACCTGTCCCCCCCAGAGCATAAAGGGTATCCAGAATTGAGAAAAATTTTCAGAAACGTAAGATTGCATAAGTGATCCGTGCCCTGCCATCCCTGGGGCCAATGACCATAGGCACACTGACCTTAAATAAATCCCCCCACCCCAGGGAGCCAGAGGCATCCGACCGTACTTGGAACGGGGCTGACCAGAAGCTCATACCTCCAAAAGGAGACAGCATGAAAGTCCTGTGGGAATGTGAGCCAAACAAACAGGTCCGCTCGTAAACCCCTAATCAGCTGTACCGTGCGGTGTCGTTTATCAAGGCCCGCCATAGTGTGTCCCAGACACCAGGCGAAGGCACTGCCTGGTGTTACCACTCTGCAGGCAAAGTTGATGTGGCCATGCATCACCTGCCACTCTCGAAGAGGCACCTTCCACTTGGCAACATTGCCACATTGCAGCAGGGGCTGCTCCCCTTGACCGACAATTCAGTCACCTGCCCCCCTTGCACGTTATTCAAAAGAGGTGCATCCACTTGTTGACAGATTAACCCCATCTCAAGAATACAGGCCACATTCCTGTAACCCTACCCCCAGACGACAAATGGCTGTCCCCAAGCCATTCTAGATAAGGAACCAGGCAACAGCCCTGTTCACTGACCGTCGGGCACGGTCTGACCGCTGGGTCAAAGTCTCTCCTATGATATTGCCTCAGCATGATGTATGACCATAGCAATCGTGTAAATGGCCATAAATGGCAAAGAGGCGCCAGGTCACTGCACTCGGAACTCATTAAGTCCGGGCCAGCAATCTGTGCAAGATCACCGCCTCCGAGATGCAGAATTAAAACATGTGCCGGCCCAGCATCCCCAATGGACATCAGGAATGTTGACAGTTCCTGCCACCTATATGCCGTGCAGACCATACCACTGCATACGCGCGGTTACGTGTAGCCCGAGATGGGGTCCCCATTCCAACGAAGCAGCATACTGTGCCGCCCCAGTGCACATAATTGTGGCTCACAAGCCACACTACTACCAGTGTGCGGAAACACACAGGGTCTGTAAAATAAGGAGGGAGAATAGAGAGCAGAACAAGGCACCCATTCAGTGAAGTGATGAACAGACAGAGAAAAATTGGGCAAATCCCCACCTGCCCATGCAACATATGTCAGGCTCTGGGCACCCAAATGCAGCCGCGGTTGATGCGGCGCCTAACCGGAAGGAATGGGCACCAATTCTTGTTCAATAAGGGTAGACTCGGCTTGGTAGCAGACGACAGGCCAGGGCGTGAACCACGCGCTGCCACAAACAACTGTGAGGAAGCAACCGGACATATGGCAACGGCATGCTAGTACCCTCTTCCGGCTGACCGGCCGTTGAGGAGCGAAGCCTCCCCAGATCCCACTCCTGATCGAGCAACACATAGTCTATTTCCAGTGCCTTGCAAAACATGTCCCCTGTTGCAAATGGTAGCAGCTAATTTAATCTGAGAGCTCCAGATCAAGGCACAAATGAGGTTGCCCGAAAGTAGACTCTCTGCACGGAGCATAAGCGCTGCCACTTAAGAGTCATATATGCATTAACTACAAGTGCTAGCAGGGCTCATCGCTGGCATCTCAGGCTGAAAGGCCACCCTCATCCTAAGGTCTTGACATAGGCTAACCATGACGGGCCAGGGAAAACAACCACGGCCCGGTAAGTATTGTCCAAGCACTGGACCATAGAGATGGCCAAATCAGGACGGTCCTGCATATCCTGCCATGGATGCCCAATACGCCGGTAACCAATTAGCCCCATAGGGAGGCAGCTTGCGGCGATGGGGCAACTCCCTGTCCCTGTCATCCTGCCCCTCAATGCCCTCACCAGTGTGTTCACGTAGCAGGAGGGGGAAAATGTGAATATATTCCCCAAGCCACATAGTCTAGCTAATAGCCCGGGACAAATGGTCACCCAGGGGTGTGGAGTAACCGGCCATCGGAAGAACCACCGGTGGCACGGATTGGAGTGAGTAAACACATAATCGGCCCTTTGGGCCCCAGAGAAATTAAGGAAAAGCATAGGAGCGGTCACCCCAGTAAGAATCATGGTGTAATTAACTTGCTGCGACCATGGCCACTATACCCCCCCAGCGCCGTGAGTTAGTGTCACAGGTGTGCTGACTTGACCAGGATACTCACAAGCTGCCCCCACTGGGGGTTCCGGCCTGTGGTGGGCATCGGAGTTCGCGATGGCCATCTAGCTCCGTTTTCCCGTGCATCCAGGCTGGATGGGGAGCCACAAGGTGCCAGCCTGCGCTGGCCTGATGGCCTCCGGCAGCTCAACCCTATTGGTGGCCTACCATGCAGCCATGGCCGGCATGCGGGCCAGAACCGCCAAGTTGGCATGCCCACCATCCAAAGGTGGTGGAGCAATGTCAATTGATGCCTCCAATGCCGAATTGCAGGCAGGGGAGCATCCCCAGCATCTAACCCACCAGGACAAGGTGGGCTGGATGGGCCGGATGGCCCCACCGGGCAATTGATGTTGTACAAACCCATGTGATAATCCATGGCCAGAATAGGGGCATGCCCAATAATCTGGCCCACGAGGTGCAGGAAAGTGGGCCGCTATGCCCCGAGCCGGGCAAAGAAGCAGTGGGGGTATGAACCCCAGTGGAGCAAGCCTGTGACCACCCACCTGCGGGGGTGCCGTCCGAGCCCTCCGGCCCAGTGGCACTCCCGAAAAGCAGAGGGGGTGGGCTGAGCCCCCCCCCAGGCACGACCAAGTGGGCCGCCCAAGCCCTGCGCCTGGGCAAAGCCCATTCCGTCCTGCAGTGCTCAGGAATCGAACTGCTGACCTTCTGCCTCCCAGTCAGCTTCCCAGACACCTGAGCCACTCCCGTCCGGCGCTGCTCGGAGGGAGGGAAACCTCCAAGGCAATTTTAAAAGAGAGAAACTCGTAAATGTTTCTCTTCTGGAAATCAGTAAAAGAAGCAATTGAGCCTCTTGCAAAAAGGCGAGCAAGGAAGCGATGGAGCAAACTTCTCCACTCCGTCGCTTCGCAAAATGGCAGCCAGGCTGCCTCATGGCCACCCCTTTTATGGAGGGGTGACCACGCCCCCTAACTAACCCGGATGTGGTGCCATTTTGGCGCTGCACTTGCATTTGTGTAACAGAGCAACTAGATTTCAGGCTCTTTTTCTTCTTTCCTCACTCAATTTCTACATTAGTCATAATTCCCCCTTGAGTTCTAGATTTTGGGCTTTTCCTTTTCTCTTCCTCTAGTTTCAAAGAAAACAAGCCTTATGACGTCAGGATTACTATTTAAGGAACACAAAAATCTCCTTGTGGTTCACAAATCAAAAGTTTTTGGAACCCTAGTATTTCCATAATTAGTTGTAATTAATATAGGACTTTTTTACTTGCAATTAGTTAATTTGTAATCTGTTTTCTGTAACTGTGTAATTATATTTGTGATATTGTATTTATATGTGTTGTAGGCTGCTTTGAGTGGCAGCTGTGCCAGGAACGTGGGATAGAAATAAAAATATTATTATTATTATTATTATTATTATTATTATTATTATTATTATTATTATTATTATTATTATTATTATTATTATTATTATTATTATTATTATTATTATTATTATTATTATTATTATTATCCTCAAACACACAGCCAACAAGATAACAATGCTGGATTTTGTATCAAAATCACTAGTCGAACACTTCCCAAGAGTTTAAGACTATGTGATGTATCGGCAAATTATGTGAGCAGATCCCAGCAGGGTGGCCTTCTGCAGCTGACTGATGGTGATTTTATCAGCTCCAATGGTTTCTAAGTGCTTGCTTAGGTCTTTAGGCACAGCACCCAGTGTGCCGATTACCACTGGGACCACCTGTACCGTTTTTTTGCCAGAGTCTCTGCAGTTCAATTTTCAGATCCTGATATCGAGTAATTTTTTCAAGCTGTTTCTCACTGATTCTGTTGCACCAGGTATGGCAATGTCGATGATCCATACTCCCCCCCCCCATCATAATATCTGGGGTATTATGCTCCAAACCCCTGTCATTCTGTATTTTAAAATCCCAGAGTACTTTTGCATGTTCATTCTCAATCACCTTTTTGGGCTTATGATCCTACCAGTTCTTTGCTACGGGCAAATGTTATTTGTGACACAAATTCCAATGAATCATTTGAGCAACTGTATTATGGCACTGTTTTTAATCAGTCTAAGCAATTTTCTTGCAGGGGCTCAGTATATGGTCTATAGATTCATCTGCTTCTCTATAGAGTCTGCATTTGGGGTCATCACCTGATTTGTCTATTCTAGCCTTAATTGCATTTGTTCTGATGGTTTGTTCTTGAGCTGCTAAGATCAGGCCTTCTGTCTCTTTTTTCAGTGTTCTGTTAGTAAGCCATGACCAGGTCTTTTCCTCATCTACTCTTCCTTCTATCTTTTCAAGGAACTTCCCGTGCAATGCCTTGTTGTACCAGTTGTCAGCCCATGTTTGCATCGTTGTTTTCCTATATTGACTCTTTGCTTCACTTTAAGCAACTCCTTGTTCTTAACCTCCATTAAAGCTGGCTCTACACTGTCTTTTACGTAATCTGCTAGTGCATGCTTCTCTTCTTTAACTGTCTGTTTCACTTGCAAGAGACCTCTACCTCCTGATTTTCTAGGTAAGTACAGCCTATCCACATCACGGTGTGGGTGTAATGCATAATGGATGGTCATAAGTTTTCTTGTTTTCCTATCCAAACTATCTAGCTCCGCCTGAGTCCAATTTATAATGCCAGCGGTATACCTGATAACAGGTACGGACCAGATGTTAATGGCTTTGATGATATTGCCTCCATTCAGTTTGTTTTTTGAACTTTTCTGACCCTTTGAGTGTATTCTTTACTGACCATACTTTTCACTTGCCCATGCTTGATGTTATTGAATTGCAATATGCCCAGATATTTATAGGCTTCAGACTGATAACACTTAATGGCTTGCCCATTTGGCATTTCAATTCCTTCACTTTCTGTGATTTTTCCTTTTTTCATTGCCACTGTGGCACACTTATTCAATCCAAACTCCATGCTAATGTCAGTACTGAAAATTTGGGCTGTGTTGGTCAGTGATTATATTTCGGTTTCTGATTTCCCATACAGCTTCAGGTCATTTATGTATAACAGGTGAAAATTTTTCCTTGAATTTTTGGCAGTTTGGTACCTTCAGGTCCCCCGGGCCCATGCGCCGCAGCGCCTCCTTTGTTGTACGCACCAGCCGTTCCACTTGGCCATTCGTGGCCGGGTGAAACGGTGCGGATGTGACATGCCGAATGGCGTTTGCCTCCATGAATGCTCCGAACTCAGCGGAGGTGAAACAACTAGCGTTATCGCTGACTAAAGTGTCGGGTAAACCGAACGTGGAAAAGACTCTCCTTAGCTGGCTAATTGTCGTGGCGGAGGACGTGCTCTTTACTGGGATAACCTCCAGCCACTTGGAGAACGCATCTACCACCAGGAGAAACATGGTTCCTCGGAATGGGCCAGCGAAATCCACGTGCACTCTGGACCATGGCCCCCTTGCTGTGTCCCACTCCCTATGCGGGAGACGGGCCGCCTCAGGTCGGGATCCCTGGCAAGCCTCGCAAGTGCCGACCATGTGCTCAATGTCCGCGTCCAGCTGTGGCCACCAGAAGTAACTCCGGGCCAGCGCCTTTGAACGAACTATGCCCGGGTGGCTGACGTGCAGCAGTTCGAGCACCCTCGTCCGCAGGGGCGTAGGGACCACCACCCGTTGGCCCCACAGAAGGCACCCCCTCTCTAGGGACAACTCTAGCTTTTTCCTAAAGAATGGGTCGAACTCTGTACTCGGGGACGAAGCCGGCCACCCCTTCTGCACCCATGAACTAACTTTCTCCAGCGTCCTGTCCTTGCCTGTCGCCCTAGCAATGTCGGCTGGTACTATTGGGGGTGCGTCTAAAACCTCAATTAGCAACACCTGGCGGTCTCTTTCTGCTCTCGCCTTTTGGTCGTCCGACAAGGGCAAAGGGGATCTCGAAAGCGCATCAGCATGGCTGATCTCCTTTCCGGGCCGGTACTCCAACTCATGTTGGTACGCGTTGAGGAAAATAGCCCATCGCAGCATTCTCGGGGACAGGATCTGCGGCGTGGGCTTGCTTGCCGTGAAAATCCCTAACAGTGGCTTGTGATCGGTCACGATTTTGAACGGGCGGCCATACAAAAAATCGTGAAATTTTTTGGTCCCCGCTACTATTGCTAACGCCTCCCTGTCGGTTTGTGCGTAATTTCGCTCTGCTTGGGACAGGGACCTTGAGTAAAACGCTACCGGGGCTTCCCTTCCGTCCTCCAACACGTGGCAAAGCACCGCCCCCACCCCCACCGGGGATGCATCACAAACTAGGACCACTGGCCGTTTGGGGTCGAAGTGCGTCAGGATTGCCTCAGATGTTAGGAGTTGCTTTAGCTCTTTGAACGCCCTCTCGTGCTCGTCACCCCACATCCATGTCTCCTCCTTTTTAAGTAACCGATGGAGCGGTTCGGCCACGGACGCCTTCCGCGGGAGGAATGTATGGTAAAAATTGAGGAGCCCCAGGAAGGACTGTAGCTCGGTTTTGGATGTGGGGCGAGGGGCCTTTTTAATGGCTGCTACTTTGGATTTAGACGGTTTAATCCCCTCGGGTGTGATCCGGAACCCTAAAAACTCGACCTCGGTTTCGAAAAAGACACATTTGTCCTTCCTCAATCTCAGCCCCGCTTTCTCGAACACGGTCAATACTTTGTCCAACCTCTTTGCCAGTTCAGCCTCACTCCCCCCTGTTATCAACACGTCATCAAAATAAGGCAACACCCCCTCCAGTCCCTTCAGGAGGCGTTCCACAAGCGACTGAAACAGGCCGGGTGCCGAGTTCACGCCAAACTTTAACCGCGACACCTGGAACGCTCCTTTATGTGTAACTATCGTTTGTGCCGCGGCCGTGGCGGGGGTCACAGGAAGTTGCTGATAGGCTTGTGCCAAATCGAGTTTAGCGAAACACTTTCCCCCATTTAGCCTGGCCAAAAGGTGACTGATCACCGGCACCGGGTAAGCATTAGGGCGGATCACCTTGTTAATTGTACACTTATAATCAGCGCAAATGCGCACCTCCCCGTTAGCCTTTAGAGCCGTTACAATTGGAGTTTCCCACTCCGCGGAATCAACAGGAATAAGAATCCCCTGGCCCACCAGTTTGTCCAGTTCCGCCTCTATCTTGTCCTTGAGTGCGAACGGCACCCTGCGCGGTTTGAGTCTGATCGGGCGGACCTCCGGGTCTATGTCGAAAGCTACAGGGGGTCCCTTGAACTTTCCGAGTCCTTTCTTAAAAACGGCGGGATGCGCATCGCAAACCGCTTGTATTGGGTCCCCCCCCACGGTATGCACCCCCCCTATGAACAATCCTAAGGGCTGAAACCACTGTGTCCCTAGGAGGCTACAGCTTCCCCCCTTGAGGACAACTAGGGGCAGTTCCGCAGAATGTCTCTTAAAATTGACCCGAAATTTCCCGACCCCCAACACCGGAATGCTGTTTCCCTGTACGTCTCGTAGCGTGGACCTCAACGCTTTAAGTTTGGGCCGCACGTGGGGGTCGATTTTCAGGAACTCTTTCTGGGGAATTATGGAATAGGAGGACCCCGAGTCAATTTCCATCTTAATAGGGGCCCCTTGTACTAATACCTCAACGAAGTAATGGGACTGTCCCGCGGACACGCTGAACACTGGGGCGTCGTCCTCGCTGTCGTCCGAGACGCGGCCCACGCCGTCCTGCTTCCTCGTGGTCTGGGCGCCATCTTTGGGCCTCGCTGGACGGTCCGGTCTGGCCGCACGGTCTTGTGACTGCCTCCGGCCCTCTTTCCGTTTTCTGCATGCCTTGGCGATGTGCCCCCGACGGCCGCAGGTGTAACACTCGGCCTTCCTGAACGGGCATCTTGCGCGCTCGTGGGCCGCTCCGCAACCCTCGCAGCGGCGACCACCCTTTCTGACCTTCTGGACCTCCTCGCCGTCGCTGCCTTCCGTAGACGACTTTGAGGCCCGTCGAGTCGCGTGCACCGACTGTCCGGTCTTCCCGTGCACCGAATTTTCTGCCTTGCCGGCTCTAGGACGCCACTCACGCCACTGGTGCATCTCGTCCACTCCAGCATTCGTGGACTCTGCGGCTTCCGCGGCCTCTACGACCTCTGCCAGCGTGGGTGGCGGCTCCTTATTCATCAAGCTGCGCTGTACCTCCTTGTCTTTCAGGCCACACAACACGCCGTCCCTGAGGACCATCTCCAGGATGTCGCCCCATTTACAGGGGGCGGCGGCTATCCTCATGGCGGCCACGAATGCCTCAACCGACTCATCCGGCGCTTGGACTCGCCTCCAAAACGCGCTCCGAGCGGGAAACATTGCCCTCGAGGGACAGAACCGCTCTCGCAGCAGCTTCATGATGTCGCTCGCCTTAAATTCGCTCACCTTCTTCGGAGCGATTATGCCCACCAGCGTCCGCTTGGTTTCCATCCCGAGCATTCTGGTGAGGATGGCCCTCTTCCTCTCCTCGTCGTCTCCTTTGACTCTGAGTTCCACCAGTGCCGTCTGGAAGTCCATCTCAAGCAGCTCCCAGTCTTGCGGTTTGGTGATGTTGAACCCGCTCTGTGCCCTGGCTGTTCCGTGGGGATCCATCATCCCACCTTCGTCGCCAATTTGGTGTATGCAAACCAAGACACAGGACACAGCCTCGGGCTGGGTTAACTCAGGTTTATTGCATCGTGGACAGAGGGAACATGAGGTAATGGCGGATCGATAGCTCTTTATATACAGTGGTAATACATTTGAACGTGGTGCCATGGTAGCCCATTGGCTACTGTCTGCGTGACGTCATTGCGGGTCACGCCCTTCTTGTCCAGGTGTAGATGGTGGCGGGAAAACTTCCCGCGCTGTTGCCTTTGATGAGTTCGGACCAAGAGAGCTTGGACGCTCGCTGCTGCCAGCTGGTGGTCATTAGCTCGCGTCCTATTACAGGGTTTATATGATACAGCTGAAGGTTACATTGTTGCTATAGGCAAGGTTACATTGGCTCAGATACATTGTAATCCATGTGTAAGATAAAACCATCAGAACACAACAGTACCCCAGAATTATCTTCTGCAAAATTATTGACAGAGGGATCAGAGCAATGTTGAACAACAAGGGTGATAAAGAGTCACCTTGAAAAACCCCTCGTTTGATATTAACCAATCCTTAACTCTCATCTCTAACAAACAGTTCTGTTTTCCAGTTCTTCATTGCACTTTCAATAAAGGTACTAATTCTTTTACATATCCCAATGATATCCAGGCACTTAATAATCCAACTATGTGGGTTAACAAGGATCACGACGGGTGTTGATGAACCTGGAAATTTGTCAAAAAAATGGGCTACAGGTCATGGGTCCTACTGCTGAGCAACCAGTGCAAGGGCCTGCAGGGTTACTAGAACAACGTCAGAAGTGGCAGAAATATACTTTGTCAGAGAATGGGACAGTTATGAAATGCTACTATAAAGCAGAACTGGAAAAAATGGTTGCCAAAAATGGATGTGCCAATAATAATAATAATAATAATAATAATAATAATAATAATAATAATAATAATAATAATAATAATAATAATAATAATAATAATAATAATAATAATAATAATAATAATAATAATAATAATAATAATAATAATAATAATAATAATAATAATAAGTTCAGCCTTGTTCATGAAATATGCCCTGAAAGACAATTTAGTGTATTCATAATATGCAGTAACAGTCAAATCTGGTTCGGGCACTTTGCTTCTTTGTTTTATCTACACTGAACTGAAGAAAGGAAAGTAAAATTGCTGATGTCTACAAGTAAACAGATATTTTATTTTCTCAAGATTCTATGGGGGTGTAAATTGTTGCTGCAGGGAGACTTAAATAGATGTACAGACCATGCTTGTTACATTCCTATGAGCCAAACACACTGAAGACTGAAACATCCACAAGAGAGGAGATCTAACATTTTCTTTCTCTGCTGGCGCTTAAGGTAAGGTAGAATAGTGCCACATTTTAAAATTGGCACGTAGAACTTCCTAAAGCCCCCTCCCAAATAATAATAATAATAATAATTATTGTTTATTTGTATGGAAATATGACCCTAACTTTCTAACCAATCCCAGGGCCAGGTACACCAGTGCTACTTTAGCTGAAGCTGTACTGAATTCAAACACTTTCCTATCTAGGAATGTTAGACATTGTTTAAGATTACCCTTTAATACTTTGTGGTGGCAATTTGGTTACATTGTTTGGCTAGAGAAAGGGTCAATCTTTCCCCCCACTCCTTTCCTTACCTTTGTCTTTTTTCTTGCTCTCTTGCAGATACTAGTCAGCAAGACAGTTCTGTCAGCAAGTAAAATGAGATCAACCAGCAGAGGAGGTTTCTTCCAACAGAAAGGGATGTCTACAACTGACTCTTCTTTGAAATGAGTCAGTCTTGTAACTTTTTAGAGGATGATATACACATATATAAAGCGAGGTGTGACCCTCAACCATATGCTAACATACCACTCAAGTTAGGAACCAGAACCTTGAAAATAATCTGGGGCATTTGCAGATGAATAATAATTTTGTGTCAGAAAATATTCTGGGTTGAAAAGATTTTTGTGGAAGAAACTCTGCTCAGGGAATGCCCAAATGAGGCTCCTTTCATGTCCCCAAAAGCTGAGACATGAGCTACCACAGCCCCCTGCAAATAAATGACTATGCTACAATGCACCCATCCTTTCTCACCATAGATTAATCACATAGATAGGCACAAAGCTTGTAGAGAGAATTAGGTCCTGGATAAAACTAATACAAAAGTTCTGTCTCTGGAATATTATATCTAAGACATCCTATTGACCCATTCAAATGACCATTTGTTGATATGATCAACATTTGATGAGCATCTACACCTATAAACATGACTTTTCAGTGTTGCTTATGTCAGGGGAAAGGACTTGGAGGTATAATTACATTTTCTTCAGCTATATAATTACTGAATGATTCTTCTTTTCATTCACTTGACTGTTAAAATAGTTGGTGCTTTCTGATTATTACATTTAGAGTACAAAAGAATGGAAAGCTTAGACATCAAAGTTAATATGAGCTTTCCTGAAAGAGTAATGGAATTGAATTTTGTCAGGTATAAAGTCATATAATCAGTAAAGTTAATGAAATTGTTCTTTTGTTGCCCATACTATCTAAAATGTCCTAGCTAAAAGGTGGAATGGAGGTATTCTGGAGTAAACATTTTACAGACTATCGCAAAATAGAGATGTAACCTTCTTGCCTCCTATAAATGACAGTTCTGTGAGGGAAACAGATTTATCTCTTTTGTTTTCTTTCTTGTAATACTCAGTGGTTGCTAGTATTAATCATGGGAAAGATATATAACTCAGGGGGAATCTACATTGTTCATTTAATCCACAGTTGGCATCAGATTTGAAATGGAATTAGAAATTGCCAATAACACCACAAAACCAATCACGGGAAAGCCCTGTGGGGAATGGTCTCATTTTTAGTCGGGAATTGTCTTCTTTTTTTAGTTTGACCAGCAGGGGTGATTTTAATTTGCTCCAATTTATTGCCATTGTTTTTCTCCACCTCTGCCCTGAGTGATTACTTGATCAGACGCAAAGTAGTACTCACTAGGCTGTAAATTTCCCTCAACCAAACACCTGTTGTCTTCAACCAATTAAATACAAAAAAGGGCTTTCCAAAGTCAGCACTGAAACAAATTATCACCAAGCTGCTTTGGGAAAAAATATTGTGAAGAAAGGCTCTCTTTATGCTAATGAGAGATATAGAAAGGATCCTCAGGTATCTACTCAGTCACACTAACTTTTCTATACTTGATTTGGGTGAAACTTTATGAAGCTAACATATTAAGGCTGGGGAAAAACTCTCTGCCCTCCCTTGTTTCCCATACTGGGAGTTCAAAACCTTGACTGCATTCCAGGGGAACAGAAAATATTTGGTCTCTTTATTTAGCACACATAAAACAAACACTTTCATGTAGAACTGCCACCACACTCCAAAAAGTTAAGTCTGTATGAAAAACTGTTGATCACAGTGGATCTAAATGAGTTTTCCCCACTGTGTAGTTTCATCCTTAGCAACAAAGCACAAGATGCCACCACATCATGACTCCAAAGTAATAGATTATGGGATTCTTGAGAAAGAACCATGATGCTTGTATTATACAGGATTTATTGAATACAAGAATGTTTTAAAAGGTGTAGTAGATGATATAAGAGAAGCTCTGAATTTATATAGCAAAAGATACTGGAATTGCTTCAAAATTTCCAGATGTTCCAGAGTCTAGCCAAGGCTGCCCAAAGAAGACAGCAAAAGCCCAGCATGAAACAATGTTTTTGTATGAGGAACATGTCTATTCCAAAATTACTTTGCAGGCGCACCCCCCAATAAAGGACTCAGACACCAATGAAAGTGGATAACGGCATTGGGCCACATTTATTGATTCATGCCCTAGTCCGAATTATAAATTTCTATTGGTAATAACCAATCATAATTCTTAAGGCAAGCAGGCCGAAGTAACACTGGTAAGGTACCACCCAAAATTGCCAACGGCAATTGCTACAATGTATCCATTTGTATCAATTTGTTTGTTGACAAAAAACAAATTGTTGACCGTAGTCAATATCTAACTAATGACCCCACCCTCTGACGCGTATCCGTAAAATCACGGGGTGATGCATGCTGTCTAGCTATAGCCATCACCCCGTCGCCTAGTTCGTCGTTGACCGGACAACGTTTAACCAACTTATGCCTGTCTAGTGTTGTCCAGTCAATTGCGAACTTGCCGGATACCTGTGGGTCATAATGTTTACCTTACCAGTGCTACCCGCCCATGTGACCAAAGTCAACAGCAGCAACAGAAAAACCCCTATGTCAAACCATAGCAACAGTGTGGGATGGGCGAAAAAACCAGGACCCGGAAGCCAATATGGGTCCCAGCCAAAAATTCCCACCTGGCCCGAAGCGACCAAAATATCACACTGTTAACTAGGGAGGGGGTGGAGGGAAAAACTTCTCCGCTCCGTCGCTTCGCAAAATGGCAGCTCGGCTGCCTCGTGGCCACCCCTTTTATAAGGGAGCTGGCCACGCCCCTAACTACCCGGATGCCTTCGTCCTGTGGGGGGGCTCCCGCAAAGAGCACGGCGGCCATTTTGGCGCCGCGCTTGCATTGCAGGCGCACCCCCCAATAAAGGACTCAGACACCAATGAAAGTGGATAACAGCATTGGGCCACATTTATTGATTCATGCCCTAGTCCGAATTATAAATTTCTATTGGTAATAACCAATCATAATTCTTAAGGCAAGCAGGCCGAAGTAACACTGGTAAGGTACCACCCAAAATTGCCAACAGCAATTGCTACAATGTATCCATTTGTATCAATTTGTTTGTTGACAACAAACAAATTGTTGACCGTAGTCAATATCTAACTAATGACCCCACCCTCTGACGCGTATCCGTAAAATCACGGGGTGATGCATGCTGTCTAGCTATAGCCATCACCCCGTCGCCTAGTTCGTCATTGACCGGACAACGTTTAACCAACTTATGCCTGTCTAGTGTTGTCCAGTCAATTGCGAACTTGCCGGATACCTGTGGGTCATAATGTTTACCTTACCAGTGCTACCCGCCACACGGAGGGGCTTCAAAGAAGGCTCTACGCCCCCCCCCCCCAGACCGTCAGCTCGGTCAACAGGCCTGCTCGCCAATCACCCAACAGGAGGTCCATACCTCCTCGCGACAGATGGACCCCATCCCCTGCATACAAGTCATAACTTTGGAGGCTAATAGCGGGGTGACAACTGACCCTCCCCCAAGCCCTGTCGACAAGGAAACGCGCCACTGCCCTATTCACCATGCGTCTAACGCGGTCAAGGGCCAGGAGGTCAATGCCCCCTCTGTAGGAATGGCGCGGGACCATGTCCGACCAAACAAGGGTTGTGGCGGGCCAGACGTAATGCAGGTAGGCGAGGTCCTCACAAATCGCATGCTTCAGCGACAAGCCGGTGACCTGGCCCAAATCATTGCCCCCAGGTGTATGATCAGAATGTCAGGCGGGTCAGCATTCAGGCCTGAAAAAAGGAAAGGCAGCAGCTCCCGCCATAACATCCCAGGCTTACCATGCCATGTGAGACTTGCGTATGCACCCAGTCCCAGTTGGGGTCCCCACTCTGTCGCCGCAGCATAACGCGCTGCCCTGTGCACATAGCTATGGCCCACCAGCCATACTGTCACCGGTGTAATACGACACCCCGGGTCTGTAAAGGAAAAAATGAGGGAAAATAGGTAAGGTGACCGGGTCGGTACTCACGGGGGGAGTGGGCGCACATAAAATTGAAAACATTGCGATCCCCACCGTCCCATGCTACGTATGTCAGCCCCTGAGTACCCAAAAGCCGCAGCGGTCGAGGCCGCCCCTATACGGAATGAATGAGTGCCATAGCGGGCGCCTGGGAGGCCCACACTGGCCAGCACTTTGCCCGTCACCCTCCAAAATTGAAATTTAGTAAGGGGAGACCCATCTTGGTGACAGAAAAACGGGCCATGGTGCGTGCCACGCAGTGCCAGGAATTCCTGTAGGGCACCAACCGGACAGATGTCTGGCAAAGAACACCGTAGCAGTCGCACACCACTGTCGACGCCATGCTGATCGGTCTTAGAGGAACGTATCCTCAACTGAGCCCAGTCTTTGGCTACACAGACATCCTCGAGTTCCAGTGCCCTACGACTTGCATCCGCCTTAGACAGCATCACAAGCTCGCTGATGCGGAGCGCTCCAAAAATGCCACCGTTGTGGCTGCATGGAACAGGGCTGCCTCATATGCATCAAAACAGAGGCAAGGCCAGCCCCGAGCCAACTGGGTAAGGACCCCTGGGGAAATCGGGTGGCGGTCGTCCGGGCAACGCCCACGCTCGCGCACCCACCCCTCCAAAACATGTCTCACACGGAAGTCAGAGATGCTGTCCACATGACCCCCCACCTTGGCCATAAAAGCCAACGCTGAAAGCTTGGATGCTATGGTGCGAGGTGCAAGGCCCTGAGAATGCAGGTAAACCATGAACCGCAGAACATGGGTTACCGGGATTGGCCAGGTTACTGGCAATTGAAATTGAGTACAAAATGCCCTGAAAGAATTAATTGCGTGGTGATACGCCTTACGGGTGCGTGGGGCTAGTGACAGGCCAATCGCCCAGTTCACCTCTCCTTGCCAATGGTCCATATCTCCTCCGGGAGTGGCGAGGGAAATTCCTCCGCATCCGGGGCCAAGGCACGGAACCGGGAGATCTGTAGGCGGGACAAAGCGTCAGCAATATCATTATTAACCCCTGGGACGTGCCTGGCCCTGAACAGTACGTTGAGGCGCAGGCTGCGCAACACAAATTGGCGCACTAGATCCATAACCCTGGGCGATTTAGAAGTCTGTGCATTTACAATGTGGACCACGGCCGCATTGTCACACCAGAAATGCACGACCGAGTTGGACCACTCCTGGACCCATAGCATCAAAGCACCCAGGATAGGGAAAAATTCCAGATACGTGAGATCACGCAGGCGACCCGTGCCTGCCCAGGCCGGTGGCCACCCACCATAGGCCCACTTCCCATTGAAGTAAATCCCATAACCCAGGGATCCCGCGGCATCAGACTGAATCTGAAATTGAGGGGAAGCCAGGAGGTCATGCCTCCAAAATGAGACCCCATTGAAGTCCCTCAGGAACTGTAACCAGACAAGCATGTCTGCCCTGATACCCTGGGTAAGCCTAACCCTATGGTGAAGCCTGGATAATCCTGCCATAGCGTCGCACAAGCGCCGGGCAAAAGCCCTGCCCGGTGCAACCACTCTGCAGGCAAAATTAAGGTGACCATGCAGCACCTGCAGTTCCCTCAGTGATGCCTTGCGCTTGGCCAACAAGTCCGAGATAAGGCCCACTATCCTCGACACCTTATCCCGCGGTAACCTAGATGCCTGCGCTATCGTGTCAATCTCCACCCCCAGGAAGACTAGCTGTGTAGATGGGCCCTCGGTCTTTTCGGGCGCTAAAGGGACACCGAGTTCCTCCATTAGCGTCTGAAATGTGTTGAGGAGACGTGTACACGTGTCCCAGCCCCGTTCACCCCCGAATAAAAAGTCATCCAGGTAATGGGCTACAGACCGGGACCCTGACCTGCGGACGAAAGCCCACTCTAGGAAGGTACTGAAACGCTCGAAAGCCGAGCATGATATGGAACAGCCAAAAGGCATGGCCTTATCAAAATAATATTCGCCCCGGAATTTGAAACCCAGCAATTCAAAGTCGCCCGGGTGCACTGGCAAGAGGCGAAAAGCCGACTTAATGTCGCACTTAGCCAGCAGCGCACCCGGGCCACATGAGCGCACCATGCGCAGCGCGTGGTCAAAAGATGTATACCTGACTGAGCAAAGGTCATCAGGGATAGCATCATTGACCGATCGGCCGGCTGGGTAGGACAAGTGATGGATTAGGCGAAATTCGCCTGGTGACTTCTTGGGAACCAAGCCCAGGGGCGATACCTTGAGGTTAGTGAACGGGGGTGCAGGGAAAGGGCCAGCGACCCTGCCCGCATTGACCTCCTTATTAATGCTGGCGGCAGCCACTTCCTCCCTCCCCCTAAGGGACAAAAGGTTGGGGGCATCCTGAGGGGACCTATCACCCATGAAAGGAATACGGAACCCCTGTCTAAAGCCCTGAAGTAGATAATCTGCATCCTCCCCCTTCGGGTACAATGCGAGCCAACGCTCCAGCATGTCCACATTAATTGGGGAGGGAGCCTTTCGGTGAACCAGCTCCATCTGCGGCAGTCTTGCCAGCCCACTGTCCGCCCCTCCCTCTGCCCTGCGTCCCTCCAGGCCTGGGACAGGCAGAGGCTGCATGGGGGCCCGCACAGGTGGGACACTCATGTCTGTACTTGCAATTCTTCTTACTGCATGAACCATTAGACGAGAAAGCCCAGCACAGCAGTCGGGCTGGAACCCCCTGCCCTGCCACTTGGCGGGGAACCTGTGCTGGAGCCACTCGCTGGACCGCATGTCCACAATGGTATCTTTCCCCTGGTGCAGGGCGCGTGGGCGTCATGTACAGCAGCCAAAGTCTCTGACATGGCTCATCCCACCTCATCTCAGGGTTCAGGGGAATTCTCATACGGAATTCCTCGTCATAAGCCAACCACGACGGGCCCGGAAAATCAACCATTGCCCGGTAGATATTGTCCAAATACTGGACCATCAGAATTGCCAGATCCGGCCGGGCCCTCAGGTACACCGCCATGTAGATGAGGTAAGCCGACAGCCAGTTGGCCCACGTCCATGGCGGCTTGCGACGACGTGCCTGTTCCTTATCCTTCTCATCCTGCCCCTCCCTCTCTTCCTTGGTGGGCTCCCTGTTTAGGAGTGAGAAGATATCAACATACTCCCCTCGCCATATTTTCTCTCTGGTGGCCTGTGCCAAATGGTCACCCAGTGGCAAGGAATAGCCCGCTGTTGGCAAGGCCGAGACAGGCACAGCAGAAACTGCGGGCATCTGGAAAGGGGCTTGAACTAACCCAGCCACCCCCAAAACATTCCCCACAGGGTAGGAAATGCTACCCACCCCGGGGCCCTGGGTGGTGGTTGACGTCGCCTGTTGGTGCGTCGGCGGCTGTACCGCCGGACCACCCATGCGAGGCCAAGGCCATTGGAAAGCCCCCCCAACATAGCCACATATGTAGGTGCACTAGTTTGTACCGCATACTCACATGCTGCACCCCCGCGGGCCGCCCCCACCGGGGGTTCCGGCCCACTGGGGGCGTCGGAGCTCACGACCGCCGTAGAGCTCGCCGCCGGAGCTTGACCCGCGCCGGCCTGTTGGTCGGGGAGCTGCGAGGCAGTGGCTGAAGTCGTGCCACGCGCCTCAAGCTGCTCGACCCGTCCCGTCGCCTGCCGCTGCCCAGCAGACGACGCGTCCAAGCGCACCCCAAAAGGAGCGTCAGCATGGCTGGCCTGAGCGAGGGAAACCTCAAGTGCCGCCACGCGGGCCAGCAAGGCCTCGACACTGGCCTGGGGCCACGGGCCAGCCGGCCCGCCAGTTACGGGCGTGGGTACAGGCCCTTGCACCCCGGGGCCCGAATAAGGCCATGACCCCACACCCAGGCCCGGCAGGGCCGGCGTGGGCATCTGCCAAGGGAGGGGACCGCACCACCCCCCAAGGCTGAAAGGCCCCGGAGTGAGCTGGGCCCCGATGGAGGAAGGCCCAGAATGAGCACCAGGAGCGGCGTCCGCCAGGGGGTAATAGACCCCATCCCACCGGTCCCGGTGGGAGCCGGCAAAGGCGGCTGGTGGGAAGGCACAGCCGCGGTCCTCCGACCCGGATTGCGCCGCCGCACCGCCCGAGCCACGCTCGCGGCCGCCTTCTTCTTCGAAGGCATCTGAATCGGACCTAAGGGAAGCCGCAAAGAGGAAAATAAGCAGCCAAAAGGCTTCCCACTCGAGGTAAAAAGCGACGGAGTAAGAGGAAAAACTTCTCCGCTCCGTCGCTTCGCAAAATGGCAGCTCGGCTGCCTCGTGGCCACCCCTTTTATAAGGGAGCTGGCCACGCCCCTAACTACCCGGATGCCTTCGTCCTGTGTGGGGTCTCCCGCAAATAGCGCGGCGGCCATTTTGGCGCCGCGCTTGCATTATTTCTAGACCTTACTTGAATGTTGCAGTTTGCATTAAATGATCAACAGGAGCAGGCAGCACCCTCCCTTCTAGTCATGCCTAGATTATTATTATTTATTATTTATTTATTTGTCAAATTTCTAAAGCTGCCCCAATCACGAGGACTCTGGGCGGCTTACACTACAACCCCCCTTAATAAATAGACCCCATTTAAAACAGTAACTACCTTAAAACCCTGTTAAAAACCCACTCACACTTGTTAAAGAAGGAAAGATGGCTCTTATTTAACCAGCCACCAACCCCCCACACCTGCCCTGCCAGCCAGGTTTTCAGTAATTTCCTGAAGGGCAGCAGTTCCATCTGTTGCCTCAGTTCCACTGGCAGGAGATTCCAAAGACACAAAGGTGGACACAGAGAAGGCCCTCCTTCTGGTGCTAGAGAGGTGGGCTCCTCTAGCTGATGGCACAATTAGAGAGCCCCTCCAGTCCGCCCTGGTTGGTCAGGCAGACATTCTCGGGATGATGTGGTTTCTTAGGTATCCTGACCCACTACCATGTAGGGCTTTAAAGGTGACCAGCACCTTGAATTGCACCCAGAGGCAAATTGACAACCAGTGCAGCCCTCGAAGCAGTGGTGAGGCCTGAGCATAATGCCCACACCCCAACACCACCCGGGCAGCCGCATTCTGGACCAACTGCAGCCTCCAATTATCAGGAAAAAATGCAAGTTCATTGTTTTCCAAATATTCGGTTTAATAGCTATGTTTACAGAAGAACAGATTTAATCTCTAGATGTAAGGAACATAATCCTCATAACCCAAAGTACCTTAATGCAATGAAGGATGGGGATATTCACACTTCAGCTTCATTTTTAGAGTAATTGCAACAGGTTTTTGCATGCAGACATTCCTAGGTTCAATCATTACCAGCTTCAATAGTATTAGAACTATGAAAGTTCTCTTCCTGAGAACTTGTGAAATCTCATCAGACACCATAAAACAAGCTCTTCTGTTAATATCTGCTATCCAGATGTGTTTACATATTTATGCTAGCATAGATACTCTCCCAGTCTGGCCAGGTTATCCTGCTATGGTAACTTAATGCCAAATAGTCAGGCAACAGTTAACTAAACTGACAACCTTGAGGACTAATGACCTTGGGTGACAAAGACCACAGGAAAGGGTGATGGTCTGCATGTGGATTAAATCTCACTTGAATCCATCTTGATGGAGGGCAGCAGCAGCTTCATCAATACTGGCCTGGGCTGATGAGGACTTTGTGTGCCAAAAGTGCCAGAAAGTGACTCACAGAACTGGATCAGTAGAATGGGTGTCATGCTGTGATGTGGGAGGCAAATAGAAGGTCACCACATTATATTGTTCCCAGGACAATAGCCATGGCTATCCTTGAGGATAGCCAATATTCAGAATCAGATATGGCTCCTAAGGAAGAAGAATAGGTGCTCTCTATCTTACCAATGAAAAAGAAAGAATGTCATAGTAATGCAAATATATATCAGCACACACAATATGAAAATTTTTAAATCAGTGATTCTCAACATGGGGCCCATGGGCCAGATGAGGCCCACAGCACCATTTCATGTGGGCTCCCACCATACCTGGAAGTGCATGTGGTGGAGGAAGGGCAAAATGGCCATCTGGCCCCCAAAACTGTCTGAGGGAACAGGACCCAGCCCCTGGCTTTAAAAGGTTCAGAACTCCTGCTTTAAATGGTGGAACCATTTGTCAAAATAGCAGAAGCCTCAGTCAATCAAAGCAAATAACTGATAACTAAAAATGCCTGGAATCATAAAAATGATTAAATGAACAGCTGCAATGAGGTCAAAAGTGGTCAGTGAAACAAATGTACAACTGGAGCAAGTCAAGCTGGATGAGACAGTCAACACACTTTTAGAAACTAGTAACTTGATTCATAAGAATGGGGTTTCCACAGTCAGGCCTGTAAATTAAGCCCATATTTATAACTCAAGAACTAATAATAAAACAAAGCAAGTAATTTCAAGATTTGGGCAGAGAAAAGTTCATACTATGAAAGAAAATGTGGTTGTTCCACATTTCATCTATAATTTCTGCTTTTAAATGCAAGCTAAACATCTCATCTAGAATGACTTGCACTGTGACAAGCAGCTTGACGAACAAAGAGCTAGTGTCCTTTACTGTTGCTTGCATTGTGATAATCTGTGTTCTTGTTCTATCTGCCTTCTGTTTTGCTTTAGATATTTTTATAATGAATTTTGGTAGCAAAGAGATCACATCTTTCCCAATTACTTCTTGCAGACATATGTATGTGTATACAGGTATCCTGAGTAGATCAATGGCAAAATTGAATTTAAAATAGTGCTTAACAAAACAGATAAGGTAATTCAGATGCTCTAAAAACAATGGCAAATCTAGACAGGGAAAATTTTACACTTTATAATATGGGATACATTTTAAAAGCTGAAATCTTACCCATCTGCACCAGCCAATCCTATCCATTAACAGATACAGCCACTTTCCTATGCAGAGGATACTATGTTGTAACTTCCTGCTTTATATATATATATTTCATAAGAAATTACTAATAATATTCAATGTCTGGTCAGACATCCCGCTATGGTAATGGAGCAGACCATACAGTCAGCGACTCAACACTGAGTGTTGGGTGGTGGTAAATAACCTGACTCCCTAAAGGGGCCAATGTGGGTTCAGGAAAATGAGCCCCTTTAGGTGGGATGATGGCCTCCTCCACTGGGAGGAAATGTCAATGGAAACCATCATATTGGGCCCAATGGCAAAATGAGTGGAGGAGGAACCATTTCACTATTCTGATTCCCAACAGTTGAGAAGACACACTTTCTTAATATTCTCAAGGCTGCAGCAGTCCTTTGCAGTCCCAGTGTTAAATCCTGCATGCTTCATTACATATATGCCACAAGAAATGACTCCGTGATCACAGTATGTGGGTCACTTCATGGCAAGCTGGGATCTACCTTGAACAAATTCACACCAATGGCATTTTCCCTGTTTGTCATTGTGAAAATGATTTCCAGGAAAAAGTGTATACTCAGATACGAGTAGCCACCTAATACTACTACTAAAACCATCAAGTCAACTCAGACTTATAGTAATCCTTTTCAAAGTTTTCTAGGTAGAAAATACTCAAAAGTGGTTTATGACTCCCTTCTTCTGTGGGCTCCCTGAGTCTATGTAACTTACCAATTCTGGCTTGTGGCTCTTCTAATAATAGGAACAATGGAGAATCAAACTCTGAACCTATAACTCAGCAGCCAGGTACCTAAAGCACAGCACTATCCAGCCAGCCTGGATGAAATGAGTCACCCAAATTCAGCACCCACTATATGGTTGAAAATTAAAAGATTCAACACCAAACTTAAAAATAAGAACTCCAATTTTTCTGTCCATCTGGACGGTGAATCTGATAGTTTTGTTTTCTCCCAAATTTGATTTTTTTCCTCTTCCTCTGACTATCACATTTATGAAGAAATTTTAGAATTTTAAGAAATTCTTATTAAAAATATAACAGACTAGCATAGTTTGCCCGGCGTTGCCGGGCTTTTCCCCCCCTGTGCTTTATATAAAACAATGAATTCTTTGTTGTTTTTTTTTGTAAATTTTTTATTTTTTTAACTTTGTAAAGTTTTATAGGTTGGTTTTATAGGTTAAGATCAGCATTTTTTGCCCTGCCGGGCAGGTATAACATGTGTGCTTGTGGTTGGGGTGGTTTTGAGGGGTAGACATACACACAATATAAGCATACATGCAACACAACCACACACGCGCACACAATACACACACACAACACATACACACACACACAAAATACACACACAGCACACACAACACAACCACACTCATTCAATACACACATACAGCACACACAATATCACCACACACTCATTCAATACACAAATACAAAACAATCACACACACAACCCCACACACACACAACACACAACACACACACAACACAACCACACACTCACTCAATACACACACAACAACACACACAATACACACAGCACACACAACATAACCACACACACACACTCAATACACACACACAACACAACCACACAAACAACACAAACAACAGAACTACACACAACACATCCACACAAACAACACAACCACCCACACAACACACCGACCCACACAACACAAACACACCCACACACAATACACACACACATGCCATAGCTCCATGGGGAGAGGATGGGCTCTTCCTCCCCCCCCGAAGCCTTGGTGAGCATACACACACACACACACACACACACACACACACACACACACACACACACACACACACACACGCTGAAGCCTTGCAGGGGGAGGAGGGACTCTTCCTCCTCCCCCCTGACGCCTCAGTGAGGACACACACACACATGCCAAAGCTTTGCAGGAAGAGGAAGGCCTCTTCCTCCTCCCCCCTGAAGCCTCGGTGAGGGGACACACACACACACACACACACACACACACACACACACACACACACACACACACACACACATGCTGAAGCTTTGCAGGGGGAGGAGGAGCTCTTCCTCCTCCCCCCAAGCCTTGGTGAGGACACCCAGGAGGCCTTTGCTGGGCGGGCGGGAGCATCGTTTGCCGGCTGGGCTGCTTGATTTTGGTGGCCCACACCCCACCGATGAAGGCCTTGGCGCCGGCATTGAGGGAGGAAAGGCCACACCATGGAGGCATGGAAGGTGAGTGGTCCAGCACAGAAGGCCGCTCTGGGGAGGCGCAGAGTACGAATTGCCCAGCTGCCAACAGGTAAGTGGGGCAGGGGACTGAGACTGGGGGGAAGGAGGTGGGTTCGTTCTCCCCCTTTCTTCTCTATGACCTGTGTGGGTGGCGTGCTCCCCAGGCCCGTTCCCCTCCTCAATTCCTCTCCCCCACCCCACTTACCCGTTGCCAGTTGGGCCTTTCGTACTCTACGTTTCCCCAGTGCAGCCTTCTGTGCCGGGCCTCACCTTCCATGCCTCTGTGGCGCAGCCTTTTCTCCCTCTCCGATGGTGCTGAGGTCCTCGCAGGTTGGGTGGGGGCCGCCAAAAGCAGGCAGTCCAGGATCCGACATGGCCAGCCGCCCACCGCGATGAGCTGGGGATGGCTTCCCTCCGGGAGACGAAGTGCCTCCTGGAGGGAAGTTGTTGGCGCATTGGCTTTCCCAGCCTCCTCCATGCTCATGTCCCTTAGCCTGATTGGCTGAGGGGTCACAGCACGGAGGACGCTGGGACTTGTAGTTTCTGACGTCCGTCGCTCGGCAAGGTTTTGAAACGCTACTTTTGATTGGTTGCGGCTCGTAAAACAAAGACTGAGTCCGTTGTTTTTATCATCTTGATTGGCTGACACTGGGAGAAACACGGTGAAACGCAATGCTTTTTGGGAAATGAAGTTGTTTCCCTTTCTTGCCAATGGTGGGGCTGATGCCCCAATCGCGATTTTTTAAACCATTCGTTGACCTGCGTAGCCACTTCGCCCGTGCTCTCGAAGGGAGGGAACGGGTAAGTAGGGCGATGCACAGCAGCCCATAGCCAATTCCAACGGTGAACACTTGGTTTTATAGGTTAAGATTGAAATTCTCATCCAACACAAATGTTGTCAAACTTCCTGTTGAAACTGGCCAGATGGGTGTACTTAAAGATTATCTCCAGCATTCCTTCATTTCTGTTACTTTGCTTCCCCCCCCCCCAACCCACTCTGTTTTGAGACCCATCTGGAGTTCAACTGAATTGGTTCACTGCAATTGATCCCATCCCTAGTGTATGTGTATGCTGGCAATGGAATAAAACAGAGCAGGTCGGATCACTAGCAACACAGCTAAAAAAGTGCTCTCCCCCATCAGCTTGGAAGCAGCTGCTACAGCCATTCTACTGCATGGCAGCAGCCCCAGAATGTTCCCTTGGGGAAGCAAAATGTAGGATTCATACCAAACAACATTTTGCTTCTCCCACTCACCTCAAGCAGTTGGTATAGACAAGCATTTACTTAAGCATAGGCTGGACCCAGTTCCTTTTTGAGTGAAGTTGAGAACTAATCATAATTTCAGATGAACCAGCTTCACACTGTTTCCCTTGCTTAATAATGTGGTTTTATATTCTTCCTTCTCCTCTTTATACAGAATCCTCCACCAATCCATTTCTGCTCCTGTTTAAAGTGATGGCATACTTAAAAGATCTGTTTGGAACATTAACTGTGTCTTGCCATTTCAACGGAACTCTTTGCTTGCAGCTGTTATGTGCTTGGCTTCAGTTACTCAAGTCAGCAGTGTAGCACTTGAAAATTGCCAGCCTAAATGGTGAATAGCCCTAACTTTGCATGTACATACTAATGTTCTTGGATGGCTTTATTAGGCAGAATTTAAGGCCCTGTCAAAAAAACAAAAAACTCATTGCAAGCTTATCATATGTAGTTACTGAAGTGGGAATTTCATTTGCAAATCTATTGAAAAGACATGAAAGGTGTAGAAAAGACATGCAGGAGATTACATTATGTATCAGTTGCTTCCATATCTGGGAACCACAGCCACAAGTTTTGGGTGCAGGAGTAAAAACACTTTAAAGGAGTTGCTGACCAATCATGTTATCAATCCCTGCTTATAATAGTCTACTTGCCAGTTCCAGAATGAGTGCCTCTTTTCTGCTCATGATGCACAAAGACTCTAACCTTCTGAGAATAATTATTACAGTATTGTAATGGTAGGAAAACTGCCCACTATAAGCTGCTGAAAAAATTTCTTCCACCACATATGCTCCAATATGGAATTACAGCCCAAACAGTGTTGCCACCATGCTGAAACCAATCTGGACTCTTTAAGCAAGTTGCCTCTCTATGGGTTGAATAGATTATGTGACAAAAATGCTTTCTTGTAGAAATGGTTCAAAGTTATCATGCACTGCTTCTTTGTTTGGATCCTTCTCTGATCCTGCACATTGCCAATTTAATTTTCTAGGATTGCATAGTAAAATATAAATTGACATGTGCACCAGATCCTTCCATCCCTGGCTCTCCTGAGAATAGTACCTCTAATAGGACTTTACTGGATAGCACTGAGTAACTTGGTATAGTTACCTGTCTCTAAGACATTTTGGATAGTCATGTCCACAGCATTGAACCCTTATGTCTGTATCTAGAAGTATTTCTAGGAAGCTGTCCCTGAACTATGCATGTACTTGAGGAATGCTCTGAGATAGCTGAACAGTGTTTTGAAATAACACTTTCATTAGTTTCGGAGCAGCTTTCCAATATGAGGTGTTTATTCTTAGCATAACAGGAAAGATCCATGCTCAAGCTTCCTGTGAAGTTTATTTTTATTTCATTATATTACCAGATTAGAGGACATTTACCATAAATACCCGAGTATAGGCCAATTTTTTTAGCCCCAAAAAATAATTCCAAAAAGTGGGATTGACTTATACTCGGGTCACCGACTGCCCACCACCATGCCAGATTGAGACGTGCCGACTGGCAACAAGAGGGAGAATATGGTTGATTCTAAAACCAATGCAGAGAAAATTCCTTTCTTGCTGCTTTTGCTTTTAGACGTGACCACCCGCTTCCCCTGTCCTTTTGTCAGCATGCTTTTCTAGATACATGATTGTGCTGACTGGCAACAGACCAGGGGCAAGCGGGCGGTTGCATCTAAAAGCAGAAGCAGTAAGAAAGGAGTTTACCTCATGGCAGTTTTAGATGTGATCGGTATTTAAAATGGTGCCACCCAGAAGGGGATGGGTGGGTCAATAGTGTTGAAGCAGGAAACCTCACTCTAGCCTCTTGCACTCAGTTCTTGGAAGCATGGTTTTGCCAATCTGTTGCCGGTCAAAGTGATCTTGTAGCTAGAATGACAAAAGGATAGGGGAAAGCGGGCACATCTAAAAGTGGAAGCAGAAATGGGCTTTAACTACCGTACTGCTCCATGGAGATTGCCAAGCCAGACAGGGTGAAGACATGCTTGCTAGCAGTGAGTGCAAAAGGCTAGAGCAATATTTCCTGCACGTGCCACCCTTGTCCAAATCACAAAAGAATAGGGGAGGTGGGCATATTCCAAACCATTGCAGAGGGAAAAAACCCTTTGCAGGCCACCCCCCAAAGAAAGACTCAGACACCGGTATATGGATAAAGGCATTGGGCCACTTTTATTGAATAATGCCCTAGTCCAAATTATAACTTTCAATTGGTACTCATCCAATTGTAATTCTTAAGGCAAGCAGGCCGCAGTAACACTGGTAAGGTTCCTCCCAAAATTGCCAATGGCAATTGGCTACAATGTATCCATTTGTATCAATTTGTTTGTTGATACAAACAAATTGTTGACCGGAGTCAATAAACTATCTACTGACCCCACCCTATGACGTGTATCCGTCAAATCACGGGGTGATGCATGCTGAAAAGCTCCTGCCATCACCGCTTGTCTGGTTCGTCGTTGACCGGTCAACGTTATTACACCTGTATCTGTCTAAGTGTTGGCCAGTCAATTGTAAACCTGCCAGATACCTCTGTGTCATAAATCTTTACCTTACCAGTGCTACCCGCCACATGGGGAGGCGTCCATGATGACTCACCGCCCCCCCCCCAAGACCGTCAGCTCGGTCGCCAGGCCTGCTTGCACCACACCCAGAACGAGGTACATACCTCCAGCCGACAGGTGGACCCCTTCTCCTGCCTACCGGCAAAATTTTTGCAAGCCTATCCTCAGGTGTCCAATGGCTGTCTCCCAGCCATGCTCAGCAAGGGACTGAGCAACAGCCCTGTCCACTGACTGCCGAAACAGTCCGAACCACGGAGATCCACGTCTCCCCTAAATTGGTGTCTCGGCACGATGTTAGACCATAGCGACCGTGTGTAAGCCATACGTGATATAAAATGCCAGGTCACAGCCCCTCAACAGTTTAGTAACAGCAGTGATCCGTATAATATTGTTGCCGCCGAGGTGCCTATTCAGAACATCGGGCGGTCCAGCATCCCCGACGGACATCAGGAATGGTAACAGTTCCCGCCCCCTTGTGCCGCGCATACCATACCATCGCATACGTGCGGATGCACACAGGATCTGTAAAAGAGGAGAAGAGGTTAAGGACATAACTAGGTACTCGTACAGTGAGGGCACGGACATATAAGAATTGCGCGTACACGCATGTCCACCTCCGAGTACTCCAAACGTAGCCGCGATCAACGCAACGCCTATCCTAAATAAATGGGTCCAAAAATGGGCCCCCACACCGCGAAGCGCGGCACCGGTCACCCTCAATAACATTACTTCGGCAAGGGTAGACCTATCCTGGTGGCAGAAAAACAGGCTGGGGCGCGCAGCAGGCACTGTCGAAAATTCATGTAGGGCACCAACCGGACAGATGTCTCCAATAAAACTTTGTAGCAGTCTGACTCCACTGCCTACGCCGTGCTGAACAACCTGTGAGGACCGTATCCCCACTTGAGCCCACTCGTGTGACAGAGACATTGTCGAGTTCCAGTGCCCTACGAGACACATCCACCTTACACAGATGGTACCAACTCTGGCACCCACTCACTGATGCAGAGCGCTCCAAAAAGGCTATCGTGGTAGCTGCGTGACCAAGAGCCACTTCACACCTATCCGAACATAACTAATGCCAGCCTCGTGTAAGGTGGGTCAGAAACTCTGGGAACTGGGGTGACGCGTGTCCGGGCGGCGGACACGTTCCCATGTCCACCCCTCCAAAACACGACACATGAACGCATAGTGATACGCCTTACGCGTACAAGGTGCCAATGACATGCCCGGTTCACCTCTCCTCACCAAACATCCAAATATCGGCCAGGAGTGGCGAGTGGAATTCATCTGTTTCCGGAGTAAGGCACGGAACCGGGGGATCTGCTGGTGGGATAAAGCAGCAGCAATGTCGTTATTAATACCTGGAACATGTCTGGCCCAGAATAGTACATTTAGGCGTAGGCTTCTCAAAAAGAATAGACAAACTAATGTCATGACCCTGGGGGGATTTGCATGTCTGGGTGTTGACAATGTGCACCACTGCCGCATTATCACACTGAAAATGGACCACTGAGTAGGCCCACTCATCGCCCCATAGCATCAGTGCTCCCCAAAATGGGAAGAAACTCAAGGAAGGTAAGATCGCGGAGGCGATCCACCTACCCTCAGAGTAAACCCCCATAAGTCAGGGAGCCGGAGGCATCCGACCGTACTTGAAATCCAGGGCAGACCATCAGGTCTGATCTCCAGGAAGAGACCCCATTAAAACCCAGGAGTAATTTGAGCCAGACCGGAAGGTCCACCCGTATGCCCCTGATCAGCCGGACCCTGTGTTGACGTTTTAACAGGCCAGCCATGGAGTCACACAGGCGCCTGGCCAATGCTCTGCCGGGTGGAACCACCCTGCAGGCAAAATTAAGGTGGCCATGAAGTAATGGCAGGTCACAAGGGAACACTTCATGTTTTGGCAATCAATGCCAAAATCGCCGCGGAGATCCGAGCCACCTCATTCATGGGTAACCCGGATGCCCGTGCGACAGAGTCGATTTAGAAATGTGAGCTTAGTAGCTGGGCCCTCGCTCTTTTCAGACACCAAGGGGACACCCAGTTCCCACCTGAGTGTCTGAAATGTAGTGAGGAGACGCGTGCATGTGTCCGAGCCCTGTTCACCTCCGAACCAAAAGTCGTCGAGGTAATGGGCTAGAGACCGAGACCCCGACCTGCGAGCAAAGGCCCACTGAATGAAAGTCCCGAATCGTTCGAATGCTGAACATGAATTAACTCAGTCAGAAGGGGTTGGACTTATCTAAGTAAAATTCACCTTGAAACCTAAAAACCCAATAGCTCTAAATCCATTGGGTGCACTGGCAGTAATCTGAAAGCCGAGTGCATATCACACTGTGCCAGGAAAGCACCGGGACTGCATGAGCGAGCCACCCATAGGGGCTGAACCAACTACGAGTACCTGACTGAACAAGGTCATCAGCAATGGCATCCCTAACCGGATAACCCACAGGGTGAGCTAAATGGAGGATTAAATGACATTCACCCTGGTTCTACCTCGGTACTAGCCTCATAGGGGAGACGTTCAACTTAGGAAAGGTGGTTCCAAGAAGGGACCCGCTACTCTCATAGCCCCAACTCCCATAGCTGTGCACAGTGGAGCAACCTCTTCGTTACCTTACAAGGTAACCAGATTAGTAGCATCCTGGGACCCCTAACACCCCCGAATGGAATACAAAAGCCCCATTGAAAACCCTCCAGCAGGTACCCCGCATCATCCCTTCCTGGATGAGCTGAGTGCCATCGCTCCAGCCTGAGTACACTAATTGGGGAGGGGGGGGACTTTGACAAGGCTAGTTCTTTCAGACGGAGCTCTGATTGCCCCCTGTGCACCCCTACCTCTGCCCCGTAACCCACCAACCCGCGGGCACGCGGAGGCGGCATAAGGGCCAGCCCAAAAGGGGACACCAAGTTGGTAACGACACTGGCGCTTAGTACACACGTCGCCAGCTGAGCAGGTCGAACACGGCAGGTGGGCTGGAACCCCCTGCCCGACCAGTTAGCGTGGAGCCTGTGTCTGAGCAGCCCGCTGCACAGCATGACCACCATGGTACCTATCACCAGGCGCCAGTCACGTGGGAGTCATGGACACGAGCACAATTGCTGACAGGGCTCATCCCACCTCCTCTCAGGGTGTAGGGCCACCCTCATCCACATTCCTCGTCGTAAGCCAACTGCAATGGGCCCATCAAATCAACCATCGCCCTGTAAATATTAGCAATGGATGGAACCATCGGGATGGCCCAATCAGGCCGGGCCCTGCGGCATACCACCATATATATAAGGTATGCCGACAACCAGTTGGCCCCAGGTGTGCGGTGGCTTACGACGATGGGACAGCTCTTTGTCTCTGTCGTCCTGTCCCTCTCTCTCCTCCTCAGTGGGCTCACAGTTCAATATGGAGAATATCCACATATCCCCCTCCAGACCTTACCCCTCGTGACCTGCGGCAAATGATCACCCAGGGGCAAGGAATAACTAGCCGTCGGCAAAACCATCGACGGCACGTTCTGTATCAAGGGCATACGCAGCAGGACCCGGACAGCCCCTGCGATGCCCGACACTGCCCCGGGGGCGGACACCCCCACCCTTAACGAGGGACCATTTAGCACCATGGGATACTGGGATAAGATGGTAACCGATGCCAGCTCGCATCAACTATACTCCCCCCGCCAAATCTTTTCCCTCGTGACCTGGGACGAATGATCACCAAGGGGCAATGAATAACCAGCCGTTGGCAAGGCCGTCACCAGCACATTAGGTACACGGGGCATACGCAGCAGAACCTGGACATCCCCTGCGATGCCCGGCACTGCCCCGGGGTGGAAACCCCCACCCCCAACGTTGTGCCAGTATGGAACCAAGGGGCACTGGAATAGGCTGGCAACTGATGCCCACTCGCCTCGACTTGACAAGGCCACGGCCACTGAACCCCACCACTGGAAGTAGACTGTGATGTGGGTGCATTAACTTGAACCTGATACTCAATATGTGCACCCCCGTGAGCCGCCCCCACTGGGGGTTCCGGCCCACGGCAGGCATCGGAGCTCGCGACCGGAATTGAGCTCTGGGGCCACACCTGACCACTCTCCTGCTGTAGCTCTGGACGAACAGGGAGCTGCGAGACACCGGCAGGCGCAGGCCGGAGCATCTCAAGCAGCTCAACCCGGCTGGCCGCTTGTTGCAGTGTGGCGGCCGTCGAGGTAGCCGGTGAACACGAAGGGCCCCCAGCAGAGAGAGAAGGGCCCCCTGTCATGGGGTTGTGTGCAATCCCCAAGGATGCCTCAAGCACAGCTAAACGTGTTAGCAATGCATCCACTGCCACAGATCCCCCAGTATAAAGTGGGCCGGTTGGGCCGGACAGCCCACCAGGCATTTGACCAGGAACCCCAAAATGAGAGCCTGGGCCCGAATAGGGCCATGCCCAAAACTCTGGCCCATGAGGGGCCGGAGGGGGAACGTGCTGTGCACCAGCACCGGGCCCTGCCCCGCTGACCTGACCCATGGCCAGCAACTGCAGGCCGAGGGCTGAAGCCCCTGAAGGGCCGGTCAGAGGCTGGCCAGCCGAGGGCCAAGCACCAGCCTGCATCGCCCCACCGGTATCGGTGGGTAAAGCTGGGGTAGTGCCCTGCCGCGTGGGCGCAGCCCTGGTCCTCCGACCTGAGGGTTGCCCCCCGCGCTGTGCAGGGCCAGCAAAAGTCCTCCCCGTTGGCCGCGGTTTCGTCACCGGGGCCTTCCGTTTGGGAGGCATATCTGTAGAAAGAGCAGGATCCCTGTCCAGGGATCAACCTATGCCAAAAAGCACAGAACAGCCAGCAAGCCAAAGGCTCTGTGCAACTGCTTCCTTCCCAGCCGGGAAAGACCAAGGGCTAAAGAGCCGAAGAATCGAAGGAACAGCGACGGAGGAAACTTCTCCTCTCCGTCGCAATTTTTAAAATGGCAGCTCAGCTGCCTCGTGGTCACCCCTTTTATAGAGGGGTGGCCACGCCCCCTAACTCACCCGGATGTCTGAGTCCGGGTGGGGGGGCCTGCAAAGAGCGCAGCGGCCATTTTGGCGCTGCACTTTCATTCTTGCTCGTTTCTTGCCAGTTTTGTGTGCCTCCTCTTTCCTGTTATTGGGGTGTCTCCCTAGCTACAAGAGTCTGCCAACCAACAACAGAGAAAAAACCTTCCTTACTGCTGTCAGTTTGAGAGGAAAACCAAAAAAACAGGAAGCTGCTGCCAAGTGAAGACCAAAGCAGGCAGCCTCTGGATTTCCTTCTCACTCAACTCTATAAGAACTCCTTGCCTGGATTCTTTGACTCTCTTTCCTTCCCTTCCATACCTGTCAAGTTTTGGATTTGAAAATAAGGGAAATTTTGGGCACAACCCTCCGTGGGTGTGGCCAAATCTGTGGGCGTGGCCAAATATAGCCATGTGACTTGCTGGGCTCGAGTCATGCCTGCCACATGGCCATGAAAATGTCTACAAACACAGACAGCACTGGCTCTTTGGCTGTAAATGGAGATGAGCACTGCACCCTAGAGTTGGATACGACTGGCAGATTTTACTTTCTTAGGATCAAAGCACTCTGCAGATGGTGATTGCAGCCGTGAAATAAAAAGGTGACTGATGCTTGGGAAACAAGCTATGAGAAACCTGGGGAACATAGTTAAAAGTAGAGACATCACCTTGCAATCAAAAAAATTGCATAGTCAAAGCAATGGTATTCCCGGTGGTAATGTATGGGTGTGAGAGCTGGATCATTAGGAAAGCTGAGCGCAGAAAAATAGATGGCTTTGAAATGTGGTGTTAGAAATAGGTCGATCCTAGAAGAAATCAACCACGACTGCTCATTAAAGGTCAAATAGTAAAGATGACGCTAAAGTACTTTGGACATCAAATGAGAAGAGAGGATTCACTTGAGAAGGCCTTGATGCTGGGAAAGTTGGAGGACAAAAGAAGGGGTGGCCAAAAATAAGATGGCTAGATGGTATTGTAGATGCAATGGGCACAAAGCTGTGTGGGCCAAAGAACCCTTTCCCCCATCTTCTTGGGGGACTTTTGTTTTGTTTTCTTTCTTGTTTACTCAGTGGCTTAAGTGACTAAGATGCTGACTGGGAGGCAGAAGGTCAGCAGTTCGATTCCCGAGTACTGCAGGACAGAATGAACTCCTGTCTTTGTCCCAGCTCCTGCCATCCTAGCAGTTCGAAAGCAAGAAATTGCAAGTAGATAAATAGGGACCACTTTGGTGGGAAGTTAACAGCATTCCATGCGCTCTGGTGTCTAGTCATGCCTGCCACATGACCACGGAAATGTCTGCAGATGCAGACAATCATGGCTCTTCGGCTTTGAAACAGAGATGAGCACTGAACCCTAGAGTCGGATACAACTGGCTTTCGAGCAAGGGAAACCTTTACCTTTACCTTACTCATTTTTATTATTATTTTTCCTGGGAAGCAAAGAAAGTGCAGAATAGTAAACCAGCCCCCTAGGGTTACCAACTGCTTGTAAGCAGCTTGGCTTTAATGAACTAGCCCTGCACATGGTTAGACACCCCACCCCACCCCCATTAGTGTGGAAGAGCAAGGGATTAATTCCCACAAATTAACCAGTCTATTAGTTCCTCACTGCAACCAGTTGAAGCACCAACACCTGAAAATGTCAGATCCAGTTTAAGGAAGGGAATTAGTAAAGAAGTAAAAAGCAACCTGTGTAGTTTCCAAGCCTCCCAGCAGCTGAGGAGGTAATCTCCCTCCAGATGGTTTGTTAGAAGGTGGGGTGCTCTCTCTCTCTCTCTTTCATTGAGTGATCAAGCAACATCCCCTCTCCCAAGTTAACTCTAGAACAGAAACAGAAGCCTCCAGCCAGGAGGCAGGGCAGAATAAACCATGGGCTCAATAAACCATGAGAGTGAGAGAGAAGTCTGTCACTGATTTGCCCCTGCATATATGAAATATCGCTCACCTCTAGAGTAGACTCCCTCCTGTCCCATGGTGGCTCCGAACAGCAGCAGCAAAAATGAAGCCTCCATGACCATGTGGCAGGGAAGGGAAATGAAAGAGAAACTACAGAATGCCCCCACCACCTTCTCTCTCTCCCCTTCCACAAGTGAAAAGCCACACAGCGACCTCTGGTGGCTGGAAAAACATACTGCAGCTTCGCCTGTGAGGGCTCCGGTCAGGATTATTTAAAAAAAATAAGGGATATTACGGGGAAATTAATAAAATGGGAGGGGGCAGGAAGAGGGGTAAAAATAATGGGTTTTCCCAGGGAAAATTGGATACTTGACAGGTATGTTCCATTCCCAGGCAGAGAAGATCATAGCCTCTCCTCCAAGGAGCTTCGATTCACTCTGTCTGGAGAATGAAAGAAAGGGAAGGGACTCAGTTCCATGGGAAGTCCTGCCTTGGGCTCTCTCTCTCTCTCCTCCCCTCCAGGCAGAGAGGATCATAGCCCCTCCTCCTCCGCTCTGCATGGGGAGGGGAAGGATTCATCTCTATGTGAACTCCTGCACTGGGGTCTGGCTGCAGCCTTATAAAATCAACAGTGTGGGAAAGGGAAGCACAAGGTCAAAGTTTAATTTTATTGAATGGTAACTTCTTGCAGGGAGAGCCAAGGGACAGCAAGGAGTCCTGTGGAACTGTCCAAGACTTGTTTCCCGATTATGTGGAGGGTGGGGAAAAATGCTGCCTTGGATTGCCCTGGCTAATAAAAAAGGGAAGCTCTTTTGTAGCAAGGCAGAGCCAACTTCCCCTCAGTCCCTGGGGCTTCACTTATCCCCCTTGTTGTCAGTGACAAATTGACTGCCTCTTCCTCTTCCTCCTCCTCTGGGACAGTCAAGCCAGACAACGTGAGCACTGGCTGGATGGCACCAACTTGTGTTTTTTTCTTTGAAATACCATACCGTAAATATTTAAAAACATTACCCCACCGATGTTTCAATTAACACACTGGTACCATTATTTTGAGTATTGAAGCTCACTAGCAGCTGCTTCATTTTCCACCCTTGGGTCAATATATTTTTCAGGTCAAAATTAAGTACTTTGGCTAATATTCAGGTCGGCTTATACTCGTGTATATACGGTAACAGCACACAGCAAACCAATTTGAAAATCCATATAAACACACACCTACTATTGTTGGGGCAGCAATAGATTTATTCTCCAGATACTTCTACTTTTTGACTGGTTGCATATTTTCAATTTCACACACATAACAATTAACAATAATAGTTCATTTGTGCAAGTTAGCAGGGTTTCAGTTTACAGTTGGGCTCCACTTTTGCACCCTTTGAACAATGGAAGGATTGTTACTCATCAGACCCTTCACTCTAGTTTCCCTGAATCATATTGTGGCCACAAGAAGGCATGAGTATGTGGAGGGCGGTGGCATGGGTGGGGAGCATGGAGCTGCTGCTGCTGCTGCTGCTGTTATTTCAAGGTACTATATTGTGCGAAGGATAAAGTATTCCAATAAAAAATTGCAAATTCATTATCATAATTATCAAATAACCAATAATGGACAACAGTTACAGAAACAAATATAGATATTGCACAACTACAGGATCAAACAGGTATCAAGCATTATATAATCTTCTTTTTAATGTATAGAAACAAAGTGTCATTGTGTATGATACTCATACACGCCGACACCCGGGCACCCAGCACACTGGAAACTGTGCACATGCCTACCTTAATCCTCAGGTGTGGCTGGCAAGGGAAAGCAGCAGTGCACGTCGGGGTCCTTGCTCCCCAAAAGGGTGTGTGAAAGGGGCACCCCCACCTGACAGAGAGGATGGAGCCGAAAGTCAGAACTGCACATCCTGGGAGCTGTAGTTCTTTGGGTGGGTGGCCCCTGAAGAGAAGTATGGGGTGTGGAACTACAGCTCCTAGTGGCCTGTGCGCTTGGGGGCAGCACCCAGGACAGGGACTGCACATGCACACCAGTTCAGAACCACTGGAACTGCGCATGTGCAAAAGCCCAGGACCTCCCCTGAGCCTCAGAACCCCAAATTGCCTCCCCAAAATTCTATGTGCCACCACAGCAGCAACACAGGTGCAGGAAGGCATGGGAAGGACTTTTGCCCACCGAGCCAGTGCCACAGAGAAGTGCCGGACTGTCCAAGCTGAAAGGCGAGACTCGGTGCTCGAGACAGCGAGGATGACCCACCACTACCTTTCCCTTGGCGGGTTGGGGCAATGCAGGGGGTAGTGCAGGGGCCTGGGGGTGCTGGGGGTGCAAGGAGCATGGCGGGCATGGCCATCGTGGTGCATGTGGAGACTGGCAGGGGCCCATACCTGGCAGCAAGCGGGGGAGCCTAGAAGAGCAGCAGCCATTCCCTGGCAATGTGAAAGATGCTGCTGGGCTGGGTGCACAGGACGGCTGTTCTGGAAGAGCCAGACAGCACACGCAGCCTGGAAAAGCAGCAGCCATTGCCTGGCAACACAGTAGACACTGCCAGCAGCGCAGCCACACATCCCGGCCAGACTGCGGCGTCTGTGGCAGCCGGAGACAGAGATAGCCACTGCCATTGCCAGACACAGGTAAGATGCAGGGTGGGGGGCTAGCCCTTGGTGGGGGGCAGCAGCTGATGCAGGGGGAGCCTGTGCCTGCCAAAGCACGGGTTGGGCATTGTACTCTGCCAGGGGGCAGCAAGAGGTGTGGGGGCCCCCTGAGGCATGGGTCAGGAGCATGGGTCTGGCCATGGGGGGCAGTGGCATGGGTGGGGAGCATGGGGCTGGGCATGGGTGGGGTTCCTGAGGCATAGGTGGGGAGCATTGGGCTGCCAATTGGGGGTGCTGGGGCATGGGAGGGAAGCATGGGGCTGGGCATGGGAGGGCTAGGGCATGGGTCGGGAGCATGGGTCTGGCCATGGGTGGAGGGCGGTGGCATGGGTGGGGAGCATGGAGCTGGGTATGTGTCGGGTTCCTGAGGCATGGGTGGGGAGCATTGGGCTGCCAATGGGTGGGGGCCCTGGGTCATGGGTGGGGAGCATGCAGCTGGGAATGGAGGGCTAGGGCATGGGTTGGGAGCATGGGGCTGGGCATGGGTGGGCATGGTGTCTGTATCTGAAAGTGCAAACCTGGGGCACAGCTCTGTTTGGAGGGTAAATGCTACCTTAAAAACCAACAACCATTAAAAAAATAGCCCGGGCAATGCCACACACTTTGCTTCTTATCCATAAGGATGGGAAACATCTGTAAGTATCAATTTTCCTACATGGGGATGTATTCAGCATCTCCACCATACTTACTATTTAAAATAAATTTCAAGTACATTTTGTGGAATGTGATTTTTGGGAAGCTATTATTTAACAAACATACATATATTTTCAACTATTCTAAGTAACAAGATTTTAATATTTTGGATCTTACCTGAATTTGGCTGGGCAAAAGAGTAAGTGATACAATGAAACCTTTGTACAGAAGAAAATGGAGGAGAAAAGGGGAGGTACAGCATGAAAAATAGATTTGTGTGTAGGATGCTTTAGTGTATGGGACCAAAGACAGCAGGACAACCGAAGGGTTGGTTTAACACAGGTTTATTGCATGGTGTTCCGGTGAAGCATGAGGTAATGGCGGTGATACATCTCAATATATACAGTAGCCCTCTACATTTGAATCTTGTAGCACGGTAGCTCATTGGCTGCTACCGGCGTGGCCTCGCCCAGGCACGCCTCTTTCTTCTGCTGCTGAATGCGGGGAAGGTTTTCCCGCGGCTGTCCGTGATTGAGCAATGTGAACCATGTGAGACTGAACGCTCGCAGCTGCCCTCTATGGGCTGTCTGCTCGAGTTCCTTTACAGCTGAGATCGTTTGTATTTGGAGTGGTTACATTCTTGCCTTTACAGTACAATGAACATGCACGCATACATACACAACATCCCTCCCCCCTAGGATGGGACGAAGTCCCGCAACCATTGTGGCTTGCCGCACGTGCGCTTGGGGCGTGCCTGCGTCTGACCTAGTACTGGAGAGCCTGTGATCCCTGATTCCGCGGGTGCTTGTCCTGCAACGGGAAACGGGGATTCGTTAGTGGCTCTGTGGGGCGTCCGTGCCTGCCTTGCGCCCGGGGATGGGAACGGAATGAATAGTTGGGAGGTGAACCCCTGCCGGTTGCTCTCGGACCCAGGGGACCCGCCTATTGTGAACCGCGGAACCGATGAGGTCGCCCTTGTGGTCCTGCTACTTTGCGATCCTTGCTCGGGGGACCTTGAGACTGTGGTGGGCGGACTTGCTGTTGCCTCCCATCTTGGGGGTGTCGGCCTCCGGGAAATTGGCGCTATATTGCATTCTAACTCACAGGGACTACTTGGACTGGAAGTACCAGGGGCTGAACTGAAACCCCTCTTTTCGCTAGGACGGGTGGGGGACCACTCCGCTAACTCCCCCTGGTACTGTAAATCAACGTCTAAACTTCTATGGGCATCTGTGTTTCGGGGAAAATTCCGGGGGGTATGTGTGAGGTCGGGGCTCTTCCTTTCTGCCGCGAACTCCCGCAAAAGATCTCTGTGGATCGATTCCCTTTCCTCCCCCCTTGGTGGGGGCCCATGTTCCCCTTTCCCTCCCCCTTGGGCTAAACGGGTGGGGGAGTACCCTAACGCTGATTCACTGCTTGTCTCGTCTCCGTCCTGCTCTCCGGGGACCCTGCGCCTGAGTTGGTCCACGTGTCGCCTCCACAGGAAACCTGTACTGGTCTCCACGCGGTATGAGACAGGTATGAGACCGTTCTACTACGGTGCCCGGCACCCAGGCTGGCCCCGCGCTGGCGTAGTTCCTGCAGTGCACCGGGGCGCCTACGCTGAAACTCTTTGAAGGTTCCACCCCTATGTTCCACCCTTTGTCCTCTACTCTCGTGGGGTCTAGCTTGGAGATTCCCGTGGCCAGCTTCCTGCGCATCAGCAGCTCTGCGGGGGAGTGCCCTGACGCCAATGGGGTGACCCTGTACCTTAGCAGGAATTGGCACAATTTCAGGTCGAGGTCTCCGGGGCCCATGCGCAGCAGCGCGTCTTTCGTGGTGCGCACGAGGCGCTCTACCTGGCCGTTGGTGGCCGGGTGAAAAGGGGCGGAGGTGATGTGCCCAGGCACGCCTCTTTCTTCTGCTGCTGAATGCGGGGAAGGTTTTCCCGCGGCTGTCCGTGATTGAGCAATGTGAACCATGTGAGACTGAACGCTCGCAGCTGCCCTCTATGGGCTGTCTGCTCGCGTTCCTTTACAGCTGAGATCGTTTGTATTTGGAGTGGTTACATTCTTGCCTTTACAGTACAATGAACATGCACGCATACATACACAACAGATGCCTAGATGTAAATATTCCTATATCTTTAATAGTTGGGCAGAAGAAGCAGATGCAGCTTGATGTTGCACATGCTGAAATTCCTGCAGCTACTAAAGGGGCTGAAAACCAACCCTCATTTTTATTTGTTCACCCTAGATATGAGTTATGTGGACTGGAGAAGGGACTGATTTGATATTTAATGTTTGTCTTACAACTCCCGAAGCCTGGGTGAAAGCTTGTAAGAATGACATGCTGTGTTGTAAAACTGATTAGATGATATTTAGCATTTAAGCAAATCAGCATGAAGATAAGCTGGAAAAATTCATTTTTCTACCCTCTCTTGATCTGAGGTTTGTACAGTGATTCCTATTGAAGCAAATTAGCTACTGCTTTTCAGACAGAAAGGCAAAGCTAGCTTTCTGTACAGAATCACTCTTTTCTCCTCTCTGTCTTTCTTCCTCTCTCTCAGATTCAAGAAATGGTCTGCAAATTACCTGGCTAAATTGTTGGTCAAACTCTGACTGTTTAGTACCTCTCCTGGAAAAGACCTTAAGAGATAGAAGCACAATTCTGCTTATTGATTGGATGCTGAACCAGGGGCCTATTGGATCCAAAACACATTGGACTGATTATACAGCAGCAGAAGGAGCTCACAGCACAGTGAGCGCTGAGGCAAGAAAACAGGAGAGAGGAAGCAAATATGTACTATGCCATCAGAATGTGACTGCCAGAGCTAGTTAATCCTGCTACCTAGCTCCCTCAGTGGACATTGTACTGTGATGCTTTCTTCGTTCGTGAGAGGATGCTAGCTCTATGTCTGTGAAACAGCCAACAGGACTCTACAGTGGAATAGTGCATTTCACTTATTATCTGTCTGTCTGTTGAAGAAAGGTTTGTTACCAACAACCCTAGCTTCGAGAAGCTCCCTGCAAACTGAAGGTATATAGGACTGTATCTGAGTAAGTTCAATGAATGTCTCATTTATGTTGTGTGCTTTATGTAATTCTTACTTCAATTTTTGCATTTTGTGTGTAGGATTTTTCGTTCAAAGATTGATGGAGGGGTTCTCTGGATAAACATGGAAAATATTAGTCATGGGAGTAATGAAATCACATTGTGCTAAGTTCTTCAGAAATATTTCAATAGTAATCTCCTCCCCCATCCCTTTACATATGAAGGTGCACACATTATGGGGAGCAAATAAAAGGTCAACAATATGTGCTCTTATTAAGTCTTGAGTTTTTTAATTGTATATTCCAAATGTGTTTAGTAATAGGTTTTTTTAAAATGCTGTTTTTAACTCAGTATCCACAGTTACCTTTAAGAGCAATCCTCTTTTCAACCTGAAAACTTAACTCTCATGCAAAATCAATGTCTGATCATTTTAAACATCATTATTTTCCAGCTAATGTGATAGTATACTATTAACAAGTGTCTGCAGTGAGAAGATCAAGGTGAAAATGAGACCACAGTATCAGAGAAAACTGGGATCTTGCAAGGATGAGATCTTGTGTGCCTCAGTGTCTTGATTGTTGGTCTCTCTGGGCTGACTGCCTACTTCCAGTTACAATGAATAGATTTCTCTTCACCTGTTATTATTGCAGAGCATGGGAAGGAATACTTGCCTTAGTTTTGTGAAAACTCATATGTAGCTGATAGGAGGTGATGCATTTTGTTCTATGTTTCAATCAGGAGGTTCCTTGAGTTTGTTGATGGGTGCATATTGTGCTTAGATTAATGGGCTTTTTTATGCTAGTGCATTATCTCTACATTATTGTTATTATTGTTGTTGTTATTAGCTTGGTTCAGACTGCTTCTCTGATCACAACCAAAAGGATTTCTTCTGGTGGTGGGAGGGCTGTTTAGCTACCATGATTTTTTTTGCTTCATGTAAAGAAGTGGGAGTAGCTATATCAGTGCCTTTGATCACCTTATTTGCGTAGCTAGCTGTAACTTTTCTGTGGGTTGTTCCATTAGGAAAATTGGCATACATGTCACTGCTATAACAACATCTTATGAGGGACAGTGCTGCTGGTGTAAACCTGTACTCTTGCATGTACTGTGATAACTGCTTCTTAAAATCAAAGCTTAAACTAGGAAGGGTTGCCGTATGAAATGTTTTCTTGAAGAAAATGATATAAGTGACTGTAATCACAAATACAGCCAGATAAGGATGTGGATGATGTATGTAGTCAGGCACATACAGTGATGATGATGATGATGATGATGATGATGCATTTATGTATACACAAATACATGCATGCATTCATGAATCCTGAACAGTTATTGGAATTCACTATAGAAAAAAATATTGGTGAAGTTCAATGAGATGCAAATTTTTTGGCAAATAAGTCCCACTTATGTCCAAGGACAGTAGCCAGAGCAAAAAGAGAGAGAGGGAGGACTCTTTACTAGTTGAAGTGACACTTGCTAGAATTCCCTTTTCTGGACAACTATAAAAGGGTCAGCAGCCCTGTCCACTTGTACATCAGTACTTTCAGTTGGTTGGAAATAATACTGAAATATTATGCTTACCTATTCAGAAACAAAATGAATGGAGTTCAATAGGATTGCTTGCAGACAAGCAGAGCTCACACTGGATCCACAGTTATATGTGGTAAATAACTTTGAAATGTGGAAGGGGGTGCAGTGCTTATAGAATCAATATCATACTGAAGGGATTCGTGGTAGAAGGTCTATCTTTTTCCTGATCCATAAATACAGACAAAGAATTTACAGTCTATATGCTGAACATATACAACAGCAGGCAAAGAGCCTGGTGGCTTTGTTCATCAACTAAAACACATAGGATTTCTTGTTATACAAAAATTCATGGAGCAGGAGCCTGACAAAATTAGGCATTCTTGTGTTCTCATGATTTCAATGGGAAATTTAAGCAAATGCTCATTAAAATCACTTGCATCTAAAATCAGTTACCTATGGCCACAGACTGTATATATCTCTTAGGTAAGAGAACCCTGTTTTCATCATTGACAAGATTTGGTCTTCTGCTGGTTGAAATGTTATTTTGCATTCATCCCCCCCCCTGCTCCCACATATCTCATTCCTCAGAGAGATTGAAAAGCTCACCCTATCCAATTCTCTCAGGATGATAGTAAAATTTGTCACATGCAATATGCATGCATGCATCTGGGCAGAGTCTATAGCTCAGCAACATTAATAGCCATTTTGAAATCCATGGATCTCATCAGGCTTGCAGGTAGTTGTGCAGAGCAGTATCATTTGGGCTTTATGAGGGTAGCCTTGCTTTTATTACAAAACTGTGCCATTAAAGACAACAGATTACTGAGGAAGGAGAAACAGGTTGGAAAACCTACATAAAGCGAGTCGTGGGACTGAGGTACTTGAGCTTCCCATCTCCTTGCAGCATTCTATTCCAACCTAACACTTGTCCATGGGAAGGATGGTACAGTTTGTCTCAGTTGCTCCCTTTTTGAGATTGAGTCCTTCAGTATATAAAGATCACCTCTATCTGTACTGAAGCAGTAAGAGAAACAAACCATTTATGCTAGAAAGCTTATCTGTGGTCACTATATATGTTCTCTTATCACACAGAGTTTTTCTCCCATTTCGTGTCTCTGAAGGGATCTATAATTTTTTATACACTCAGTCTAGGGCAGTGGTTCTCAAATCCCCACAGCTATCCAGGTGTTGTTGAGCTCCAACTCTCCTCTGTTCTCATCTCATCTGTTCTCTAATCTCAACTCTCATTGCCAACAATATCTGGAATGCCCATCCATGCACTTCAGGAAGAATAAAAGGCTTTGTTTGCATTCATGATCGGGAAATGATAGTAATTATGCCCTTTATTTCAAGAGATACTGTAGCGGGAGAAATCTTAGGAAATTGTTACATTGCAGCATCTTGTTTTTTGGATGCTAACTTTGCGATTGAAATAATTTCCTAGCTTCCTGTTTCAAATGGTATTGTTCCAGATGTCAATCAGCTTGGCAGGTGTCTCCATAGTTAACCCTGATCCTCTTTTGAGTTTTGGTTCCATATTGTTCAGCTATCCCCATTTCCTTAATGTGTTCTGTTTGGAAACTAATTTTCTTAATGCTGTGTAGAACCAAAACTCTCTTCCTGCAATTCACTTGGAGCCATTAGGGGGCTCTTTCTCCCTGTGTTTTTCTTGTAGCAGGATGTGTTACAAAAATACAATAGATTCTCTTGTAGCCTGCTTACCAGTTCTAAAAAAGATTCTGCTTCAATGGGCTTCTTTTGAATACAGCAACATTTTGGTCTTTTAGAACTTTTACTCTCCTTGATTTTGAAAATAATTCTGAAGATAATAGGAAAAGCTGCTGTCAAATCTCATACAGCAATATTTTAAGACTCTCCCTTTTTCTACAGCTAAAGATGTTCTCTTAAGAACAGCATAACCATTTTTAGTGGAAATAATAGAGGATTCTAGTGTCTGTAAGATGACAGTCTCCATGGATTGCACAAGGATCATTGCTTATTACATTCAAATGGTTCTAGCCACAAGGCAGTGCTCTTCATGCTTTGGGTTGAAGAGACCTGGTTCAGGATGCATTGTCACATCTAGAATCAAAACCTCATTTTATAGTCCAGTAAGAGCAGGGCCAAACTCCCATTAGCAGAATAATAGTAGCAGTGACACCTCCTCAGCCAGTCCACTCTGTTGCAAGAAAACTGTGATTACAATAGATCCTTTTGTGCACCACCTAAACTAGCTTTCCAACCTCAAGAACATTGAGTCCCATAGTTGTTTCACACAAGTTCAAGAAAACTGCACCTTATTACTCAAATTGTAGAGTAAGAGGCACCTTCTTGTCCTTGATTCAGTCAGTAAAATATGTTGGGTCTGCTCTAAGTAAGTCTTCTGAAAGTAATGGTCAATGAATGGGGCCAGCAGTGTCTGAGTGATGTTTGAAACAGCAAAATGTCTCTAGCCAGCATCATCCAGCATGTTCAGTCTGTAACAACTTTAGCTGAACGTTCTCATGGAGCATGGCTGTCACTCATTAGTGGCTTCCTCTGAACATTTGAATCATCTCAGAAAAAAGCATTTTATGTAGCTTGACAGGAACTTCAAGATGCTAATAAGAAATATCAGCTATCATATCATTCCTATGAACATCTCTACTAAAAGAAGTTCCACAGGGAGACTTAACTGTGTAAGACTAAATTATGTGGAGTTGATACAAACTATATGGGCCACAGTTCCTGATCCTTTGTAGTAACTGTAGAGGGAGCTAAAGGCACTAGGTTTTAAGTGACTGTTTATTGAACCACTCAATTCTATAGTAATTTAAAGATTTTAAGCAGGAGTGGTGGTGGGCAATCACCTTAATTTAAGATGTAGATTCATGGGTAGGATAGTTAGAATTCTTCTTCTAAGATTTATTCTACAGATCATTAAATGTTATGGCCAGAAATCTTGTTGGTTTTACACATAGAGAAGGGAAAATAATAAGGCTAATTAAAAAGGTGCTAATTGGGACCTGGTTGCATGAGCAGGAACATGACACCTTGTTCATTAGCCTAGGCCAACCATCACAGCTTCTGTTATTTCACTGATGCACCTGTGAAAAACAAGGTTCTGGTTAGTTCTTCAACTTCAAGAAGAAATTATTTCTCCCATTTAGGACATATATACACTATCTTATTAACAAGAGTTTAATTGCCATTTTCTCCTAAAGGAAACCATTTTTCTCTAAAGGAAATTGGGTAAACTTTTCAGGTACAAATGATGCAGAATTGTCACTACATTACCCTCTGTTCACTTTGGAAGCCATGTCACACAAATCCATACAAACCTAAAGCCATCACAGACTAATAGAGTAGATAAAATGAAAATAACAGCTTGTGTGATAAATGAAAAGAGCTCATTATGGGAATACGAGGTGGGGATGATAAAGGAGCACTCAAGATTGTATTCTGAAAAGGGTACTAGAGATGAAGGCAAGCTGGAAGAACTAGGGATGTGTAGCTTCACCCAACAAAGCCTTCTGCAGTGGTTGGATTGTCCAGGTGGTAAATTGAGCTTTATGAGAGTAGTGCCAGCTGTCTCTTGTGTTTTCCTTTGACAAAAACATCTCACTCCTTTCCATTTCTGTTTCCTCAGTTCATTTTGCTAGTTAGCTTTGATTATAACCTTTTAATCTCATATTCTAGATTGAACATGAAGAATTCATGGAAGTGTTGCTCCACCCATTGGAGATGAGCTGCTTTTTTGTGTCACCCTTAATGTTATTCCAGAGCCACACAAATATCCCTGATCCAGTCCATTAACACACATTTGTCTAAAGACAGCACAAATCTCTGGCCAAAATTAATGTTGAGTTATTCGGTCAGAAAGACTACATCAATGGAATATGGTTTCATCTCTCTTGTGACACGACTGAGCTGAACATGAGGGTTATGATGTAGAACATACTAAGATTTGATTATTTTGTTCTTGGTGCCTCTTTTCTGTGTTCTTGCACTGATGGCTCAATCTTATATTTCTTTTTCAAGCAGAAATAATCGACATAATCCAATTTGGTCATTTTGCCAGAAGAAATACTTTTACCAATGGAAAAGAAATTATCTGATGCTCTTTCTATCTCACCACATCCCTCAAAACAGTGGGTTTAAAATTATTTTCAGTATGTTTTTATTTTAATTTGTAGAGATATCATATAGTTGTACTTCTTTGCATTTTTGGACAACAACTTCAATAATGCCTTGGGCAGCATATGCAGGGGCTATGCTATTTGGGGAATTTTGGAAATGGTAGCCCAAAATCACATATATGCATACTTCTAAATGACTGAATGGGGAAGGGGAGAGGAAATAAACCTATCCTTCTGGACACACAGTTGTGTATTGTTGGATTTTAAAAAATGACTCATAATTCAATCCTTCGAAAGATCTTTGATCTTTTGAACAAAAGATACAAAGAGAAGCAGTAGAGCTCTAGACCACAGCTATATTCCTCAAATGAATTTTTAAAACTTTACCTATAAGAATGGATTGTGGCCACGCGTGTATGGAATGTGCTTCCACACACGCCCATCCCATCCCGTAATGCGCCATTCACACTTACCTTACCTTCCGGACATCATCACCGCAAGGGTTCAGAAGCCGAGAGTGGGGCCAATGCCCCACAAATGAAAAAAAAACTGCGATGCCCAGCATCCTCTATGCTACGGCATGCCTCAGCCAATCAGGCATGAGGATGCAAGCGCAGAGGAGGCGGGAAAATCAGTGCATGAGAGAAAGAGAAAACATCCAACTTGCGTGCCTTTCCCCCTCATCGGACAGCTGCTCTCTCATGGCCCTAAAAAGCCACCTCACCGCCGCTGCTGTTCCTGCTGCCATCGGCCCAGCAAAGTTCACCCAGTAGGTCAGCGGGGGGAGAAGGAGGCAGGGATGAGAGACCCACAATACCTAGGGTCTGTCCGGTGGCCCTAAAAAAGCCACCTCCCCGCCGCCGCTGCTGTTCCTGCTGAGTTCACCCAGTAGGTCGGCCGGGTGAAAAGGAGGTGGAGAGGAGAGACCTGCAACATGAAGGCTCTCTCCAATGGCCCAAAAAAGCCACCTCCTTGCTGCCACCGCCATTGCCACTGGGTTCACCGGTAGGTCGGCCGGGGAAGAAGGAGGTGGGGAGGAGAGACCAGCAACACAAAGGGTCTCTCCAGTGGCCCTACATGTTGTGGGTCTCTCCTCCCTGCTTCCTTCTCCCCTGGCTGACCTACTGGGCAAACTCAGCTGGGGCAGTGGTGGCGAGAATGGCGGCGGCGGCGGTAGAGGAGGTGGCAGCGGTGGTGGCAGGGAGGTGGCTTTTCAGGGCTGCCGGAGAGACCCTTCATGTTGTGGGTCTCTTCTCTCTTGGCCGACCTACCAGGCGAACTCCACTGGGGCGGCAGCGGCAGGGATGGCAGTGGAGCACATTCCCTGATAGATCCCTGCCACCAACACAAAATCCATACCTGCCCGGCAATGCCGAGCAAAATAGCTAGTAATCTGCTATGACGAAAGAAATGATTTGCACCAATTCTGTCTTTCTATGGGGAGGAAATGCTATATGTCTCATTGTTAACTCTCATAACAGGATATCATAATTCTTTAAAACTATACAGAAGTAGACTTATAATATAGGCATTATACATTTTGCTGAAGAATCCATGCAGAAGTGAACACTTTTGTACATTATTAACTGCACAATTGTACATAATTTCAATCAATGTTCAACAATTTTTGCCTTGGACAGTTTTTAACAAACAAAAAACCTCTATAATAAAATATTTTTTTTAAAAAAATCCATTGTGTTAGCATTGGGGTATATAAGAAAGAAAACCTTGTGTTTTTTATTGTGTGGATCATTGTGATAAAAACCAGAAGAGCCATATTATGGTTTACAATAGGTTAACCCCATTGGAATAAGTTGACCCAATACTTCTGCTAACCCTTAACCTAAAGATAATACTCACCCTGTTGTTAATACTCAATACAAGTATTTACTTGGAATTAAAAATATTCCATAATTCACTTAATGCAAAGCTATTTAAAATTACTCTAGTATATATGAGTTGATACATCATTTTGGACAGAAACTATTAATAGAGGACTGCCGCCGCCCCAGGAGCATCACCGCAGCTGCGAGGGGGCCCCGCCCTCCTCTCCCGTCCCTTGCACGGGGAGATAAAGGGCCGTGGGCCGCCGGGCCAGACCCAGGACTGCCGCCGCCCCAGGAGCATCACCGCAGCTGCGAGGGGGCCCCGCCCTCCTCTCCCGTCCCTTGCGCGGGGAGATAAAGGGCCGTGGGCCGCCGGGCCAGACCCAGGACTGCCGCCGCCCCAGGACCATCGCCGCAGCTGCGAGGGGGCCCCGCCCTCCTCTCCCGTCCCTTGCGCGGGGAGATAAAGGGCCGTGGGCCGCCGGGCCAGACCCAGGACTGCCGCCGCCCCAGGACCATCGCCGCAGCTGCGAGGGGGCCCCGCCCTCCTCTCCCGTCCCTTGCGCGGGGAGATAAAGGGCCGTGGGCCGCCGGGCCAGACCCAGGACTGCCGCCGCCCCAGGAGCATCGCCGCAGCTGCGAGGGGGCCCTGCCCTCCTCTCCCGTCCCTTGCGCGGGGAGATAAAGGGCCGTGGGCCGCCGGGCCAGACCCAGGACTGCCGCCGCCCCAGGACCATCGCCGCAGCTGCGAGGGGGCCCCGCTCTCCTCTCCCGTCCCTTGCGCGGGGAGATAAAGGGCCATGGGCCGCCGGGCCAGACCCAGGACTGCCGCCGCCCCAGGACCATCGCCGCAGCTGCGAGGGGGCCCCGCCCTCCTCTCCCGTCCCTTGCGCGGGGAGATAAAGGGCCGTGGGCCGCCGGGCCAGACCCAGGACTGCCGCCGCCCCAGGAGCATCGCCGTCTTTGGCTCCTTGCTGTGGCTGCCTTGGCTCATGTTGAGACTGAGACGTGGACCTCCTTCCCCAAGTTGTTGGGGGAGTGGTAGCTCCTACGACTGTTCTCCAGTGGACATGGGGGTCTTGCTATGTTGGGTTTGCTGTAGTATAATTATATTTATTGCATTTTTATGATCTAATTATGTAGTGTAGTTTTTGTATTATGATATTATGCTTATCTGGATTGTTTTCCATTTTGAACTTGTTGTTTCTCTGTATTATCCTTTTATTGCTACTTTGTTGGATTATGTTGTTAGCCGCCTCGAGTTGGTCTCGGCTGAGGAAGGCGGGATATAAATTAAACTGATTGATTGATTGATTGATTGATAGAGTAGGGTCTTTGTTTTCTTTGTATTGCTTATTGAAATACTGTTAGTACTTTGTACATTCAAAACCCAGAGATGGATCACCATGAGTCTGAATTAACCAGATGGCACACAATTGTTACTACTGTAGAAATATTAATAATTATTGAAAAAGTAAATTCGCTCCTGATGCCGATGCAGAGCTATCTAAAGCCTCTCTTAGCATTAATGTTTAACGATGTAATTACTAATTCCAAGCAAACTTTTCAAACAGAAAATCTATTTGCAAAAATTATATTTAATCAGAGGTGCATTCAGAAATTAGGTGCTCATTGACAGTAATAACTACAGACAAAGCCACAATGGATTCTGTTTTATATAAGGATTGCTATCTCATTAAAAATGGCTGTTCATTCTGTATTCCTAGGGCATATAATTACATGTTTTATAAGTGATTCCATAAACAAAATACTCATGAAGTAGTTGGCTCTAGTTATTTTTTGAAAGTGTCAGTTTTTATGAGAATGATCAACAGCATTTATAAAGTGGGTTCTTCACAAGTGATCATTGTAGAGAAAAAAGGAAGAAGTTATTGTTACATAACAGTCTCAAGAGCTATAGGCTTTTTTCTTAATAGTCAAAGTAAACGATGAGTTACTGATAAGATCAAATTAAAATTAAGTCAGTGCACTGCTATTTTCAGGAATGGCATATCTTGCATTAAAAATACAGGGAAAGAAATATTGGCCATCAAAGTTCCAGAATTTGCATTGTATAAGGCAGTATATTTACCAGACCACCTAAAGTGCAGAAATATGTTAGCAAGCTTTTGAGATAAATGAGTATCTTTCTCAGACATCATGTTATCAAATGGGGGCAGGAAGTACCTTAGAGTTATAACATTTTATATTGAATGCTTTGTCAAGATGTCAAGGGCAAGAAAGAAGACTTAACAGGATCTGTCAGTTGTTAGATTTCACCCAAAGTGGTTAACTAGTAGCTGAAATCCTATTGGTGTGAATTTATGTTGTGTAAACTGGATGGTATCTTCATCTGGTAATGAAAATGCTTAATTTAATTGAATTAAAAATGTCCTGTCCCCCTTTCCATTCAGGAAAGCCTCAGAAACAGGAGAAGGCCTTTAATATTGGTAAATCATCACTGGCAGTCCTGCCACCAGATCAGGACAGCTGGGAGTGATTCAGTGGCATTTTTAAAATTAAGTTTTATTTCTATACCGCCTTTATTACCCAGCGGGCAACTCAAGGCGGTTCACAGCAATAATATACATGAAACAGAAAACAAAATCTGAACAAGCAGCAGCAATAGCAATACAATAGTTACAAGATAAACAAATACATAGCAATGCAGCATAATCTATACAGTCAATATAACAATAATAGAGCAAGGTCCCAGAAATACAGTATTCAATCCCCCCACAATACAATACAGTAGCAGAGACATATCAAACATGTTATGAAACATTATACTACAAATAGAATGCCAAAACAGCATACAATAGAATAAAGACATACCCCAGGACAATCCCTTCCCGTCCTACCAAACCCCCGGGGGGGGGGAATGCCAGAAGGTATGCAAATCCTCACGCTCCCAGCCAGCGATTCTTGTCACCTCTACTAAAGATGAGACCATGGTCCAAGACCTCGGGCAGCAGCAGTCCTCAGCCCTCTATCTCACCTGCAAGGGACGGGAGAGGAGGTCAGGGGTGCAGGGCCCTTGCAGCTGTGGCCGCAAGTGGTGAAAGGCAGTGGCCACAGAGTGTCCTTTCATGCCCAGGAGGGGCTGGAGCAGGTGTTGCCCATTCCTCACTGGTTTGCTGGACCAGGAGGGGTTTGCCCCTCCACTGTCAATAGGATTTTAGCAAGTTATGCCCAGTGGTTTGTTTAGCAGGTCAAATTGTGTAGACTTGTTCTTGTATATTATAGTACTGTGTTTTAAAATTCCCTTGAGGTTCTCATCATGTGCTTCAGAGGTGTAGTTATGATTGGCTAAAGTTAGGAGGTAATGTTCACCTGAGGCAATCATTCAAAGTGCTGCAGATCCCTGATCTGTTCGGCTTCCCCAGTGTTCAACATTTTCAGATCTCAAACTCTATCTTAAATATATCAACTTGTGAGATTAGGTAAATAATGTCAGAGAAAATTGAAACTTTTAATACATAATCCCTATTCTTAATAACCAAATTAAATGACCAGAATGTTCGTTGGGTTTTCTTCAGTTTTCAAGCCACCACAAAGACAGTAAACCTTACAACCATTTATATATTTCAGATGTGGTTTCAAACCTGAAGAATAGTAGGAGATTTGTTAAAAGCTACATGTCGAGTTTGTGGCTGGTCTGTTTGCCTCAGCCATTGTGTTTACATACTGATGGGTAAATATATCCCATGTATAAATATGCATAAACACAAAAGATGCTATTACACTGCTCTGAAATACTTAATAAGGATGAGTGATGTAAAGTGATACTACAGTATCAATAAGTGGCTCTGAAACATCAGCTAATAAAATCTCTTACAGTCTAGAGAATGACATTTGTTCATAAATAAAACATCCACTACTAAATGTTTTAATGTGTTTAAAACAATGCTACAACTTTGTCTCCATATGCAATCTGAAAAACATCTTAAGATATTTGCAGAAACACAGCCTGCCATGACCATCTGCTATGAGCTTTTGGAATTCTCATTTATAATTTTCCTACACTCTCCGCAAGAAATTGGTACATGCTTGATGAAGTGATTTAAATCAGCAAAATTCAACACAGTGTGTGATTTTTTTGTGGTCTAATAAAGGGAAAACCCTACTCCTAAACTTGAATTTTGTAAAGATTGCATGGCTTTTTTAAAAAGTGTCTTGAGTTACCAAAGCAACAACAACAATCAAACCATCCAACAACAACCAAACCTACTTTTGTGTTGCTTTTTGCCAAGTTCAGAACAGATTAAAATACCAAGGAATACTCACTTACAGAAATACAGGTTATTCTAAATTACTGGTGGAATTGTTTATTTTGTACCATGGTACATAATGCTATATTGTTTTATGCACGTGTGTGTTGGGCCATATTGTGTATTGTGCTTCTTGCTCCATAAAGGATACAGGATTTCCCTGCAACATGAATATTTTTCCATTCTTAATCCTTTTTGTTATAGCACTATGACAGTTCAGTGATTAGCTGTCATGGTAAAGAACTGTTTAACACTATTATAATGTTATATTGTGCCAGGCATGGAACAGCAGCAACCAGGGCTGAACCTGAATGCCTCTGCAGCAGAGACAGTGATGATAGTTGCAATAGAAGCAGATCCCCTCCCCCATTCAAAATGGAGGTTGGTGGTAGTGGAAATGATTGTGTGGGGGGAAAAACTCTATGAGGGACCAGAAAAGAAGGGGGTAAGTAGGAGGGTTATTTGTGGCAGTAATTGCAGGTTAAAACAAAACTTTTTCAGGCAAGATTTCTTCAAAGGACATGGAACCCGGGACAAGCACCATTTTTTTTTAAAAAAAAATCCCAATTGTATCCCAGATTCTTTTAACAGTAAAGGTGTATGCTTTCTTTATTTTCCTTGCTTTGTGTTTTGGTGTAGTTGTACCTTCTAGGTACAAAACCTAAAAAAAAAGACTTGTACAAGTTTTGCTGCAAGTAGTCAGCAAAATCTTGCTTATGGGAATGATTTCAGAACTTGCATATTATTTTTTGCTCTGTTTTCATGGAGTAGGTCTGTGGATGTTTGGAAACTGCTTATCTGGGTAAGACCAGAAGGCAGACATCATACAAGGCAGAATCTTATGTTGGTTTGTGCATTTTGTTTGAAAAATAAATAAGTTTGGCTTCATATGCAATAATGCTTTGGAGCCTGTTCCAAAGCTGTTCTGCTGCCTACTCTTTTGAAAAGTTAGGAGGCATGCTTCTGCTGATGTTCAAACACAGTTAAGTAATGAAATATATATATAATAGCATTAGTAATGCCTTAACCAATGCAAATGAAATCCTTTTCTTTCTCCCCTTATTCCATCAAAATAAATATATACACTCAGATGCATGTACAGCTCCAGGAAGGGAAAACATGAGAATAAGGGTTACAAATCATGACACAATGCAATCAACACAAGATTGGTCACACCATATCCTCTGGAAGAAAGAAGAGTAAAAAAGAATAAAGTGGTTATTGCCTCATTACTAAAACAGAGGACCAATACTGAGGAACAAAATCAACAAAAGAAAGCACATATACCACCAAAAAGGAGAGTAAAATAATTGAAGAGGGCTATCTTATTTTTAAAAATTACAGGGCCCCCCCTCCCAATACATGTGCCTCTACCAAATGTTGACTGTGGAAATCCACACTAAACTGTTTCTCACGTATTCCATGAATGCATAAACAGGACATTTATGGCTGATGCAACTAATTTTCTTACTTTATCTCTTTCCGTTATTGACTGGATCAAGAACCTGGACTCTGTGATGTGTATCCATGTATAGTTTATAATATTTTATCAGTATTTTATTTTTAACCAATACTTGACCCATATTTGGGGTAAATGCTATAGGGTTATCTATCATGTGTTTTAAAAAGCCATGCAATAGATTGATGGATAGATTGATGTGGGTTGCTTTACCCACCTTTCATCTCCACATATTGCTTCAATGGCTGGAAGAGGATTTTTATGTATTATGGAGAGCTGGTAACTCTTTAAAAACATTAACTGTAACAAAATCATCAAAATTTGATTTATTCAAGTCTAAGATGAAAATAACTTTTATTCTTTGTGGGGGGAAATTCCTGAAATTGATACATTTGACAAGTTGGGCCTCAAGGCTTCATGCTGAACTCTTAAAGTCATGTGGGATTGTATAAATCAACCTCTTCCTCAGATTGCACAATCAATCATGTGGCTGCTCATCTTATCATGTAGGTGGCCTGGGAAACAAGGGAACCACTTGCATGACTATTTTCTACACCAGGGTCTCCCAACCTAAGGCCCGTGGGCTGGATCTGGCCCATGGCATCATTTCATGTGGCCCCCACCTCTCTCCAAGGACATTTGAGAAAGAAAATGACCACTCCTTTGAAGCTGTTAAGACAAAATAGCCACACCATCATGCAGGCAGGGCAAAATGGCCATCTGGCCCTAGAAGTTGACTGAGATACCGTGACCCAGCCCCCAGCTAGAAAAGGTTGGGAACCCCTGGAGTTTGGCCTATCTGCATTAAACCATCTTAATAATGAACTATGTATGTCACATCTTTTTTTCTGATAGGCTAGATGTTTTTAACACTTATGTGCCAGACCAGTATGAAACTTTAACATCCCAGAATATCTATAGATTATGCACATAATCAAGTACCCTGATTGCTTATGGAAAAGCTAGATGATTACAGAATCTATGTGTCTGAACACTGCTTATATCTAAAGATAAGTACATGGAAGTCTGCAAGCTAAGAACAATCACATTTCTCAGCTCCACTCATAATTAGCTTTGTTTCTGAATGCATGAAAAGGTCATGAAAAATAAGGAAAAAGAGAATTTGTGGTCTGCCAGTAGATCTTGTGTACCACAAAATTAAACATAGTCTATGTATTATAAAAGGATCCCCAATATTACTCCCTCTTTATGTAGTGCCAATTAAGAAATAAAGCAGGGGAACACTTAATATACATCAAATTGTAACTAGAGTAGGCCCACTGAGTCAATGTAACTTATGGAGGAATTGACTGACCAAATCTCCACTGATTCAATGAGTTTACTTTAGTTGCAACTTACTACTGGATTTCAATCTGTTGCTACAATAAAAATGCAATGTTGTTGACTATCTTAGTATCTAATTCACAGTGTTGTACATTTTTCCAGTGCATACAGAAAATCACATCTTAACAGCTGTGGTTCTGTCACACAAATATGTCACACACACAACCCTAATTGCAAAAACAACATGGAGCCATTAGTTATTACAGCCATGATTTTGTGTAACATTGTTTAAGAAACCTTGTTTAAGAAACCTAGGCAGTGGGAGTAGAGTTCACATTATTGATGGGGAGGTGAATTATCAGTTCTCACAATATTGATAAATCACTGCTCCCATCATACCTCATTAATTGCCACATTGCTTTGAAGTCAATGGAAGTGGAGTTCCACATCACTGCATGACAAATATCCCCAAGGCCATATCTTGTTACACTGATCAAACCTTGTTGAGAAGCAAATGAGATAAATTCCCTAAGTAGTTCTGAGTGTTTGAGAATGGAAAAAGTTTGAGTTAATTCATCAGAGCCCTGGTGGCACAGTGGTTAAACTGCTGTACTGCAGCCAGAACACTGTGAGTTCAATCCTGATGGGTATCAAAATTGACTCAGCCTTCCATCCTTCCTAGTTTGGTAAAATGAGTATCCAGCATGTTGGGGCCAAAATGCTAATTACTTTGTGACCCACCAAGAAAGTACAGTAAGTGCTATGGGACAGTATATAAGCATAATTGCTATTACTATGAATACTTAAAAACTTACAGAAGTTGCATATGAGCTGCAAAGCACTCTATGATGAATGAAGTACTGCTTGAAGGCATTTCATCTTACTCTCATTCTCTTGATCTCAGTCTTCTCATTTAGCATTTTCAACAGGCTTGTGAGAACAGGTGGAAAAAATAATGGGATCCTCCATCTGCCAAACAAATCTTCTGCAACACAGTACAGTACATTGTTTCTGATATATGATTTTATTGATACTATTTCTTATTCTTTTGTTGTTCTTTGGCATTGATTTGCATTAAATGTTCCACACTTTGAGAAATATTTACTCTTCAATAAATCTATATATCCATACATTCTGCTCTTTTTCATTTCTGAAATTTTCTGAAGTATAAATTTCCATTGAAATCCATAAATTATATAACTGTTACCATTAAGGGTATAAGAATTCCCTAACAATCAAACTAATAATGATTAAATCGATACCATTAAAAAATAAGGACATTCAGACCAGAAATCAACTTTCTTATCTTCAGTCAAAGCTTTGTCACGTGGATACATTGTTCCTATGAATTCAACTTCAAGTAACTTCTTCAGCATAATCCCACTTGACACTGCATTCCCTGCATAGCACATCACTAATGATACGGAAGAACCGGCATGAAACACAGTCTGGGATGTCGTCAACATTTGCAATCAACAGATTTGTCCTTCAAGTCCTGTCCATGGTTACACAGTCTTTTCTAATCTAATCCAGTGGATGAACATTTGGGGCAAGGAAGTCACGTTGTATTTAATTTAATTACTATAAAACAGCAATATGCACTGGTCCTCACCCCCATCTCTGCTTACATAATGGCACACAGTTTGGTACAAAATCAAGCTGTGCCCTTTGGGAGATATTCCAATCCATGTTAGTATTTGTGTTTTTAGACATCCAGGATGGGAGAAGAGGACCATTCCTGCAAATGGGCAAATCCAAATGGAAAGGTCAGGTCATGGTAAATGTAAGAAGTACACAATCTTCAGAGATTTAGTGGCTCTAAGGGCATCCAGGATAGAAGGGGACCTGGCTCGTATAATGTAATCTAGAAATCTCAGCTCTCCATTTAATTTTGACTCTTCTTCTTTCTAGGCACTGTAGTTTGTGTTTTAAGACTATGCATGCTGCAAGGTGTTACTTGTAAATCTGCTCTCACCACCACCACCACCATTGGGTGTTGGTATGATGCTCAAAGTTTCCCCTCATGAAATATATTCCAAGGTCATATGTGTTCCATTAAAAGCTAATACTATATGGAGGTGGATGGATAGAAAATCACACCACAAAAGGTATTTTACCCTGTCTGTTATGGCAAAAGGTACAAGTAGCAATGTTAAGACCTCAGTTCAATGCCAAGTGATCCATTTCAGTAGAAAGATGTGCAATAAGATTTCCTACTTAGCTCAATTTTGAAGAGAATGGTTCTGCTCATTTATAACTAATCTGAGCTGAAACTAGTATATGTGTTTCTTGTCCACCACTACTACTTTCTGCTCTGAAGCAAAAAATATTTTTTTTAAAAAAAATAGAATGTTGTTTTCTTCAAAATACTCTTTGTTGACAAATACTATTTCATTTAAACTCAGCGTTATTACACTGTGGAAATTATTCTTCCTATGTATTAAATTGGTTTCATTAGGTTTATGCATAAAAAGCCCTGCTGCTGAGGGGAAAAATATTATTCAACAGAATCCAATACTCCCCCCTCCCCTTATTCTTACTAAAATGAATCTCTGCCTTGGTTTCCAAAATGAATTCTGAGTAATGTTGCCTATTATATGGCTTGACTCTACCATATTTCTATTCAGTCCTTTCATCAATCTTAAGCAAAATCTTCTACTTTCAGGCAGATGACAGTAATCCTACATTTTTTTCATTTAATATTTCTATACCGCCTTTCTCAGACCAATGGCTGACTCAAGGCAGTTTACATAGGACATGAAATGACAAAACAAAAATAGCATATACAAAGTTACATAATTCAATTAAACAAGCATACACAATAGAAATTCAATTACAAGCGGCAACACAAAATATCAGCAATACAATACAATTTAAAATATTTCAAAAAACAAAAGGGAGACCTCATCCTGAAGTCCCAAACAAAGTCCAGTAAACAGAGCCGGGTGGGGTGCAGCAATGTGCGGCGGCGTTTCGGAGCTCCCTGTGGCCATATAAGAAGACAACATGGAGTAATGGGAAGAACAAATTCAGTCTGACAGTCAGTTGGCCATTTTGGTACCATACCATTGATACCATTTGATACCATTACTATCCTGGAAGAACTTTTGGCTCAATAGAAACTCAATAGAATATTGGTCTAGGTCAGGAAAAGATTCTCTATTAAGAGACTCAGGAAATCCTTAGTGACAGGAAGAAAGTCTCAAGTCTAGAACTCATGTTCAGTGTTGGAAGCTCTGTAGAAATATGGTAGATGCCATTGGAATGTCTACTCTAGTGTGTATTCAGGAACTGTGTTCTCTGTGGACTCTTCAGGTTATGCATTTTTCACCTGTCAGTTGCTACATTTTTAGTTATGACTCTACAATTATGTAGTTCTCATTTCTAGAGGGAAACAACTCTCCTGGTGGATCAAAGATGAAATCAAAGCTGTGTGTACTTTTGGTGGTATAAAGCAGGTGGAAACTCTCTTGTGGCTACTCATGGAACTAAATAAATGGGAAGCAGTACATACGCTTCAAAGACATCTGAGTCTAACCTACAATAAAAAAATGTTCAATGAACCAAATCAAGCAAATATTCATTGCAGGCGCACCCCCCCCCCCAAAAAAAAAGGACTCAGACACCGGTATAAGTGGATAATGGCATTGGGTCACATTTATTGATTAATGCCCTAGTCCGAATTATAAATTTCAATTGGTACTCAGCCAATTATAATTCTTAAGGCAAGCAGGCCGCAGTAACACTGGTAAGGTTCCTCCCAAAATTGCCAATGGCAATTGGCTACAATGTATCCATTTGTATCAATTTGTTTGTTTACAACAAACAAATTGTTGACCGTAGTCAATAAACTATCTACTGACCCCACCCTCTGACGTGTATCCGTAAAATCACGGGGTGATGCATGCTGAAGAGCTCCTGCCATCACCCCATTGCCTGGTTCGTCGTTGACCGGACAACGTTAACCAACTTGTAGCTATCTAGTGTTGGCCAGTCAATTGCGAACCTGCCGGATACCTGTGGGTCATAAATATTTACCTTACCAGTGCTACTCGCCACACGGGGAGGCTTAATAAAGACTCACCGCCCCTCCCCCCAGACCATCAGCTCGGTCAACAGGCCTGCTTGCAAATCTTCCAAAAAGAGGTTCATACCTCTGGGCGACAGATGGACCCCATCCCCTGTGTAAAGATCATAATTTTGGAGACTAATGGTGGGGTGTCGGATGACCCGCCCCAAACCCTTGTCAGCAAAGAACCGGGCAACTGCCCTGTTCACCGAGCGACGAGCGCGGTCAAGGGCCTGGAGGTTGATACCCCCCTGTAAGCGTGACGCGGTATGATGTCCGACCATAGCAGGGTTATGGCAGGCCACACATAATGCAAATAAGCCAGGTCGCTGCAGATCGTATGTTTTAAAGAAAGGCCAGTGACCTGGCCCAAGTCATTGCCCCCGAGGTGCAGCACCAGGACATCAGGCGGTTCAGCATCCCTGATGGAGAAAAGGAATGGCAACAGTTCCCGCCATAACATTCCGCACTTACCATACCACCTGATACATGCGGATGCACGTAGTCCAAGCTGGGGTCCCCACTCTGTCGCCGCAGCGTACTGCGCTGCCCAGTGCACATAGCTGTGGCCCACCAGCCATACTGCCACCGGTGTGCGGCGACACACAGGGTCTGTAAAATAAAAAGAGACAGGACAGTGACTTAACTGGTACTCATACTTGAAGAGGGCGAACATATAATTCAAAACACTTCGATCCCCACCTCCCCATATGGCATATATCAGCCTCAGAGTACCCAAATGCAGCTGTGGTAGAAGCAGCTCCTATTCTAAATGAATGGGTGCCGTAACGAGCCCCGGGGAGGCCAACACTGGACAGTGCCTTACCGGTCACCTTCCAAAATTGAAATTTGGTGAGGGGAGACCCATCCTGGTGGCAGAAAAATGGGCCAGGGTGCGTACCACGCATTGCAAGGAACTCTTGTAGGGCACCAACCGGACAGATGTCTGCAATGGAACACCGTAGCAGTCTAACACCACTGCATACGCCGTGCTGATCAACCTTTGAGGACCGTATCCTCAACTGAGCCCACTCATTGGAGACATAGACATCTTCGAGTTCCAGTGCCCTACGCGCCGCATCCGCCTTAGACAGTAGCACCAGCTCACTGATGCGGAGTGCTCCAAAAAAGGCCACCGTGGTAGCCGCATGAAACAGAGCTGCCCCGTACCTGTCAAAACACAGGTCATGCCAGCCTCGTGCAAGGTGGGTAAGAACCCCTGGAGAATTAGGGTGGCGATTGTCCGGGCGGCGTCCACGTTCCCGTGTCCACCCCTCCAAAACATGTCGTATACGGAAATCATTCGTGCTGTCAGCAGAGCCCCTCACTTTGGCCATGAATGCCAGTGCTGACAGCCTGGATGCTATGGTGCGGGGAGCTAGGCCCTGACTGTGTAGGTAGACCATAAATTGAAGAACGTGTGTAACTGGAATGGGCCAAATCTCGGGCAACCGGAGTTGCGCACAAAAAGCCTAAAATTGACTGAATGCATGGTGATACGTCTTACGCGTGTGGGGCGCCAGCGACATGCCGATCGCCCGGTTCACCTCTCCTTGCCAAACATCCAAATCTCGTCCGGGAGTGGCGAGGGGAATTCCTCTGCGTCCGGAGCCAAGGCGCGGAACCGGGGGATCTGCAGGCGGGATAAAGCATCAGCAATATCATTATTAATACCTGGCACATGTCTGGCCCTGAAGAGCACATTGAGGCGTAGGTTGCGCAACACAAACTGGCGAACTAACTCCATGACCCTGTGTGATTTAGATGTCTGGGAATGGACAATGTGCACTACCGCAGCATTGTCACACCAGAAATGAACCACTGAATTGGCCCACTCCTCGCCCCATAGCATCAAAGCTCCCAGTATCGGGAAGAACTCAAGGAATGTAAGCTCGCGTAAACGATCCGTGCCCCTCCAAGCCGGAGGCCATCGGCCATAGGCCCACCTCCCCTCAAAGTAAATCTCATAACCCAGGGACCCTGAGGCATCCGACTGAACCTGGAACCTAGGGGAAACCAAAAGGTCAGATCTCCAAAATGACACCCCGTTGAAGTCCCTAAGGAACTTAAGCCAGATCAACATGTCAGCCCTTATGCCCTTGTTCAGTCGGACCCTGTGATAGCGCCTGGATAGGCCAGTCATGGCGTCGCACAAGCGTCGAGCAAAAGCTCTGCCAGACGCGACCACTCTGCAGGCGAAGTTAAGGTGACCATGGAGAACCTGGAGCTCACGAAGCGACACTTTGCGTTTGGCCAGTAAGGCCAAAATCAATGCAGTGATCCGGGTAACCTTGTCCACGGGTAACCTGGATGCCTGCGAGACCGTGTCAATTTCAATACCCAGAAATGTGAGCTTGGTTGATGGGCCCTCGGTCTTTTCGGGCGCTAAAGGGACACCAAGTTCCTGCATTAGCATCTGAAATGTGTTGAGGAGACGCGTGCACGTGTTCCAGCCCCGTTCACCCCTGAACAAGAAATCATCGAGGTAGTGGGCTACAGACTGAGACCCAGACCTGCGAACAAAGGCCCACTGAAGGAAAGTGCTAAAACGTTCAAATGCTGAACAGGAAATAGAGCAGCCAAAAGGCATGGCTTTATCAACATAAAATATTCTCTGAAATTTAAAACCCAATAACTCAAAGTCGCCCGGGTGCACAGGCAACAAACGGAATGCCGACTTAATGTCACATTTTGCCAAAAGTGCACCCGGGCCACAAGAGCGCACCATGCGCAGGGCCTGGTCAAATGATGTATACCTGACCAAACAAAGGTCATCAGGAATGGCATCATTGACCGAACGGCCCGCCGGGTATGACAGATGGTGAATTAAACAGAACTCCCCAGGAGTCTTTTTGGGCACCAACCCAAAAGGGGAAACCTTGAGATTGGGAAAGGGTGGCATGGGAAAGGGGCCAGCAACCCTACCTGCTTTAACCTCCTTAGTAATACTTAGGGCGGCCACCTCCTCCCTGCCCTTGAGGGAAAGTAAATTAGGGGCATCTTGGGGGCCCTGCTCCCCCTAAATGGGATGCGGAAGCCCAGCTGGAAACCCTCGAGGAGGTACCTAGCATCCTCCCTCCTCGGGTAAGTTGAGAGCCACCGCTCCAACATAACCACGTTAACCAGGAAGGGGGCCTTTTGAGTGACCAGCACCATCAGCGGCAGGTCTGCCCGTTCCTTGTCCACCTCTACCTCTGCCCCGTGACCCACCAGCCTGCGGACACGCAGCGGCGGCATGGGGGCCAGCGCAAGAGGGACACTCATGCTTGTATCGACACTGTTTTCTATTGCATGCACCATTGGCCGAGAAGCTCCAACACAGCAGGCGGGCTGGAACCCCCTGCCCCGCCAGCTGGCGGGGGGCCTGAGTTGGAGCAGCTTGCTGGACCGCATGTCCACAATGGTACCTCTCCCCAGGCGCCGGGCGCGTGGGGGTCATATACAAAAGCCACAGCTTCTGACAGGGCTCATCCCACCTCATCTCTGGGTGCAGGGGCACTCTCATTCGAAATTCCTCATCGTAAGCCAACCACGATGGGCCAGGAAAATCCACCATTGCCCTGTAAATATTGTCCAAATATTGGACCATAGGAATGGCCAGGTCAGGCCGAGCCCTGAGATACACCGCCATATATATGAGATATGCAGGTAACCAGTTGGCCCATGTACGTGGTGGCTTGCGACGGCGAGACAGCTCTTTATCCTTCTCATCCTGCCCCTCCTTCTCTTCCTTGGTGGGTTCCCTGTTCAATAGGGAGAAAATATCTACGTACTCCCCCCGCCAAATCTTTTCCCTTGTGGCCTGGGCCAATGATCCCCGAGGGGCAAGGAATACCCAGCTGTCGGCAATGCCGACACCGGCACGGTATTAATACGGGGCATCAGGAGAGGGGCCTGGACCGTCCCTGCGACACCCGTTGCAGTCCCAGGGGTGGAAACCCCCCCACCTAATGTCACACCAGTATGAGACCAAGCTGCACCCGGGTAAGCCAGGAACTGATGCTCTCCCGCCCCGACATTACGAGGCCATGGCCACTGGAACCCCTCCCCAGAAGTGGAGTGTGATGTGGGCACATTAGCTTGAACCTGATACTCACTGGGTGCACCCCAGTGGGCCGCCCCCACTGGGGGTTCCGGCCCACGGCGGGCGTCGGAGCTCGCGACCGAGATCGAGCTCTGAGGACACATCCGACCACTACCTGACTGTAGTGCCTGCTGTACGGGGAGCTGCGAGGCCGCGGCGGGCACCGGCCTGTGCGCCTCAAGCAACTCAACCCGACTGGCCGCCTGCTGAAGGTTGGCGGCTGCCGCGGTCACCTGCTGGCAAAAGGGGGCCCCAGATGGCAATGCAGCCCCCCCATGGGGTTATTGGTTATCCCTAGGGATGCCTCCAGTGCCGCCACGCGGGCCAGTAGTGCATCCACTGTCGCAGATCCCCCTGCATAAAGGGGGCCAGGTGGGCCAGACGGCCCGCTGGGCAATGGCCCAGGGCCCCTGACTTGAGAGCCCGGCCCTAAGTAGGGCCATGCCCAAAACTCCGGCCCATGAGGGGCCGGGGTAGGCCCTGCTGTGCACCCGCACCAGGCCCTCCCCCCTGCTCGAAGCCCATGGCCGGTAAATGCGGGCCGGGGGCCGAAGCCCCGACCGCGCCAGGCCCTCCCCCCTGCTCGAAGCCCATGGCCGGCAACTGCGGGCCGGGGGCCGGAGCCCCTGTAGGGCCGGTCTGAGGCTGGATAGCCACGGGCCACGGCCTAAGCTGCCCTATCCCACCAGTCCTGGTGGGTGCCTCCATTAAGGGGTCCTGTTGGGGAGGCGCAGTCGCGGTCCTCTGACCCGACTGCTGCCTCCTAGTCGGGCGAGACGAAGTCACCATAGCCTTCTTCTTAGGAGGCATAGCAAGGCGGATCCTTTCCCAGGGATCAGAACGATGGCTGGGAAGCTGAAGAATAAGAAGCGAAGAGCGCGCTAAGCTTTCTGCTGCCAAAAACGGCTTCCCCAAAAAGGCGAAGAGCGACGGAGCAAAAACTTCTCCTCTCCATCGCTTTCGCAAAATGGCAGCTCAGCTGCCTCGTGGCCACCCCTTTTAAAGAGGGGTGGCCACGCCCCCTAACTACCCGGATGTCTGAGTCCGGGTGGGGGGCCCCGCAAAGAGCATGGCGGCCATTTTGGCACCGTGCTTTCATTAGCAGAATTTATAGGCCAACAAGAAGTAGTCAACATAATCTGTACCGTAATTCACTGGAAATTACTTTAACCAATTTCAAGGGGTTAGGGAATGATTTGAAAGCCAGATTGACTGCATTTGGCCCACACAGTACTGTATATTAATTAAAAGGAAACACAGTGTGTGTGGTGTGTTTTTTTAAAGCATAACACTACAGATTCATATAGATAAAATAACACTTATCAAGGCTTTGACTATATGATAAAAGAAAACACCCTTTAGTTTCTGTTTTAGTTGCTTGTGATCACCATTTTAAAGAAAACATTTGTTCGTTTATAGCTTTTTATGTTTTCTAGGCATTTGTGATGAGAATTGCATTTCCTCACATTTTTTGTGTGGGATTTCCAGAGCTGTAGCCAGGATTGCAGATGTTTTTTTGTTTTTTGTTTGTTTGTTGTTGTTGTTTGGGGGGGTTCAGGAGGGACAACAATGTCACACACACATATATAACATTGGCATCCTGGGGTGGGTGGGTGGGTGGGGGCTGTTTGCTCAGGAGGATTTTGCCCCACCTGGGGGGGGGGGGGGCTCTGGCTACAGCCCTGGAAATTTCTGTGCTGTATATGAAGATGGTTTACCCAGGCAGAAATAAGGGATGGGAAAGCCTTGTTGTCAGTGGCCAGATGATAGTCTTGTGGAAAGCTACACTGCAACTTTGTGGTGTTCTGCATGTTTTCAAGACAACAAAAAGGGGGTGAACAATTGGATTGGATTGGATTGGATTCATCTGACTGGGGATAACTGAAAATTTCATTTCATTCCTTGGGAAAAAAAGTATCTCCTTAAATTTGCAAATTTCTTCATAAAACTGATGGTAAACATCTTGACTTTGTTTTATTAAAGAAGGTAAAATGGTCAGATCTGTATGTTAGAACTCAGGGTAGGGAATTGACTCTCACAACTTCTTGCTTTTGGTGAGAAATTGATGAAATCCCATTTTTGTGGGAATACAAAAGAGACCTCATCAGTGCTGCAGGAGATCTCAGTATGACAAAGTTGCTATGAAGGAGAAGTTTCTTAATCATTCTTCTCTAGCTTAGGGGGCTGAGTACTGTGGTGCATTAAACATAATGTGAGATGGTGGGATATACAGGGATTCTAATTTGTACTTCTAAATCCTAGTCCTTCCAAGGCACTGCAATTCTTTTTCTTCTGTTTATTCAGATATTTGTGGACTTTAATGTGTTCTTTAAGGTGGATTGGAAAAAATCAGTCATTGTCTAATCACAGAAATGTGGAGCACTGGATACAGTAAGGAAGGGGATAAAGCTATATTTGTAAGCTATATGTTAGTAAGAATTATGCCACAAGTTGGAACATACCTGTCAACCTTCCTGGATTGGCCGGGATTTCCCGGTTTTCAGCGTCGATTTTTGCCCTTTCTCGCTCCGCGCTGCTGAAACCCCAGATTTCGGCAGCGGGGGAAAGGAGGCACTGTGCAGCCCATCTGCGCAGGTCACGTTGCACGCATGCGTGGAAGGGCTCTACACTTCTGTAGCTCCCTTCCACGTGTGCGCAGAAGGCTACGCCGCGTGCGTAGAAGGCTACGCAAGCGGCATAGCCCTCCACGCGCATGCGTACAACGCGACCTGCGCAAACCCGGTCCGCGCAGGTCCCGGATTCACCGGAGCCGTGGTTGACAGGTATGAGTTGGAATTGCCTAACTGGTAGTTTCAACAGTTCCAAGTAACATTATTTCTAACTTGAAATTAGGGCAGTTTACAGATTGACTCTACAGCCTGACCAAAAGATAAAACTGGTTGCAGTAACCAAAAAGCAGTTTACATCTTGGGATACACAGAAAAAGCCTACTTGAAGATTGTGGTTATTTTAACCACAGTTTGCCGTACACTGGCAATTATCACCTTGTGTTGCTAGCTAATCTTTCTCACACTAGGTCAGGCAAAAGGAACTGTAAAAGGAACTCACCAAAAGGTGCCTTCATTGGCAGTTTTGCATCTGGCCTAGACATGGAAGAAGAAGAAGTTTACATGTTACTCATTCTTTTGGAATATTGTTAAGTAACAAAAATCAACGAGCAGCACAATGGCTGATATGTTCTACAGAGACAACAAATGTGATATCAACAGCATTACTGTTAATTAAAGGTTCCTTTGAGGATTGTGAGATGCAGATGAAATTGCAGCATTGCAGACACACTCTGTGCACCTCAAAATTGCTTTTACAGTGGAACCTTGGTTAATGTAATTAATGTGTTCTCCGGGACATTTCTAACAGTGAAAATTACTTTAACCAAATTTTCCACAGGAATGCATTGAATGCAATTTCCTAACTGAAATGTGTTTTCCCATAGGAATCCATTGAAAACCAATGAATCAATTCTGGGGGAAAATACCGTAAACCAAGCCACTATTTTTATGGATTTCCTTTTGTTATTTAATTTTTATGTTAACTGAGCTGTTTGTTAACTGAGGTTCTACTGTAATGTGCAGCCATTTGCCACTGATGATGATAACCTTTCTTTTTTTTTTTTTTTTTTTTAATTTTTATTACTTTTCAAACAAAATTACAAAACTTAAACATTCATAACATTACAATACAATACAATATACTACAATAAAAAAACATATGAACAGATATACATTGAATACATTCACCCTCACCCACCCTTCACCTCCCAATCACCCTCACCCAGCCCTTCACCATCTTCTGTCTTCGTCACTCCCCTTGTCCTTCCATTGAGGGACCGCCTCCGAAGTGCCGAAGAAGGGGAGGGAGACCGGATCTAGAGCGGGATCTTGTTATTATTTAAGACATTAAATAAATTTTATTGTTCATAGCGGAGCAGCTGTTTCTCTTTCCCTCCTGCTAATGGTTGTCACACCATTACTCATTTTATTACATTTCCTTCAAATCATTTCTGTTCAGATTTTAATCCCAAAATTATCCCACCTTTTTTTTCCCCCTTTCTTTTTTTTTTTAATTCAATTTTCTTTCTATAACTAATTGCAGATTCTTACCCTTGTATCTCTGTTTATCTATACTACACATCCAATTCTCTACAGACCTTAACATATATCACCTTATAAATTATAATCTATCTATCTATAACACACCTTGACAGAGGATTATTATTATTATTATTATTATTTTTTAAAGAAACATTTTCAGAAACATCATACTCTACCTGTTACTTTATGTTCTGGGTTAGCCTCCCTTAATTAACAGCTCTTCTTTAAGTTTCCTTCATTCTTCTAATCCTTCTTTAACAATATTACATGGTTGTATTATGACCAAAATCCCAATATATTTACTTATCAAAACAAGTTTTCTTACACGGAAGATTAACTCATATCCTTATGGCTTAACTATTTTAATTTTCTTCCTCCACGATCTTTCTTCCTTTTTTGTATCCTGATAGATAGGGGTAAGATGGATTCTTGCTAATATTTAAGACATTAAATAACTTTTGTTGTTCATAACATACAGCTGTTTTTCTCTCTCTTTTCCTCCTACTAATGGTTATTCTACCCTTACACATGTCCTTACCTTTCCTTCAAATCTTTTCTATGCAAATTTTTGATCCTAAAGTTATCTCCCCCTTTCTTTCCCTCCCCCCTACCGTTACTGAAGTAGTTAAGCTTATTCAATACCCTTTCTGTACTTATTGCAAATTCTTTATCTATATACTGCACATATGATATTATCTGCAGTCTTCCCCAACATCCATTTCCTCATAATCTTAGACCCCGTTAACAAAAGATTATTTATATATTTTAATCTCTTCCTTAAACCAAACCTCCTCCATTTTACATCAGAACAAATATAGAAACCAAAATAACGACAAATGGAAACTCATTGAAAGGTAACAATTTCCAAAACATCATATTCCAGCATTACTACTACTTGCCCTTCCTTGGCATTCCTTAACAGAGGGTTATTTACCATTTCAAACATATTAAACCATTTATTTCAAACTTTACATTGTGGTTTTCCTTCCACCTTACCCCCTTTTAACCATTCTTAACAAAAGTTATTAACCTTTTTGTGACAATTTCATATATATTCCCTTTTATCCCTATCTTTCTCCCTGTATTTTTCACTTCTTTTATATTTTGAATTGACTTCTCGAAATTAAAAGCTCTTCTTTAAGTTTCCTCCATTCTTCTGATCCTCTCTTAATGATATTACAAGATTCTAAGATATCCAAATATTCAGTTTGCTTGTTTATCACAACAACTTTACCAGCCCAAAAGAATCTTAAATGATGAAATTTTTGCCAATTATATTTCACTCCCTTATCCCTTAGCAATATAGTAACTGGTTTAATTTTTTTCCTCCACAATCTTTCTTCTTTAGTTATGTCCTGACTTCTTTAAGTTTCCTTCATTCTTCTAATCCTTCTTTAACAATATTACATGGTTGTAATATAACCAAAATCCCAATATAATTACTTATCAAAACAAATTTTCTTACACGGAAGATTAACTCATATCCTTATGACTTAACTATTTTAAATTTTTTTTTTCCTCCACAATCTTTCTTCCTTTTTTATATCCTAATAGATAGGGGCAAGATGGATTCTTGCTAATATTTAAGACATTAAATAACTTTTGTTGTTCATAACATACAGCTGTTTTTCTCTCTCTTTTCCTCCTACTAATGGTTATTCTACCATTACGCATGTCCTTACCTTTCCTTCAACTCTTTTCTATGCAAAGTTTAATCCTAAAGTTATCTCCCCCTTTCTTTCCCTCCCCCTACCATTACTGAAGTAGTTAAGCTTATTCAATACCCTTTCTGTACCTATTACAAATTCTTTATCTATATACTGCACATATGATATTCTCTGCAGTCTTCCCCAGCATGTATTTCCTCATAATCTTAGACCCCATTAAGAGAAAGTTATTTATATATTTTGATCTCTTCCTTAAACTGGAACTCCTCCATCTTACATCAGAACAAATATAAAAACCAAAATAACAACAAATGGAAACTCATTGAAAGGTAACAATTTCCAAAACATCATATTCAAGCATTACTACTAGTTGCCCTTCCTTGGCATTCCTTAACAGAGGGTTATTTACCATTTCAAACTTATTGAACCATTTATTTCAAACTTTACATTGTGATTTTCCATCCACCTTACCCCCTTTTAACCATTCTTAACAAAAGTTATTAACCTTTTTGTAACAATTTCATAGATATTCCCTTTTGCCCCTATCTTTCTCCCTATATTTTTCACTTCTTTTATATTTTGAATTGACTTCTCAAAACTAAAAGCTCTTCTTTAAGTTTTCTCCATTCTTCTGATCCTCTCTTAATGATATTACAAGATTCTAAGATAGCCAAATATTCAGTTTGCTTGTTTATCACAACAACTTTACCAGCCCAAAAGAATCTTAAATGATGTAATTTTTGCCAATTATATTTCACTCCCTTATCCCTTAGCAATGTAGTAACTGGTTTAATTTTCTTCCTCCACAATCTTTCTTCTTTAGTTATATCCTGATAAATATCCAGTTTTTCCCCATCCAATTTTGGTACTCGTGTACCGTTTCTTCTTAAAAATGCCATTAATTCTAATTTTCTATCCAGACCTGCAAATTTTACCAAAACAAACCTTTTAAAAGTCCCATTTCTTCTCTTCCCCAATCTGTAAACTGCTAGGATATCCTCTTGTGTGAATTCTCTCCCCATCTTCAGTTCATTCAACCATTTAATAATTCTTTCTCTCAAACGGTCTGGACTTCCCTCTGGAATATTTTTAATCAACACGTTCTTTTGTCTCGCCATCTCTTCCAGCATGTACAGTCTTTTTTCTTGCTTACCTATTCTTTTATCTTTTTCTTGCAAGTCTTTTACCTTTATTGTCTCAAAATTTTTAGTTACTGCTTTCATGGAGTTGGCTAGTAAGTCTCTTAATTCTTGTTGTCCATTCATGGTGTCTTTCATTTCTTGCTTCCTTGTCACATCTATTCTGTTCAACCTTTTCTCAAGTTTACTCCAGTTACCCATTTCTTTCTCCACTGCTTGTATCTGTTTTATCTCCTCTTCCACAGCTTTTAATTTTGCCTCTATTGTCATAAAGTTATTATTTATTTTTTTCATATAGCTAACTAACAATTCCCTTAATTCTTGTTGTCCATTCATGATTTCTTTTAATTTTACTTCTATTATGTCCTCCATGTACTGTCCTTTTTCTTGAATTGTGTCCTCCATGCACTGTCCTTTTTCTTGAATTGTGTCCTCCATACACTGAGTTGTGTCCTCCATGCACTGTTCTTTTTCTTGAATTGTGTCCTCCATGCACTGTCCCTTTTCTTGAATTGTGTCCTCCATGCACTGTCCTTTTTCTTGAATTATGTCCTCCATGCACTGTCCTTTTTCTTGAATTGTGTTCTCCATGACCAGACGTCTTTCTTGAAAAAACATTCTTGTATCCTCAATCAGCTCTTTTATCTCCATCATATATATATCCCCTTTAGTCGATACTCTTTCCATACACCTTTCCACGAAATCTTCTGTTAATTTGTCACTAGGATCCATTTTGATAGTTTTCTAAAGTCTGAAGTCTTTGGGATGTTAATAACTCATTTAGGGCTGACTGTTTCTCACTTCCTTTTTTCTCACCTCTCACTACTTTAAGGTCGCAGCTACTTTATCAGCTGTTTCTCATCTTCAAGAGCCTGTTCTTCTTCACTCACTCTCTCCTTTTTTTTTTATTTTTTTTATTTCTTCTTTCAAAAATTCTTCCTCTCAGAAAAAGAAAGGGGGACAAATAGACTCCCCCTCTTTCAATCCATTAGCTCTCTTGCCTCAGAGTTCCCCTTTCATCTCTCTTTTTTGTTCAAAAATTTGCTCCAATACTTTAAGGGCATTCAGGGTTTCTCCACTCACTTTCAAGGCTTATTTCAAACTTACTCTCTTTACCTTGCCTTTGAAACCCAATCTTTCACTATCTTCCACAAGTCTGTTTTTCCTTCTCAGTCTCATCAATCACACCTTCCTTAATTAGGTAGTCTTTACAGCCCAAAATAAACTTTAAGAGGAAACGGAGGACTTACAGAGGCTTGCAAATCTGTGTCGTCCCATTCATGCGGCGTCTCTCTGCCTGTTCGAGCATTTTCAGGCTCTATCACACTGGCACAGACTCTTTTGATCCCTGAAATCTTCAACTTCTTCACCCCCACAGCACTCCTCTGTCTTTTTTCTCAGATTTATCTTTGACAGCCTTTGTTTTTCCACCTTTTTAATACATTTATCTCGCAGCTTGCTTCACTCGCATCTTACTCCCCCGCCATCTTGTTCCGGTCTCCGATGATAACCTTTCTGTTGCCCATGTGGAGCTGCACAACAGATATTTCAGCCTTTCTGTTGCTTCTATAATATAGCAACAAAAATGCAAAGCAATCACTTCTTCAAAATAATGAGCAATTGGAATGAATAACATACAAAGGAACTTTCCAAGTGTCAGTGAGATGCCAGGTGAGACTAACTGTGCAAATGAGAGAGGAAAGAGGCTATTGTAACCTTGCTGTTATGGTATATTTCTTAATTACTGTTGACACAATTAAAAGAGGTGAAGGATAACAAGTACAAGGCAGACCCAGAGGAAGGTGGAGAGAGAACATAAAAAGAAGTACAAGAACACCAAATAAGGCTGGTGGAGGCCAGTAGATGTGCCAGAGCAAGAACCTTGTCTCTTCCTCAACACCAGAAGGGGTAAAAGGGGAAGTAAAGAAGAAAATGCTTTTTGACACCATTTCATTTGTACTAGTTGTGATTTCCCATTTTTAACTACAATTTCTGTTTTTAATCAGAAAGTTTAGCCTCATTGGAGAGGAAATGTTTAGGAGGAATTTTTACATATTCTACAATCAAAAGCCTATGTCTCATTCAACTACAAATGTATACTGTGGTCACTCCATTGCTTATTTATGACCATAAAATATTCTGGATGCTTCTTTAAGGTATCAATCAGTATTTTAAACTACTATGAAGATGAAATAACAATCTTTGTTCTCCTTCTGTGACAAGAAAACAGCTTCTATCCCCAAAAAAGAGAAACACGCCATTATAGGATCAATTTTTGTGTAGTTTTCTTGAATGTGAGCATTTGCCCCCTCAGTGGATAAAGCAGGCTAGTACTAATTTTTCAAATAAAAGCTTTTTCATGCACACATTAAAATGTAGACATTTATCAAATGCATCTTTTCTTACTGAACAAATCAGATTACAAGTTCAAAGAAGCCTAAATTTATTATTATGAATTGAGTTTGTTGCCAAAATTCTAAACTGGATGATTTCTCATCAAAACTACATTGAAACAGATTTCTGCTCCATCTGTAGCACCCATTGAGAAGAAGGAAGAGTGGGAAGATGAGGGATGCTAACAGCACATTCATTCATGATAATCTAAGCTACCTTCTCCAGGTAAGGTCTCTTTGGATGTTTTGCAGTACATCTACCATCAGCTCCTGCCAATACAACCTAGATAAACAATGATGAGCAAGGCTGCTCGTCACATATTGCCAAATCACACATATGTAGCTAATGGTTTATCTAATTGAGATGGACTACCTAATGTTCAATTTCCCACTGCAACATGTAGTAGGAAAGTCAACATGCATAGCCTTGAGCAGGGCCATTGCCAGAGGGGGGCAGGGGGGATGAAAACCCTCCTGAGCTAACAGCCACACCCCACCACACCCCGGGATGCCAATGTTATGTGTGTGTGTGTGTGTGTGTGTGTGTGTGTGTGTGTGTGTGTGTGTGTGTGTGTGTGTGTGTGTGTGTGTGTGTGTGAGAGAGAGAGAGAGAGAGAGAGAGAGAGACATTTTTGCCCCTCTTGAACCCCTCCCCCAATCTAGAATCCTGGCTACGACCCTGAGAGCACTGCTGAAGAAGGGAATGGTAAATCATGTATGAGTACTGTATACCCAGAAAATCCTAGAAAAGGTTACAATAAATTGAAATTGACTTGACAACCCATATTTTAAATGGTTCTCTCAGGCTTGCTAATCATTGACACTTTTAAGGTTTTGTTACATGAAAAGATAATATAGAATAGTTATGATCACTAGAGTTTTTACCTTCTGTATTATCACTTTCTTAAAATAAATGTTTCCTATGAAGAACTCTTCAAAGTGTGGCAGAAAATGTCTTTAATCACAGAGAGCACAAATAGCTTTATTTTAATTCCTCAGAGAAAAATTAGAACCAAGTATGTTAAATGCTGAGAGATATCTCTGATCTCAGTCTCTAGGTTAGACTTCTTGTAGTAGTTTTTTTTTACTTCCTCCAACTTCTCCAGTAACCTTTGTAGTTAAAACCTTTAAGCAGAATGATTATCTCTCAGCATGATGTACTGTTGGGCATCAGCCAAAAGAACTGAGTGGCTGGAGGCTGTATATCAAAGATATTTGTGCCACAGCATGGTTCTCCTTATGGAATCCTTATATTTTACTAAACTTGATCATAGGCAAAAGGCTGAGAAGTGAAGAATCCTTACATTTTAAAGATAATAATTTCAGTTGTTGCTTGGGTTTAAGCCCAGCCTATCCACTTTGTGACCTAGCCAGAAAAACTCAGAACACCAGCTGTGTCTCTACTTTGTCAAGGCGTTAACAAATCTTCTGCACTTGCTTCTTTCCTAAATAAAGCGTGAAGGGATTTCAATGCCATAGTTGATTGCAAACAGGCCAATTTGTGTTATTGGGAGACAAACATTGTAAACATGTAATAAACTTTATGGCCACCAAAAGATGGATTTGGGTACAAGTGGATTATGTTACCAGAAGTGAACATGTGGTAGTGACAAACACATCATAAGGAAACATAATAGGCCCTGAGTTAAATGGGAATGGAACTTTACTCTAAAATACTTTTTTTAATCATTGTGACAAATTACTGGGCCTAGAATTACAATACTGATGGAACTTGATGCTTTGTAAAAATATTAACAACCTAGCACTTGTTTTCTTTCCACCCTGGTAAGACCTTGTAATACAAAATACATTACACGCTGTCACAACATGAGTAGCATTGCTGTTCTAATTCTGCTTCATTGGCTACTAAAGCAGAGGTAGGGAAAAGTGCTCCTTGATCATAACATGTATTTTGGATTACTAGTTGTTGTGAGAGAAAGACAGAAGAGATGTGGGGATTTTGATGTCAGCAGCAGCAACATGCACTTCATCATGTCCAGTTTAGGCAAATCATAAATGGTATGTCCACTTTATGTTAGTGAAGTGGTTGAAAACCTGTTGTGCAGCAATGGGAAGAGTGTAACTTTTGGAAGAGAATTGCTGTAGATATTATCAGTTGCATGTCAAGTCATGCGACTCAATGTGCAACAGATAAGGCCTTCCAAATTTTACACCTTCTACATAACTGGGCAACAGGATTTCAATTGAGGGGGCCCAGGAGAAGCCATGTGTACAGTAAGGATAAAGGTAAAAGAAATCTGGCTGACAAGAAATAATGAGTAACATACCAAGTTCTTAAAAGCTAAAATTCTGAACTTTTATTCCACTGATCTCAGTGAAATATACTTCCTTTATGGGTAAAGGTAAAGGATTCCCTTGCTCGAAAGCCAGTAGTATCCGACTCTAGGGTTCAGTGCTCATCCTGTTTCAAAGCCAAAGAGCCAGCGCTGTCTGCTTCTGCAGACGTTTCTGTGGTCATGTGGCAGGCACGACTAGACACTGTTACCTTCCCACCAAAGTGGTCCCTATTTATCTACTTGCAATTTCTTGCTTTCGAACTGCCAGGTTGGCACGATCCTTTATGTATACTTTTGCATTAAATATGTTTGTAGTTGGATATGTCCTACAATAAAGCACAGTGGAGCTCCTGCCTGGGATGGGAGATGCTGGTGAGTAACAGTAGCAGTACCTGGATGCTCCTTCTTGAATTCCTTGGCTTTTCCTGCATATTGAAGTACAGAGCTGGGTGTACACATGACTTCTCCTGACCCCCTCAACTACTGTGGAGGAACTCATCATATTGCCAGGGTTAATGTAAGAGTCAGTTGGCTCTCCACTCATTTTCTAGCAGGGAATGGAGAACCCAATGCCATCTCAGGCTGAAAAAAAATCTTAGGCCAGTCTACATCTAGACTTATGGTTTGGGCAGCGAATCAAGATAACACAAAGTCTTACTTGAGGTTGTGGAATGAGAAAAACAACAACTGTGCACACTTTCCAGAAGAGAAATGATTCTGTTGACACCATTATAGTTTCACATGAAATTTTCTTAGGTAAAGGTTTCCCTTGCTCGAAAGCTAGTCATATCTGACTCTAGGGTGCACTGCTCATCTCTGTTTCAAAGCCAAAGAGCCAACACTATATGCTACTGCAGACATTTCTGTAATCATGTGGCAGGCATGAGTAGACACCGGAGTCCATGGAACGCTGTTACCTATTTAGTGGTCCCTATTTATCTACAGTACTTGGAATTTTTTGCTTTCCAACTGCTAGGTTGGCAGGAGCTGGGACAAAGACGAGAGGGAGCTCATTCCATCCTGCAGTACTCGGGAATCGAACTGCTGACCTTCTGCATCCCAGTCAGCATCTTAGCCACTTGAGCCACTGCAGTCAGCCACTTGAGCCACATGAAATTGTCTAAAGACACACAAAGTAGAAAACTGTTGATTTGCCAAAGCTATTTTAAAATATGATCTATTCCACTTTGGTATAAATCTTGTTTCAGCACAGTCTGGAAAACTGGAGACAAAAAAAAAGTACTCCCCCAGGACCTCACTGTTATTTCTCAATTGTCCCTAACATTTCTTCCAGGAAGAGAGGTACTGTTATCTTTACCATACACTTGGTAGACTAAGGCTAAATATTGAAGTAGTTCATTAAAGGTCACACTAGAAGCCTGTAATAGAATGAGACTGTTTCTTAATGATGAAAGTTAGCTCTCTAATTAGATCCTTAAACAACTTTCTGATCTCCCTTTTCTGCAACAAACATTGACCTCTAGTAATTCTCTCCCTCCTCCTGTAGCAGAAACAAATGAACTATAATTTAATCTGATATTTCAGACTGGATTGTTCTGCTTTTCACTTGTCATTTCCTCATTGTATTTTACTGTGCTAGAAATTAATTGATTTTCCTCTTATACAGTAATACCTCATACAAAGTCGCTTTGTACAACATCGGATTCATACAACATCGCCTAATTCCTTGATAAAAGTTGCCCCATACAAAGTTGCTGTGACTTTGTATGAGGCATTGAGGGTTTTCCCAGGTTGCATTGTGCCTGGGCAGTATAAAAGAGGATGCATGTGTGCATTGCTCTTGTGGGTTTTGCATGAGGCAAAGAGTGTTTTGGAGTGGTTTTGAGCACGATTTGGATTTATTTATTTTTTTGAATTTTTTCGTCAGAATTTTTTGAAGCATTCCTGCGATTTTTGCAGCATTCTTCAGATTTTTGACTCATTCTTTGACTCAGTGGAAAGGTAGGTAAATGAGGTTTTCTGTTTCCAATTGGCTTGGAGAGGTGGATGGGGGAGGGCATTTTCTTGGTGGGGAGGGCAATTGTTTGGTGTTTGCTGCTGTGGTTTTTAAAAACAAATTGCATGTTCCATAATTTTTCTTATGTTGGTCATTTTTGGGGGGAGGCTCTGTTTGGTGGGGTGGGCAATTGTTTGGTGTTTGCTGCTGTTTGGATGATTAACAATGTGCTGCATGATGGGACATGTTGGCATCCATTTTGTCCTTGATTCCATCCAGTAATTGTTTACAGTAGCTTGTACAAAATGGATGATCAGTCGCATGGCTGCAGATTAACACTGTGCTGCATGATGGGACATGTTAACTTTTAAACCTGCACTTCATAAAGTTTTCAAAAGTTAAAAACTTATTGTATGGTTTGTCCCCTAAAATCAGGGTTGTTTGACATGTTTTTGTAATGTATTTAGCCTTTAGAAACTGATTCCTTAAAGTTTTGTCAGTTTTCCTGTCTGTTTCCTTGACTTTGCCCTGAAATCTGTGCTGTTACAGTACAATGTATCTCTATGGAAATGACGTTGTACGAGGCATCGCGGCAAGGATTTGGACGTTGAATGAGGCATCGTGGCTAGGATTTTGCATGCCTCATACAAAGTCCAAATCCGTATAAAGTCCAAACTTGTGGAACCAAGTTTGGACGTTGTATGACGTATCACTGTACCTTTTATTTTGTGACTTCATTTCATGGCTCTTATTCCCCATCTATCTGATGTGATTTAAATAAATCTTCAACTTAATTGCACCTGTTGTTAGCCTCTGATCATCTCTGGTTACAATGCCCACTCAACTGAGGCAAATGCAGGGACTCATTTTAAGATGGTGTCAGGTTAAAACACTCTGTTGACTAAAGCCTCATCTCTCACTGTAACTATCTTATGCACAACTGCAATTCACTAAAATCATTTTTGAGGGGCGGAGGGAATGCAGTTATAGCTTTTAACATGCATTTTTCTTTTAAAAAGTCTATTTAGTGCTGAAATAGGAACAGAATGGAATCATTGATAGAAGTATAGAAAATCAACATAGATCCGAAAGGGAGTAATCAATTCTTAATTTGAAGAACATCTGTGGTGGTAGTAGGAGTTCTGTATACTTGCCCTGCACTCAATGCCATTGTTCCTATGGAGTCTACCTCCCAGAACTAGAAGTTGGAAATATGCCAGCATCGTTTTTCTTCAAAATAAAACATGATTTGTAACATAAGGTACTTTTTATATAGAGCACAAACTGGTAGGAGATTTCCAGTTTATTTCTTTATTGGCAATGCTACCTAATTTACATTGTTATTTCCTATCTGATCTGGCTGTTTATAAGCATAAACAGTCAGCAATTGAAACCTATCATGGATTTATCTAGCTTGGAGCAGAAACACATGTACTCTAAAGTAGCAAAAGTTTTTATGTTGGCTTTCTGGATGGCTGCAGGTCTCTGTCAAGTGGAACAAGTCCTATGATAGTTGGCTTTGTTATCCATACAAAAAGTTACCAGAAACTGTAAAGTCATACTGGCAACAGCAATATTTGGTACTTAAGGACCTTTATTTCCAATAGTTCCCCAACAAGTAAAGGATAACATGGGATATATACATTGTCAAAGTTCTGTTGCTCTTTTTTCCTTGGTTATTATGAAGAATAGTGCTTCAACATTTAGAGTGAATTATGATGGATAGCAGTCACATGATACATCAAATTATTTTGTATTGGAATCTGCAAGATAAATTATTCAAGCATCCCTGTAACATATACCATTAGGAACCTCTGGTTTCATGGTGAGATCGAAGGGGATATGATGGTGATGTTGGAAGATGCTGCAATTTAAGATGTAGTTTGGTCTAATCATATATCTAGGATCACCTAGATGGATAAGTTTTTTTTCCTGCAGCCAGCATACCCACTTCTAAAGGTTGTATTGAAAAGGTAAGTACCTGTATTCCAAGCTCTGACATTTCTAGTAGTTGAATATTTGCATTTGAAACAGAAATTGATAACAGCCTGTAGCATATCTACAAGCTCTGTCATCCAAAACAGAAGTACTGTACTACTAAGAGACTAGGATAAATTGCTAAGGGGTGGTCCCTGCAGCCACATGGAGTCTGACACATGAAGTGGCTGTATCTTTGTACCTAACTGCAAATCTAGACTTGCTGATTATATTTCCATGTGCAAAATAATTAGCCAGCCTTCTTTCCTCTTGCTTGTTGAAGTCAAGGGATTATTCAGAGCACATTGTTGAAGCTGCTGATTAGGTACAGACATGAGAAGAATCCTGCTCATAACTGTCAGCCTGTAGCACACAATAGCACTTTCAAACAAAATGAATATGGATGGCTTTTTGGATAAACATGCCTGTCTCCACTAGATATCTGAAGGTACACAAAAAGAACTTGTGGAATATTTTTAGAAATAGCCCCTTGCTTGGCCCAAATAACATGTTCTCTCTCTCTCTCTCTCTTTATATATATCTATATATCTATCTATATATCTATATATATCTATATCTAGATAGATAGATATAGATATAGATATAGATATAGATATAGATATAGATATAGATATAGATATAGATATAGATAGATAGATAGATAGATAGATAGATAGATAGATAGATAGATAGATAGATATAAAGAAAACTTCTGCTTCTGCATTTTAATCTGCCAAACTTTCTATTGTAATTGAGTTTGCTCAGATTGCTTCTACGCCTTTCATGTTATGTACAGTTTTTAGATATAGTGTCATCTGCTGGGTGGCTTTTGTAAAGCATAAATGTCAAAGGGTTGGTTGTAATCTGAAGCTTTCTTGTTTATTAGATGAGTTAAAAAACAAGAAGGCTTTATGTAGCAATGGGTGTGAATTTTTAGCTCCCATTCATTTCAGTCACAGAAATTTGTGGAGATGCTCAAGTCTGTCCATTAGAACCAATGAAACCTAACAGGTGCTGTTTGTAAGGGCATGGCTGAGGCCATAGACAATCACATTTAAATTTCAACCTATAAATGTACTTTTTAATGAAGGTGTACCAACATGGATTCGTCAGGAATCAATCTTGCCAGATGAATCTTATCTCACTTTTTCATTGGATTTACTCTCTGGGAATTGGAATGCTTGAGACACAATATATCTTGACTTTAGCAAAGCTTTTGACCAAATGACCCATGGTATTCTGATTAGCAAGCTATTTAGGTGTGGGATGGATAACTGTCAGATCGATGCAGAGTCAGTTGCAGAATTGTTCTTGGGGTGTGATTCTCAATGGCTCCTTCTCAAATTGGGAGGAGGTAACAACTGGGATATCTCAAGGCCGAGTCCTGAACCTGGTGCTCTTCAACATTTTTATTGATGACTTAGATGAGATAGTGCAAGCAAAACTCATCAAATTTTCAATTTGCAGAAAGTTGGTGAAATAGCTAATAGTCTGGAAGATAGGAACAAAATTCAAAGAGATCATAATAAGTTTGAACACTGAGATAAAAATTGACAGAACAAAATTTAACAGGGAAAAGTGCAAAGTTTGTCACCTAAGGGGAATAACCCAAACACATAATTACAAAATGAGGGATACATGGCTCAGTAATACTACAAACAAGAAAGATCTTGAAATTGCAGCAGATTACAAGCAGCATATAAAACCATAGTGCAATGTGGGTGAAAAAAAGCAAATCCTGTTTTAGGCTTTATTACAAGAGGTATTCAGATACCTCCAGCAGTTGGTGACCTCTTCTAAACATGTTAGGTTGGAGATGAATTTAATAAAAACAAAATGGATGAGAGATGACCAATGTACTCGGGGTCCATCACCATAAATAGAACCAAGATTGAAGAAGTAGTTGATTATGTCTACCTCGGTCAGCAAGTCCAACCAGATAGCATACCATGTGGTGAGTGGATAAGAAGATGCAAAGCAGCTTGGATTGCCTTTAATATAAATGAAACAGTGCTAACAGACGACAGTCTGCTGATGAATATCATGGCAAATGCATTCAACATGACAATGTCACCAGCAATTTTGTATGAATATGAAATGTGGGCATTAACAAAATCAGAGGAAGAAAAAATGGTGGTAACCTAAAGAACAATGGAAAGACAAATGTGTAGAGTAACAATCAGGGATAAGGTCAACAATAAGGAATTACACCAAAGAACTGGACTGTATGATGTGGTTGATGAACTATATGTGGTAAATGAAGATGGGCAGGCCATATCATCGTTCTAAAGGATAACAAATGGACCTGTCGGCTAACAGACTGGATACCAAGGGACCATAAAAGACCACTAGGCAGACCCTGAAAATGATGAGATGAGCCAGTGGTAAAGCTGTTTGGTCACAGATGGAAACAGAAGGATTGAAAATTTTCAGCTGATTGTGCTAAAAGCAACGACAAATCAATATTGAATATTGGATACAAGAGGTATTGTCTCCAAATTACATGAACTACTAGGTAAAGGTAAAGGACTCCCTTGCCTGAAATCCAGTTGTATCAGACTCTAGGAGGTGGTGCTCCTCTCTGTTTACAGCCAAAGAGCCAGCACAATCTGTGTCTGCAGATTTTCCCATGGTCATGTGGCAGGCATGACTAGATACCGGAATGCACAAAACACTGTTGCCTTCCCACCAAAGCAGTACCTATTTATCTACTTGCAATTTCTTGCTTTCTAACTGCTAGGCAGCCAGCAGCTGGGACAGAGATGAGAGCTCACTCCATAATGCAGCACTTGGGTCTCAAATTGCTAACCTGCCAACTTTCCAGTCATGTTCAGCAACTTAACCATTAAACCACTGCAGTCCCTTACTTGAACTATTAATTCCTCTCTATTTAATATTGGCTAGGCCTCATCTGGTCCAGAGTTTAGGGACAGATAATAATAGGCTCAAGTTACAGGATGCCGGAGTTTAACTGAATATGAGGAAAAACTTTCAGTTAGAGCAATATGTTAATGGAACCAATTATATTGGGAGGTGATGAGCTCTCCTGCACTGGTGGCCATGTGTCAGATATACTTCCATTTGGAATCCTGAACTGAGAAAGGTTTGGGCTCAATCATTTTATCCCCTTCCATTTTCAGTGTTCTACTTATTCTATGATAGTAGGGGAAGTATTTAGCACAAAGCTCTAATTTATTTGGCAAAGACAGAATACTGAAGTCCTAGTATTTATAGCAGTGATGGTGAACCTTTCAGAGACCGAGTGCCCAAGGAGGAGGAGGCAGTCATCAGGCAGGCACCATGTGTGCCCATACATCCATGTGATGTTGCTGGCACACCTCCTGTAAAGTCCCACAAGTGCTTCCTGCAGGTGCTCCTGACCCCCATGGGTGCTCCTGACACCCCATGGGTGCACCTGTCTCCCAGGAGGGGTGGGTGGGGTGTGTCTGGTTGACTCACCTCATCTTGCCAGCAACTCCCAGGTGGGATTTCAGCTTCCCATCTCACCTCCTCATTGACAGAGGGAGAGGGGTGGTGGGGAAGTGGCATTAGCTGGGCTGGGATTATTCTCGACAGCATACATGCCAACAGAGAGGCCTCTGCTTGCCACCTCTGGCACATATGACATAGGTTCACCACCACTGATTTATATAATGCCTGGAAAATACAGAGGTTTGATAGGACCTGTTGCAAAGGCTGATGTTGCTCAATCACTTATGTTATTGAAGTATATTTAGCCTTAGGGCCCAGAGTAGATCATGGAGCTCCTGAAAATGGTCTACTGTGACACACAGGACACCACCACACAGGGTTTTTTCCTAAGCCGAGTGGTGTTTAAAATGATATCAATGTTTTCAATGACATTTATAAATGACTTCAGCAAATGAGTAGAGGAATGTTCATCATATTTGTGGCTATCACCAAAATGAAAGGTTTAAAGACTTTCAGAAGGCTTTTGACAAGGTCCCGCACCAAAGGCTCTTGAATAAACTTACCAGTCATGGAATAAAGGGCCAGGTCTTGTCCTGGATCAGCAACTGGCTAAGGGACAGGAAACAGAAGGTAGCACTAAATGGACACTTCTCCAAGTGGAGGGAAGTAAAGAGTGGGGTCCCCCAAGGTTCAGTACTGGGACCCCTGCTTTTCAACCTCCTCATAAATGATCTAGAAGTAGGAATAAATAGCAAGGTAGCCAAATTTGCTGACAACACTAAAATATACAGGGTAGTGAAAACTGTGAGAGATTGTGAGGAGCTCCAGAGGGATCTCTTGACACTGGGGGAGTGGGCAAAACAGTGGCAAATGAGCTTCAACATTAGTAAGTGCAGAGTGATGCATTTTGGGGCAAAAAAACCCAATTACATTTATAAACTGATGGGGTCTGAACTCTCTGCGACAAACCAGGAAAGGGACCTTAGTGTCCTGGTGGACAGCTCAATGAAGGTGTCAACCCATTGTGCCTCAGCAGTGATCATTAGGAAGGGTATAGAAAATAAGTCAGCAAGTGTCATTTTGCCTCTTTATAAATCTATGGTGAGGCCCCATCTGAAATACTGTGTACAGTTCTGGTTGCCATACCTCCAGAAGGATATTATGGAGCTGGAAAAAGTGCAGAGGAGGGCAACCAAAATGATTAGGGGACTGGAACACCTTCCTTACCATCTGAGGCTGCAACGGTTGGGCCTCTTCACTCTTGAACGACAGCGTCTAAGAGGTGTGGACAAAGTAGATAAGGAAAAACTGTTTTCCCTATCACATAACACTAGAACTAGGGGGCACTCCATGAAACTTTTGGGTACTAGTTCTCAAACAAATAAGAGAAAGTACTTTTTTCACCCAGTGGATTACTGGTCTGTGGAACTCCCTGCCAGATGAAGTGGTGACAGCTGTCAGTCTTGACAGCTTCAAGAAAGGATTAGACAAGTTCATGGAGAACTTGGGTATCAATGGCTATAATTATGGATACCTAAGGACAACCTCCGGGTTGGAGAGATGGGCAGGATTTCTCTCAATACCATTTCCAGGGAATCCTAAGCAGGTGAAGGCATCTGCTTGGGAATACCTGAAGCAAATGGTGAACCACTGTGTGTGACAGAATGCTGGACTGGGAGGGTTGTTGCCTTTTCCAGCAAGGCTGTTCTTATGTTCTAAAGAGTAATAACAAGCTGGAATGTGTACAAGGAAACTGAAACAAACTGATTAAAATATAAAGAAGGAGATTTCACATGAAATTCCTGACCAAAAGTGTTGTTTCAACATGTAATGGATTACATTAGAAGGTGGTGGATTTTGTTTCATTGCAAATGTTACACTAAAACTGGATGGGCATCTGTCATGGATTTTGTGTTTTAGCAGAGGATTGAATCTGTAGACCCTTGGAGTCTCTTTCAGATCTACAGTGCTGGGAATCTACACTGAACTGAGGGTCACATCAAATTAGACCATGAGCTGCATGCAGCCCTACAATCTTACTTTCAATAATTTTACTTACATCAGTAATAGTGCACATTAAAAAAACAACCTTGTTTTTCCTTGTTGGCTAATTTATTTCCTCTCATTTTAATGTATCTGCCACCAAAGCAGATGCATTAGCATACACTAGTACAGATTATCCCAGTGGTAATTGGGGGTAATAGAGCGATCAGAATCAGTCCTCTCTGTAGTGAGTTTGAGGACCTGTAGAGAAATGGTTTTAAATGATAATGACAAAAGAGCGGAGAAAATGGTATGATAAATTACTACAGTTTCACTAGACATATTCAGGTGCAGCCTCCTCCCTTGCCCTAAAGATTACATCCACAAAATGTATTACATAATTAGGTTGTCCTAAGGTGAGACAGAGAACAAGAGCCATTAGAATTTGTTCTGGAGCCAACTTCCTATGTGGTGAAATCATCATCTCCTTCTTCTCCAGTGGGCATGCTGCCAAGAGCTTTAAAGGATCATTAAGCAAACTTTTTAAAGTGTTGGGGAAATTGAATGTAACAGTTGTGAGAACACAGTGAGACAAGAAATCCTAATGATACAGTGCTGCATGTCAAAAATGCAGAGCTGGTAGAAATGAACAACTGCAGACAGCAAGACACAGTTGTGCCTTGACATCCAACAGAACTGGCATGGCTCTAAAGGAAGGAAGTAAAGTGATCCTTCCTGATGGAGGGATGTGCTGTTTCCACCCTTGCCAAGGCCACATAACATAGGGATGTCAAATTTCACCTATGTGCTTCCTTCAGCCAGCTCCTCTATTTAAATAGACAAAGCAAACAATGAAATACTAATATCTCTTGACACTTTCATGGTGCAGGAATTAGGATAAACATGGGGGGGGGGGAGAAATTGCATAATTGCATTGTCATCTTCAATACATTTTCTTGGAAGCAAATATTACTTTAATTGGACTCAGATGCACAAAATGTTTGTTTATTGTGGATATAATGTTTCAGGTCATTCAAGGGCTGAAACAGTGTAGCCCTTCAAATTTCCATCTCAGAAACTCTCCATTCAAATTACCAGATATGCATAAAATTATTTTTCCCTTCACATAATGCAGGGTTGCACAATATATGACCTGAGGTACTTTTTCATCTCCCACACCTCCTTTTTTTTCCACACAGAGTTGCTGTGTCATTAATAGCTACAAGAGATTTAGATACTCTGTGATCTTCTGGGACTACAGATACCTCAACGTTTGGCCTCCTGCTTGATGTGTCAAAATCAATAGCTGCACAATTTGCAAAGGAAGACAAGTCAGAGGAAAAAGAAAAAGAACTAGATGGAGGAGGAACAGAAGCAGAAGAAAACACATTGCACAGCAGGAAAAATTGGGAGGCTCTCAACTACACAGCATGATTAACAGAGAGTGTTCAGCAAACAAATAGTTTTGATTTTTAAAAAGTTGCAAGAGACCATTTCAGATTTTGAAAATGATGTCAGCCTTAAAGACCTACAGCTCATTGCAGACCTGCAAGGGCCTATTTCAGGGGTAAAAATCCTAAACAATTCAACAATGAGGGGTCAATCATTGACTCACATTTTAATGTGACTAAATGGGACCCCTATTTAGAATACTTTATAAAAGCTGTAGATAAAGGATTATTTGCCTTATTTATACAAGCATAATGAAGTTGTGATGCTGCTGTACAGTGGTGGGATTCCAAAAAATTTACTATCTACTCTGTGGACATGGCCTCTGGGCCAGCCCCACACCTCGATCTGTGCGCCCAGCCACCACCACCAAAAAAGCCCCAGCCCGAGCCACCTGTCATGAGAGCACAATGCCAAGGCAAGGGAGGATAATTCTTCCTCCTCCCCCCTTTTTTTGTGCTAGAAGGGGACAGGAGGAAAACAAAGCTTCAGACCTGGGTGTGCAGGAGCAGGTCTGCTTTCCATCAAGAGGAAGAGAGGGCACCACCATCATTCACTCTTCACTCCCTCTTCAGCTCTCATTCTACCCTTTCATGTTGGGGGTGGGGGAGAGGCCCCTGCCCCTGCCAGAGCCCTTTGTGTGGGTGCGAGAGTGGGGATGATGGTAGCGCTCATGTTTTCCCCACACCTCGGGGTCCCAAGTCAGCCATCGGCTGAGGCTTTGGCAGCATGTGGCTTTGTGCTTCCCTTGCCATGGCATCACACTCTTTGAACAGGAAGCTTAGGCTGGGGCTTTTTTTGGGTTGCACTGGTAGTGCATGCAGATTTTGTACTGCCAGTACGCATGTACTGGGGCGTACTGCCTGAATCCCACAACTGCTGCTGTAATCATTTGAACAAATATATGAGAATTTCCAAAATGAGATAAAAGGTCAAGCTTCTTTTTTTACAGGATTGGCTTCTGGGTGCTATTTACAGAATAAAAGAAACAAGGGAATTCCAAATTTGAAAATAAGGATATCAGATAGTGGGAAAACATTGGCCTTCTCAATTAAAACCTCATCTATTCGCTATAAGGGGGCTACACAGAAAGTAAAATTACATATCACTTTGCTTCATTTATTTCGATACATTCATTCTCTAAGTGCCATGCTGATGGGGATGTGAGGGAAAATGTTCATCTTTTCCACATGTGACTTTCATGTCCCACAATAGAAGAGACTTGGGGTGAGGGTTTACAGCTGATCTTGCAAATATTGGGATAACTGATGTCTGTCAATTGAGCAGAGCCATGTAATCCAATTTTATGAAGGAAAAAATAATGGAAGTGTACATTTTTTATAACGGTGTTAATAACAGCTGCTAGGATAGAAATGTAAGTCCTTGGCATAATTGTCAATATGTTGATGTCCCAACAGTATTTTGGAAAACCACTGTAGCAGGAAGGTTAGCATACAGTTTGAGAGATATAATTAACACTCTCCATATTGCTGACTTGTTGCTTTCTTTTTTGAAGTTAATAAAATATTGTGATAGGAGGCATACATGCCAGTGCCTGTTATTCAATTGTTGTCTTCCTTTGTTTTGGGAAATGTATTCTGGCCATGCACAGGATGATATGTGTTTCACCAAGGGAGTAACACTGATTTACCCCTTCAAACAACTGTTAGATGTGTAAGAAGAAGCATGAGTTACAATCACTTACTTCCATTAATGTTCTTACCTAATGTTGTCATTGAAATCTTCCCCACAACAAAATAACAGGTGGGAGTTTTGATACAAAGAACACTCAAGTTTCTGCTGGTATACAGAGTGATTGAGTTGCTGAAAATTAATCTAAATTTTTTTTAAGACACCTTGTCAGAAATAATGTCCCAAAAAAAAATCTCTGAGGAAAGTAGAGATATTTCTTATATCTTATATATTGCACCCCCTGCTGTAGTAATAAATGTATAATAATCATGTCATAAAATCAACTGATGATCCTCTCAAGGATTTTCTAGATAGAGAACACACATACAGTAAATAGTTCACCATTTCCTTTTTCTGGGGGTGCCCTGAGAATGTGCAGCTTGTCCAAGGCCACACAGCCTGGTTTTACTCCAATTAAGCATAGTGGAGAATGAAACTCTCAACCTTTGGCTTCACAGTCAGATACCTAAACTACTGAGCCAGGTTCTGCAGTAATTACTACATATATTGAATCATTTTCTAGCCCAGATTTGCCTTAGAAGAGAATGACTAGTCCTGTCCCCTTTCTCACAGTTTTCTTTATTAAAGTAGAAACTCTGGAGATGAGATGTTTCTACTTCTGTGTATGAAAACATGGATTCAGAGGGAGGCAGCGGTTTCATGGTGGTGGAAGGAAAATTGGAAAAAAGAAAGAAGAGTGAGAATTGTAGTTGTGAAGGAAGGGAAGAATTAAAGGAGATCTGAGAAGGGATGGAGCTGCTATGATTGGTGATAGAGAGGTAGCAAGAAGAGAGGAGATAAAAAGAGAGCAGATATTTAGATAAAAGGGGAGATTGTAGAACAGCTTGCATCTGCTATTGGATGGATCTTTATCTTCAAGGAGGACCCCTGGACTGTTGAGCTGATGCAGATATGAATGCCTCTGGAGGAGGCTAAGTGCCAAGCTAGAGCTAAAATTTCTCATAAACCTTCACATTAGAGAGAACAGGAAAAGAAGAAACAGTTCTTGACAGCAGTTCAAGGGGCCCAATGAACAGGCAAGTCAAGCGAACAAAGGGGAAATAGTGGCCCAGCAGAAGAATGTCCATCCCGACGTCCACACTGCCAATGACACATAGAGTGGCATTAAAAAGGACTTTAAAAGACTTGAATATACAGTGATAGTGAAGCAACTTTTAGTATCTGCTAAATATAAATAATTCTGAATGATTCAAGCTTGTTTCTTTAGTAAAGGTAAAGGTAAAGGTTTCCCTTGCTCGAAAGCTAGTCGTATCCGACTCTAGAGTGCAGTGCTCATCTCTGTTTCTAAGCCGAAGAGCCAGCGCTGTCTGCTTCTGCAGACGTTTCCATGGTCATGTGGCAGGCATGACTAGACACCGGAGTGCACGGAACGCTGTTACCTTCCCACCGAAGTGGTCCCTATTTATCTACTTGCAATTTCTTGCTTTCGAACTGCTAGGTTGGCAGGAGCTGGGATGAAGACGGGAGCTCATTTCCGTCCTGAAGTACTCGGGAATCGAACTGCTGACCTTCCGCTTCCCAGTCAGTGTCTTAGCAACTTGAGCCACTGCAGTACCCTCTTTCTTTAAGCATTTGTATTAAAGATGAACTTGATTATAGTCTAAAAAAGCATCAGTATCTTCATTGGCAAAGTGGAAAAGGACACGCAAACAACACATAATTAGCTCATATGAGCCAAATTCATATTGTGCTGAGTAGTACATGACAGGGTGATCCCAGAAACTTAACTTGCTTCCAGATTACTGTAATGCACATGATCATCCAATCCATTGTGTACAGTAGTAGGAAATAATCAATCCAGAAAATACCTCTCATTGCTTGTTCAATAGCCCGTACATGGTTGCCCTTCTACAAATGCCTAAGTCAACAGGATTCTGGCCATTTTATATTTCCTTTATGTTCAATTTCATTACATAAAAATAGTTCAGCATTCTCTCTCTCTCTCTTTCTCTCTCTCTCTGAAAGAGCCATTCTAAAATTGAGTAGTTGGGGAAAATGCCTTGGTATTCACTACAATATGTTGCCATAGCAATGTCATTGCTATGACAAAAGAATGAAACCTCTGTCTGTTATATACATTTTTTGCATGTGGGTTTGAAGGCGCACCCCCCAAAGAAAGACTCAGACACCGGTATATGGATAAAGGCATTGGGCCACTTTTATTGAATAATGCCCTAGTCCGAATTATAACTTTCAATTGGTGTATTCATCCAATTGTAATTCTTAAGGCAAGCAGGCAGCAGTAACACTGGTAAGGTTCCTCCCAAAATTGCCAATGGCAATTGGCTACAATGTATCCATTTGTATCAATTTGTTTGTTGATACAAACAAATTGTTGACCGGAGTCAATAAACTATCTACTGACCCCACCCTATGACGTGTATCCGTCAAATCACGGGGTGATGCATGCTGAAAAGCTCCTGCCATCACCCCTTGCCTGATTCGTCGTTGACCGGTCAAAGCTATTACACCTGTACCTGTCTAAGTGTTGGCCAGTCAATTACGAACCTGCCGGATACCTCTGGGTCATAAATCTTTACCTTACCAGTGCTAACCACCACACGGGGAGGCGTCCATGATGACTCACCGCCCCCCCCCCCCCCCCAGACCGTCAGCTCGGTCACCAGGCCTGCTTGCACCACACCCAGAAAGAGGTACATACCTCCAGCCGACAGGTGGACCCCTTCTCCTGCCTACCAGCAAAATTTTTGTAAGCCTATCCTCAGGTGTCCAATGGCTGTCTCCCAGCCATGCTCAGCAAGGGACCGAGCAACAGCCCTGTCCACTGACTGCCGGAACAGTCCGAACCACGGAGATCCACGTCTCCCCTAAATTGGTGTATTGGCACGATGTTAGACCATAGCGACCGTGTGTAAGCCATACATGATATAAAACGCCAGGTCACAGCCCCTCGACAGTTTAGGAATAGCAGTGATCCGTATAAGATCGTTGCCGCCGAGGTGCCTATTAAGAACATCCCCTGACGGACATCAGGAATGGCAACAGTTCCCGCCCCCTTGTGCCGCACATACCATACCATCGCATACGTGCGGATGCACACAGCCCAAGTCGGGGTCCACTCTCTGTCGCCGCAGCATATACTGCTGCCCAGTGTACATAGCTGCGGCCCACCAGCCCCACTGCCACCGGTGTGCAGAGACACACAGGATCTGTAAAAGAGGAGAAGAGGTGAAGGACATAACTAGGTACTCATACAGTGAGGGGACATACATATATGAAATTATGCGTGCACATATATCCGCCTCCGAGTACCCCAAACGTAGCCGCGATCAACACGACGCCTATCCTAAATAAATGGGTGCCACAAAGGGCCCCACACCACGAAGCGTGGCACCGGTCACCCTCAGTAACATTACTTTAGTAAGGGTAGACCCATCCTGGTGGCAGAAAAACAGGCTGGGGCGCGCAGCAGGCACTGCCGAAAAATCATGTAGGGCACCAACCGGACAGATGTCTCCAATGAAACTTCGTAGCAGTCTGACTCCACTGCCTACGCCGTGCTGAACAACCTTTGAGGACCATATCCCTAACTGAGCCCACTCATGTGTGACATAGACATCATCGAGTTCCAGTGCCCTACGAGACACATTCGCCTTACACAGATGGTACCAACTCTGGCATCCACTCACTGATGCAGAGTGCTCCAAAAAGGCTACCGTGGTAGCTGCGTGACCAAGAGCCACTTCACACCTATCCGAACATAAGTCATGCCAGCCTCGTGCAAGGTGGGTCAGAAACTCTGGCGAACTGGGGTGACGCGTGTCCAGGCGGCGGACGCGTTCACGTGTCCACCTCTCCAAAACACGACGCATGCGGAAGTAACTCACGCAGTCATTGAACCCTCCCCCCCCCACGTTGGCCATAAATGCCAGTGCCGAAAGCCTGAAGGCTATAGTACGGGGGGCCAAACCCTGACTGCGAAGATAAACATGCATTGTAAAATCTGGTCCACAGATATTGACCACACTTCAGGTAACTGTAGTTACTCGCAAAAAGTTCTAAGTAGCATGAACGCATGGTGATACGCCTTACGCGTGCGAGGTGCCAATGACATGCCCGGTTCACCTCTCCTCGCCAAACGTCCAAATATCGGCCGGGAGTGGCGAGTGGAATTCATCTGCTTCCGGAGTAAGGCACGGAACCGGGGGATCTGCAGGCGGGATAAAGCAGCAGCAATGTCATTATTAATACCTGGAACATGTCTGGCCCTGAACAGCACATTTAGGCGTAGGCTTCTCAAAAAGAATAGACAAACTAATCCCATGACCCTGGGGGGTTTGCATGTCTGGGTGTTGACAATGTGCACCACTGCCGCATTGTCACCCAAAAAATGGACCACTGAGTAGGCCCACTCATCACCCCATAGCATCAGTGCTTCCCAAATTGGGAAGAAACCCAAGGAAGGTAAGATCGCGGAGGCGATCCGTGCCAAGCCATGCATGATGCCCTCAGCCGTAAGTCCACCTACCCTCAGAGTAAACCCCCATAAGTCAGGGAGCCGGAGGCATCCGACCGTACTTGAAATCTAGGGCAGACCATAAGGTCTGATTTCCAGGAAGAGACCCCGTTAAAACCCAGGAGTAATTTGAGCCAGACCGAAAGGTCCACCCATATGCCCCTGATCAGCCGGACCCTGTGATGACGTTTGAACAGGCCAGCCATGGCGTCACACAGGCGCCTGGCCAATGCTCTGCCGGGTGGAACCACCCTGCAGGCAAAGTGAAGGTGTCCATGAAGTAACTGCAGCTCACGAGGGGACACTTTATGTTTGGCAATCAATGCCAAAATCGCCGCGGAGATCCGAGCCACCTTATCCATGGTTAACCCGGATGCCTGTGCGACAGAGTCAATTTAGAAATGTGAGCTTAGTAGCTGGGCCCTCGGTCTTTTCAGGCGCCAAGGGGACACCCAGGTCCCACCTGCATGTCTGAAATGTAGTGAGGAGACACGTGCACGTGTCCGAGCCCCGTTCACCCCCGAACCAAAAGTCATCGAGGTAATGGGCTAGAGACCGAGACCCCGACCTGCGAGCAAAGGCCCACTGAATGAAAGTACCAAATCGTTCGAATGCCAAACATGAAATAGAGCAGTCAGAAGGGGTTGGCCTTATCTAAGTAAAATTCCCCTTGGAACCTAAAAAAACCAATAGCTCAAAATCCATTGGGTGCACTGGCAGTAATCGGAAAGCCGAGTGCATATCACACTGTGCCAGGAAAGCACCGGGACCGCATGAGCGTACCACCCATAGGGGCTGAACAAACGACGTGTACCTGACTGAACAAGGTCATCGGGAATGGCATCCCTGACCAGAGAACCCACAGGCTAAGCTAAATGGAGGATCAAACGACATTCACCCTGGTTCTACCTTGGTACTAGTCCCATAGGGGAGACTTTCAAATTAGGAAAGGTGGTTCCAAGAAGGGGCCCGCTACTCTCATAGCCTCAACTCCCTTAGCTGTGCTCAGTGGAGCAACCTCTTCGTTTCCTTTCAAGGGAACTAGATTAGTAGCATCTTGGGGCCCGTAACACCCCTGAATGGAATACAAAAGCCCCATTGGAAACCCTCCAGCAGGTACCCCGCATCACCCCTTCTTGGATGAGCTGAGTGCCATCGCTCCAGCATGAGTACACTAATTGGGGAGGGGGGGGCTTTGACATGGCTAGATCCGTCAGATGGAGCTCTGATCGCCCCCTGTGCACCCCTACCTCTGCCCCGTAACCCACCAACCCACGGGCACGTGGAGGCGGCGTAGGGGCCAGTGCAAAAGGGGACACCCAAGTCGGTAATGACACTGGCGCTTATTACACACGTTGCTAGCTGAGCAGGTCGAACACAGCAGGCGGGCGGGAACCCCTTGCCCCACCAGTTAGCGTGGAGCCTGTGTCTGAGCAGCCCGCTGCACAGCATGACCACAATGGTACCTATCACCAGGCGCCAGTCACGTGGGAGTCATGTACACGAGCAACAATTGCTGACAGGGCTCATCCCACCTCCTCTCAGGATGTAGGGCCACCCTCATCCAAATTCCTCATCGTAAGCCAACTGCGATGGGCCCATGAAATCAACCATCGCCCTGTAAATATTATCAAGGGATTGAACCATCGGGATGGCCCAATCAGGCCAGGCCCTGAGGCATACCACCATATATATAAGGTATGCCGGCAACCAGTTGGCCCAGGTGCACGGTGCCTTACGACGACGGGACAGCTCTTTGTCTCTGTCGTCCTGTCCCTCTCTCTCTTCCTCAGTGGGCTCACAGTTCAATAGGGAGAATATCCACGTATTCCCCTCCAGATTTTATCCCTTGTGACCTTCGACAAATGATCACCCAGGGGCAAGGAATAACCAGCTGTCGGCAAAGCCATCGACGGCACATTCTGTATAAAGAGCATACACAGCAGGACCTGGACAGCCCCTGCGATGCTCGGCACTGCCCCAGGGGCGGACACCCCCGCCCTTAACGAGGGACCATTTAGAAACCATGGGATACTGGGATAAGATGGTAACTGATGCCCGCTCGCATCAACTTGACGAGGCCAGGGCCACTGAACCCCACCACCGTAAGTGGGCTGTGGTGTTGGTGCGCTTAAATTGAACCTGATACTCACTAGGTGCACCCCCGTGAGCCGCCCCCACCGGGGGTTCCGGCCCACGGCGGGCGTCGGAGCTCGCGACCGGAATCGAGCTCTGGGATCACCCCCGACTGCTCCCAGCCTGGACATCAGGTAGAACAGGGAGCTGCAAGACACCAGCTGGGCCGGCCAGACCGTCTCATGCAGCTCAACCCGGTTGGCCGCCCGCTGAAGCATAGCGGCCGGCAAGGTAGCTGGGGTCAACGAAGGGGCCCCTATTGAATAAAGAGAAGCGCCCCCGCTCCCCAGGAGGCTGTGCAATGCCCAAGGATGCTTCCAGCACTGCTAAACGTGCTGGCAGAGCATCCAGTGCCACAGAGCCCCTAGCATAAGGCGGGCCGGGTGGGCCGGACGGCCCACCAGGCAGTTGGAAAGGTAACCCGAAATGACGAGCCAGGGCCAAAACTCTGGGGCCGGAGGGGGAACGGGTTGTATGCCCACACCAGGGCCTCCCACGCTGCCCTGACCCATGGCCGGTAACGGCGGGCCGGGGGCCAAAGCCCCTGAGGGGCCGGACTGTAGCTGGCCAGCCACCGAGCTGGAGCCCGGCTGCCCAGTGCCAGCCTGAATCGCCCCACCGGTATTGGTGGGCAAGGCTGGCGTAGTGCCCTGCCGCGGGGGCGCAGCCCTGGTCCTCCGACCCGATGGCTGTCCCCCGTCCTGCGCAGAGCCAAGAAAAGTCCTCCCCTTTGGCCGCGGCTTCGTCGCCGGTGCCTTCCATTTGGGAGGCATATCTCCAAAGAAAATTAGGATCCCTTTCCAGGGATCACAAACCTAGTGCCAAAAGCATGCAGTAGCCAAGCAAACCGAGGCTCTGCATGTATCAATCCTCCTGTCCCAGCCGGGAAAGGATCGAGGCAAAAAGCCGCAGGCTAGAGAACAAACAGCGACGGAGAAAACTTCTCCTCTCAGTCGCTATTTCTAAAATGGCAGCTCGTCTGCCTCGTGGCCACCCCTTTTATAGAGGGGTGGCCACGCCCCCTAACTCACCCGGATGTCTGAGTCCGGGTGGGGGGCCCCGCAAAGAGCGTGGTGGCCATTTTGGCGCCGCGCTTTCATTGCCAGAGAGGGATCACTATTTTCAGTTATTGTTGATAGAGAGGATTCGGAAGTAGGTGACCATTTCCTTCTTCTGGGGGCTTCCTGGGAGTGTGAAATTTGCTGAAGGCCTCACAGATTTACATTTCTGAAATGTACAATGAAGAATTAAAGTGCCAAACTCTAACTCACTGAACTATCCTGCCAGAAACCAGATTGAAAACAGTTCATAGACATTAAAAGAAAGTGAAAATTAATGGTTGAGGCCACATACTTTTTATTTGGAAAGAATACAGACTGTAGCGACTGAAATATTGGTCCTAAAAATGGGCTTTCAAAAGTGAGGACAAGTGAGTTCTTTTCACAACCATCATAGACAGAGTAGGCTTGCCCACAACAGTGGACATACTGGTGCTATTTCATGGGTGGGGAGAACTTTGAAGAGCTTAAAGAAAGTCACAAAAAACAGTCAAAATATTTTCTCTCTCTAAAGCAGGGATGACCAACCTTTTTACACTGTGAGACTAACCATGCCGCAAGACAGCTGAGTGGGCCGGACCATGACCCCCAGAAGCAGAAGCAGGCACATTTACAGCTGTCATAAATGTGTCCACTTCCACATTTACAACAGCTGCAGGTGCATTTGCACACATGTGGGTGCATTTTATGACTGATGTAAATGCATCCGCTTCCACTTCTGGGTGTGGCAGAGACGTCAACGAGCTGGTTGGAATGGTATTGTGGGCTGGGTCTGACCCATGGGCTGTAGGTTGGGAACGCCTGCTCTAAAGAGTAAACAAAGTCCAGAGTTGCTTTGAAGAAAGTAATGGAGTGACATTCCTCATTAAAGGGAACATTTTGCCATGTATCTCTGTATATTTTGTCTATAAAGGTAACGGTAAAGGTTGCCCTTGCTTGAAAGCCAGTCATATTCAACTCTATGGTTCTGTGTTTCATCTCTGCAGATGTTTCCATGGGCATGTGGCAGGCATTACTAGACACCAAAGTACATGGTACGCTGTTTACCTTCCCACCAAAGTGGTACCTATTTATTTACTTGCAATTTCATGCATTCAAACTGCTAGGTTGGCAGGAGCCTGTGACAGAGAGGCATTCTGTTGTGCAGCAGTCAGGTCTTGAACTTCTGACCTTCCACTTGTCAAGTTCAGCATCTTAACCACTAAGCCACCACACTTCCTCTATCTCTTGGGTATCAACATACAATTTTGCAAAACATATTCAGTATATTTATGCATTATAAAAACACAGAGAATTGTATATGTCCCAGCCCTGAATGTGTTTAGTGCAGAAATATGTCAGTATTTCTGAGGTCAGGCTCCTGATACTCTTTTCCAAGTCTGGGGAAATCTGAATTTTTGAACCTGTTAAGGGCCAATTTAATTTTGATTCCTTCTTGGCCAAATGTAGATTTATGCATGCAATGAAAGTGCGGTGCCAAAATGGCCACCGCGCTCTTTGTGGCCCCCCACCCCCACCCGGACTCAGACATCCGGGTGAGTTAGGGGGCGTGGCCACCCCTCTATAAAAGGGGTGGCCACGAGGCAGCCATTTTAAAATAACGACGGAGAGGAGAAGTTTTCTCCATCGCTGTTCCCTTTGATTCTTCAGCTGAAGAAAGGAGTTGCACAGAGCCTTGGCTTGCTTGCTCTGTGCTTTTTGCCATTGATCCCTGGACAGGGATCCTGCTATTTCTACCGATATGCCTCCCAAACGGAAGGCCACGGCGATGAAGCCGCGGCCAAAGGGGAGGACTTGTGCTGGCCCTGCGCAACGCGGGGGGCGGCCCTCAGGTTGGAGGACCGGGGCTGCGCCCATGCGGCAGGGCGCTTCCCCCACCGATACCGGTGGGGTGATGCAGGCTGCTTGGCCCTCGGCTGGCCAGCCTTCAACTTCAGGGGTTTTGGCCCTCGGCCCGCAGTTGCCGGCCATGGGTCCAGTCAGCGGGGGGGGCAGTGCTGGTGCACAGCACGTTCCCCCTCCGGCCACTCATGGGCCGGAGTTTTGGGCATGGCCCTATTCGGGCCCAGGCTCTCATTTTTCGGTTCCTGGTCACCTGCCGGGTGGGCCGTCCGGCCCTCCCGACCCACTTTATACTGGGGGATCTGTGGCAGTGGATGCATTGCTAACGCGTTTGGCTGTGCTGGAGGCATCCTTGGGGATTGCACACAACCCCATGTCAGGCCCTTCACTCTCTGCTGGGGGCCCATCGTGTTCACCGGCCAACTCGACGGCCGCCACATTGCAACAAGTGGCCAGTCGGGTGGAGCTGCTTGAGACGCTTCGGCCTGCACCTGCCGGTGTCTCGCAGCTCCCTGTTCGTCCGGAGCTACAGCAGGAGAGTGGTCAGGTGTGGCCCCAGAGCTCGATTCCGGTCGCGAGCTCCGACGCCCGCCGTGGGCCGGAACCCCCAGTGGGGGGGGGGGGTGGCTCACGGGGGTGCACCTAGTGAGTATCAGGTTCAAGTTAATGCACCCACATCACAGTCCACTTCCAATGGTGGGGTTCACTGGCCATGGCCTCGTCAAGTCGAGATGAGTGGGCATCAGTTGACAGCCTATCCCAGTGCCCCTTGGTTCCACACTGGTACAGCATTGGGGGTGGGGGTTTCTGCCCCTGGGGCAGTGCTGGGCATCGCAGGGGCTGTCCGGGTTCCGCTGCGTATGCCCCATGTGCCTAATGTGCCGGTGACGGCTTTGCCGACAGCTGGTTATTCATTGCCCCTTGGTGATCATTTGTCCCAGGTCACGAGGGAAAAGATTGGGCGGGGGGAGTACGTGGATATCTTCTCCCTATTGAACCGTGAGCCCACTAAGGAGGAGAGAGAGGGACAGGACGACAGAGACAAAGAACTGTCCCGCTGTCGTAAGCCACCACGCACCTGGGCCAACTGGTTGCCCGCATATCTTATTTATATGGCGGTGTACCTTAGGGCCCGGCCTGACCTAGCCATTCCTATGGTCCAATATTTGGACAATATTTACCGGGCAATGGTGGATTTTCCTGGCCCATCGTGGTTGGCTTACGATGAGGAATTTAGAATGAGGGTGCCCTTGCACCCGGAGATGAGATGGGATGAGCCCTGTCAGAAATTGTGACTATTGTACATGACCCCCACACGCCCGGCGCCTGGGATAGGTACCATTGTGGCCATACCATTCAGTGAGCTGCTCCAACGCAGGCTTCCCGCCAGCTGGCGGGGCAGGGGGTTCCAGCCCGCTTGCTGTGTTGGAGCTTCTCGGCTAGCGGTGTGTGCAATAAGCGGCAGTGCCGATACAAACATGAGTGTCCCTCTTGCGCTGGCCCCCACGCTGCCGCCGCGTGCCCGCGGGCCGGTGGGTCACGGGGCAGAGGTAGAGGTGGACAGGGAGCGGGCAGAGCTTCGGCTGATGGAGCTAGCCAGACAAAAGGCCCCCTCCCCGGTTAATGTGTATATGTTGGAGCGATGGCTCTCAACTTATCCAAGGAGAGAGAAGCGAGGTACCTCCTCGAGGGTTTTCAGTGGGGCTTCCGAATCCCATTCAAAGGAGTGCGGGGACCCCAAGATGCACCCAATTTACTGTCCCTGAAGGGTAGAGAAGAGGTGGCTGCCCTCAGTATTGCTAAGGAGGTTGAGGCCCAGAGGGTGGCAGGCCCCTTTTATGTACCACCCTTTCCCAACCTGAAGGTCTCCCCTCTGGGGTTGGTACCCAAAAAGGCCCCGGAGGAATTTCGTTTAATCCACCATTTATCGTACCCGGCGGGTTTTTCCGTCAATGACGCTATCCCCGATGACCTTTGTTCGGTCAGGTATATGTCCTTTGACGAAGCCCTGCGAATGGTGCGCTCTTGTGGGCCTGGTGCCCTCCTGGCGAAATGCGACATTAAATCGGCATTCCGATTGTTGCCAGTGCACCCGGAGGACTTTGAGCTATTGGGTTTTAGATTCCAAGGGAAGTTTTATGTAGATAAGGCCATGCCTTTTGGCTGCTCTATATCCTGTTCAGCATTTGAACGTTTTAGCACTTTCCTTCAGTGGGCCTATGTTCGCAGGTCCGGGTCTCGGTCTGTAGCCCATTACCTTGATGACTTTTTGTTCGGGGGTGAACAGGGCTTGGACACGTGCACGCGTCTCCTCACCACATTTCAGACGCTAATGCAGGAACTGGGTGTCCCTTTAGCGCCCGAAAAGACCGAGGGCCCATCCACTACCCTCACATTTCTGGGTATTGAAATTGACACGGTCGCACAGGCATCCCGGTTACCCATAGATAAGGTCGCCCGGATCGCGGCGATGGTTGTGGCTTTGCTGGCCAAACGTAAAGTGTCACTTCGTGAGCTCCAGGTGCTACATGGCCATCTTAACTTTGCCTGCAGGGTGTTTACGCCTGGCAGAGCATTTGCTCGGCGCCTATGTGATGCCATGTCTGGCCTGTCAAGGCGCCATCATAGGGTCCGACTGACCAGGGGCATGCGGGCTGACCTTTTGGTTTGGCTCACATTCCTGCAGGACTTTAATGGGGTCTCCTTTTGGAGATCCGACCTTTTAGTTTCCCCTAGGTTTCAAGTACAGTCGGATGCCTCCGGCTCCCTGGGATATGGGATTTACTTCCAGGGGAGGTGGGCTTATAGCCAATGGCCTCCAGCATGGCGGGGCACGGATCGCCTCCGCGATCTTACATTCCTTGAGTTTTTTCCAATCCTGGGAGCTTTGATGGTGTGGGGCGAGGAGTGGGCTGACTCTGTGGTCCATTTTTGGTGTGACAATGCTGCGGTAGTGCACATTGTCAATGCTCAGACGTCTAAATCGCCCAGGGTGATGACTTTAGTTCGCCAATTCGTGTTACGTAGCCTACGCCTCAATGTGCTTTTTAGGGCCAGACATATTCCAGGCATTAACAATGATATTGCTGATGCTTTATCCCGACTGCAGATCCCCCGGTTCCGCGCCTTGGCTCCGGACGCAGAGGAACTCCCCTCGCCACTCCCGGCCGAGATTTGGACATTTGGCAAGGAGAGGTGAACCGGGCGATCGGCATGTCCTTGGCGCCCGGCACGCATAAGGCGTATCATCATGCTTTCGTTCAATTTAAAAAAAATTGTGTGCACCTTCAGTTGCCCGAGGTGTGGCCCATTCCAGTGGAACAGGTTTTACAATTCATGGTTTATTTACACAGTCAGGGCCTCGCTCCCCGCACCTTAGCATCCAGGCTGTCAGCACTGTCATTTATTGCCAAGGTGAGGGGTTTTGCTGACAGCATGAACGATTTCCGCATACGGCATGTTTTGGAGGGGTGGACACGGGAACGTGGCCGCCGCCCGGACACTCGTCACCCAATTTCCCCAGGGGTGCTTACCCACCTTGCACGAGGCTGGCATAACCTATGTTATGATAGGTACGAGGTAGCTCTTTTTCATGCGGCTACCACGGTGGCCTTCTTTGGAGCGCTCCGCATCAGTGAGTTGGTACTACTGTCAAAGGCGGATGCGACTCGTAGGGCACTGGAACTCGACGATGTCTATGTTTCTAATGAGTGGTCTCAGTTGAGGATACGGTCCTCAAAAGTTGATCAGCATGGCGTAGGCAGTGGAGTTAGACTGCTACGATGTTCCATTGCAGACATCTGTCCGGTTGGTGCCCTACAGGAGTTCTTGGCAGTGCATGGCACGCACCCTGGCCCGTTTTTCTGCCACCAGGATGGGTCTCCCCTTACTAAATTTCAATTTTGGAAGGTGACCGGTATGGCACTATCCAGTGTTGGCCTTCCAGGGGCTCGTTACGGCACCCGTTCATTTAGAATAGGTGCTGCTTCAACTACAGCTGCATTTGGGTACTCTGCGGCTGATATACGCCGTATGGGTAGATGGGGATCTATGCGTTTTGCATTATATGTTCGCCCTCTTCAGGCATGAGTACCAGTTAAGTCACTGTTCCCTTTTTTCTCTTACAGACCCTATGTGTCCCCGCACACCGGTGGCAGTATGGCTGGTGGGCCACAGTTACGTGCACTGGGCAGCGCAGTATACTGCGGCGACAGGGTGGGGACCCCAGCTTGGACTGCGTGCAGCCGCATGCATACGTTGGTACGGTAAGCGTAGAATGAGAAGGCGGGAACTGTTGCCATTCCTTTTCTCCATCAGGGATGCTGAACCGCCTGATGTCCTTGTACTGCACCTCGGGGGCAATGACCTCGGCCAGGTCACTGGCCTTTCTTTAAAATTCACGATTTGAAGTGACCTAGCTTATTTGCATTATGTGTGGCCGTCCACAAGGCTGCTATGGTCGGACATCATACCACGTCATGCTTACAGGGGAGGTATTGACCTCCGTGTCCTTGACCGCACTCGTCGCGCGGTGAACAGGGCACTTGCCCGGTTCGTGGCAGACAAGGGTTTAGGGATGGTCATCCAACACCCCACGATTAGTTTACAAAATTATGATCTTTATGCAGGGGATGGGGTCCACCTGTTGGCTAGAGGTATGAACCTCTTTTTGGAAGATTTGCAAGCAGGTCTGTTGACCGAGCTGACGGTCGGGGGGGGGGGGCGGTGAGCCTTCATTGAAGCCTCCCCGTGTGGCGGGTAGCACTGGTAAGGTAAAGATTTATGACCCATAGGTATCCGGCAGGTTCGCAATTGACTGGCCAACACTTAGACAGGTACAGGTGTAATAACGTTGACCGGTCAATGACGAACCAGGCAATGGGTGATGGCAGGAGGTTTTCAGCATGCATCACCCCATGATTTGACGGATACACGTCAGAGGGTGGGGTCAGTAGATAGTTTATTGACTACGGTCAACAATTTGTTTGTGTCAACAAACAAATTGATACAAATGGATACATTGTAGCCAATTGCCATTGGCAATTTTGGGAGGAACCTTACCAGTGTTACTGCGGCCTGCTTGCCTTAAGAATTATAATTGGATGAGTACCAATTGAAAGTTATAATTCGGACTAGGGCATTATTCAATAAAAGTGGCCCAATGCCTTTATCCATATACCGGTGTCTGAGTCTTTCTTTGGGTGGTGCGCCTGCAAAGGGATTTTCTCTCTAGTTGTAAACATATTTTTAAAGATATTTAAAAATAATGGAGAACATTTTTAAAAAGAATAGAAAACAAATATTCAGAGATTCACCCATTAAAAGTGTAAGATTACTGATTTTGTTTTGTGGATGGTGATGACCACTTTAAATTAGTTGATCTTTGGTGCCTATATCTTTCTGTAGTCTCAACCATTCTAGCCTTTTGTTACTATACAATTATTTGGTAAACTTTAAAAAACCTCCAGATATCTTATATACCATCAAGTCACTTCTAATATGTGGTGACCATATGGAATATTTTGGATATCATTAACAGCTTTTATCAGATTCTGCAAACCAACAAGATCTAATGTTAGGTTATAATCTCTTCCTGCTGCCCTCCTTCGTAGCAATATTGGCGTTTTTTTTAATAAGTTCCACCCAAGATTTTGCATCAACGGGTGTGGGTTCCTTTATTGAGATAGTCTGTCTTAACTCTTCCTCTCTTCCTACTCCTCCACCCATTTCCCCCCAGAAATATAATTTCTGATTAATTATGTTTTCTCACTGTATGTGTATTGTAAAATAGCTTCAGTATACTCATTTTTTGCTGTCCAAGAGTTCATGCTTGACTTCATTGAATACCTATGCTATTCTATGGTATCTACAGTAAAAGGCTCTCCTGGTGCATCAAGATGAATGAATGGAGAGAGGCATGGAGGCATCTTTAGATACTTTCTCATGATAGTTTACATCATTACATTATGAAATCTAAAGAAATTGGGAGAGTCCCAATTTAAAAAAATAGATAAATCAAAATTTATTTCATCCTTCTCAAACCCTTTCCTACAGGATGGCACCAGGATGAAAAATTTAAGCAGGTCTTCTTTTGCTAAAAAGACTGTTAGATATCTGTTGGTTTTGAATGTTATAGTTTTACATCCTATAAAACATGTCATGGTGTTTGGTTGCTTCCAATCGTTTGTATTACATTTCACTAAAGAATGAGACTCCTATGTGACTATTTGCAATTCATATTGTATAATTTCCTCCAGAACAAAGAAACAGGGACTCTTCAGTTATAATACACAGGCCATTATAAATGCTTCTGGAAGCACAGCCCTTTGAGAGCATAGCAGGTTAAGTTTTTGATGTGCATGCAAATCCTGAATTATAGACTATCAGACATACTTGCTTGTTGTTATGGCAACTTGTTTTTATAATAGAAGTACTCCTTACAGATGAAAACCAACAGGAGTTCAATTATATGGTAATTGTTTTGTAGCCTTTGATCATAAGATAATACTATGTATGTCCTCCTACAAAAGAAAAAGTTAGTGTATCAAAGTTTTCAATATGACATATCTTTGATAATTTACAGAGCCTTAATAAATGCTTCAATAACATTACTAAATCCAAACACAAGTTAATTAGCCAAATAAAGATAGTTTAATGTATCACATTAGAAGCATTTACAAAGAAGTACAATGGACAGAAAAGGAAGATTAAACACAGAGAAATGCAAATCCATGCATATTATTTTATAAACAGCTGGAGAGGAAGGAAACGTCAAATAAATATAGAAAAATGTAAATTAGCAAGAACAAACAAAGCAAACAAATATTTCTTTTATTATCCTGCAACTTGTCTCTGGAAGGAAGTATTTTCCTTTAAGTAGCTTAAGTAGCTTAATAGTTCCCTTGATTCAAACAAATTGAAGTGCAATTCAAAAAATAACTAAGTAAACATTTTACACACATATGAAGGGTTAGCATGAAATCCTAACAGGATTTTGACCATTATAGTATAATAATATTCATCCTTTCTCCACAGGAGCACAGAACAGCCAATGTAGATAATTTTTTACTTATTGTTATTGCTGAAAGAGCCATTATATTGGCTTGCAACAGTAGTATAGATCACATAGAGAGCAAGATGTAATGATATGTCACTAGTCATCAAACATGGCATTTCCCTGTTTCATAAACTGCTTTTAGAGGAGCCGTTTTGCCCTGTATTGAGGGTGGGCCTCTTGACTTCTTGCAATTTTATTGTGATGTTGATAGCCAAATGGTGCAAAAAAATGTTGTTTACCGCCATGGCTGAAGATGCTCATCTTTCATCACCTGACATAGATAGCCAATTGATTTGAAAGCCAGGTGTTGTTTAGTTAATTTTCGACCCTGATTGGTCTTATGCCAAAAGGGGAGGTCAGGTCAGGCCTCCTTTGTTTTACCAGACCTCATTGTCAGTCTGATCCAGAAAGATGGATTAGCACCTCACCTGGTGCTGCCGTTCATAATAATGACTTAGAAATAATTAGATTATGTTTCTTTGGTGGGGAAAGCCTGTTATATGGAAACCCTGATGTATTTTGATTAGCTGTATCCTGATCCTTTTTGTATCCTGAACTACCTATGAACCTGAAGAAATAAACAACTTTGATTCAGCTACCTGCCTGATCTTTGGAAGGGGTAAGATAAGAGTTCAGCCAATCTCCATGCTACTTGATTTTTTTATTCTCTCCATTTTATGTTGCTGGGACTTCCTGAGGCAGGAACACAGGTAATTGCAGCCTTGGGCTGGACTGGGCTTTGAAACCTACTGGTCAGAGTCTTTGGGCCAGGAAGACCTTAGAAGGCAAGGCCTGGAGAGGTTTAAAGCTCATACAAGATAAGGAGGGAAATTAGAGGAAAATATTTAAGATAAGCTTGTTCATACATGGTGGCTCATTTAAGGATTCTTCATAGGAGATATATGTGTAAATCAAATATTATTCTTCAGAATGAAGTGTTAGTGTGTGAGAGATGTATTGTCAAGAAATACACATGCAAGCCATTGCTAGTGGCATAACACATCCATCATGCTTAAACATTTTCAAGCACATATGCACACATGTATACAACTGAAGCTGGGTAAGATGGCCCTATGTAAAGGTGCCTTGGCACAAGGATCCAAGCCCACAAGGGATGCCTCAGACACAGTGCAATATCATAAAAGGCCTGTGACACCAAACGCAAGGAGAGTAAGGGAAATACTGGGTAGGCACCCGTGAATGGAATTGCACATACCCTCACATCGGGGTAGCAGTTCTTGCAGGGGATGTCAGACACACTTTCCTTCTTGTGAGATGGATGGAACAGTGGGGTACCCTGAGTGTTTCACAGCATATCTCATTGGTCCCCACAATTCAGCTGGTGACTGGGGTGATGCAGAATAACCCTCAGGCTCTGCATCAGCAACCATGTGCAAATGGGGTTGCTACATAGTAGTGTCCAAGATGCTACACCAGCCCTTGCAGAAAACAGTCAGAACAAAAGAGATCCTGACGTGGAGAAGATAACTCCAGAAAGCAAGGACGGTTACTGAGTCCAAGGTGCTGTAATAGCTGGCCTTCCCAGTGGGTCATCAGGAGGAACAGGCAGGTGGGTGGGGCCCAGATGGGTTTACAAGTGGTAGGGCCATAGCCAGGATTCGCCCGATTTGAGGTGACACCAGCAGTGGATCCAGCAGTGTTGCCAGAGTCATCGTCATTACTCCCCATAGGGAATGTTGCCAGGGTGGAAGAGGGAGAAGTGAGGCGAATATTAAAAGGGAGAAACATGAGCAAGTCTATGGGTCCTGGTGGAGTGGCTGGTAGGGCACTGAGAGACTGCTCAGAACAGATGGCAGAAACTTTTATGAAGATTTTTAATCGGTCTTTGGCCCAAGCCACTATCCCACCTTGTCTGAAATCCTCTACTATTATACCTCTGCCTAAGAAACCTAACATAGATCATCTGAATGACTTCCGCCCTGTGGCACTTACACCTGTCATAATGAAATGCTTTGAAAAGTTGGTGCAGAACCGTATTATGGCTTGTTTACCAGTTGGACTTGACCCTTGTCAATTTGCATATAAGAGAAAGAGATCCACGGAGGATGCTGTGGCTACGGCCCTACATGCTGTTCTGACCCATTTGGAGAAACAAGGGACTTATGTGAGACTGTTATTTGTAGATTTTAGTTCTGCATTTAATACTATTCTTCCACATAGACTGGTGCCCAAATTATTAGATCTGGGGCTTCCGCCAAGCTTATGCAGGTGGGTACTAGATTTTCTATCAGATCATTCCCAGCGGGTCAGGATGGGCTCTCATGTCTCTGCGGATCTCCGTATAAGTACGGGGATGCCACAGGTGTGTGTGCTGAGCCCGCTTCTGTACACGCGTTACACATATGATTGTGTTCCCAGTTACCCAAGCAATAAGATCATCAAGTTTGCAGATGACATAACGGTGGTGGGTGTGATTACTGCTGGGGAGGGGGAGTTGGCTTACAGGAAGGAGGTTGAGATGCTGACGGAGTGGTGTAGGGGAAAAAATTTATTCCTCAATGTAAAGAAGACAAAAGAGATCATTGTGGACTTTACATCCAGCCACTTATTATTGAAGGGAATTGTGTGGAACAGGTCTCGGTGTTTCAATTTCTGGGGATTGAGCTGAGGGATGATCTAACATGGGGAGCAAACACCAAAGATCTGATGAAGAGAGCACAGCAGAGGTTATACTTCTTGAGAATCCTCAGGAAGAACAATCTTTCAAAGGACTTGCTGTTGGCATTCTACTACTGTACCATAGAGAGTGTGTTAACCTATGGTCTTTTTGTATGTTTTGGGAGTTGTACAGCTAGGGAAAGAACAATGCTGTCCAGGGTCATAAAGACTGTGGAGGGGATAATCGGGTGTACTCTTCCCACTCTAGATCAAATCTATGCCATCAGGTGTTATAAGAAAGCTGTAGAGATTGTGCTAGATAGTACGCACCCCGGAAATGATCTCCTTCAGCTTCTGCCTTCTAGAAGAAGGTATAGGGTCATAAAGACCAGGACCAGCCGCTTGAGAAATAGTTTCTACCCAAAAGCGGTTCTGGCTTTGAATGCAGTGCAATGCAGTCTATGAGGGAGCTTCTGTATGTAGTTTTTAGAGTTTTTAGAGTTTTAGAGCTTTTTAGGGGTTAAATGGATATATGCGGGGTGGGAGTATGTTGATAATTTTGTATAGTTGTATTTTGTTTAGGTTTTGTTGGGTTGATAAGTGTCCCCCCCCCCAATCTCGTTATTCTGTGCAGGACAATGACAATAAAGATTTATCTATCTATCTAGATGTGGGTGGTGAATATTTTTCAGGATGGGCAACAATGGCATATATACATGTCATATATATAAGCATCTGGGAGTTTGATGGTGGACAGACTACTAACTCAGGGTGGGTGACACCCACCCTGGTCACCCTGACAAGAGGAATGGGAAACAGCAAAGACACTACCTCCTATGGTTCAAAACAATGAGGAGCCTCCTAGTTTTCACTGCAGAGAGTTAGTCACAAATAGAGTAGCTAATTTTGAATCAATAGACCTTCTAAAGAAACTGATTTCCCAAATACCTGTTGATTTAATTGGCTTATGTGAGTGCAGCTTACTAAACTAAATGACAGAATTTAGCCATTCTAACACATCAAAATATCCAAGAATGTGCCAATTGTCATTTAATTCCCAGTGCATACTCAGGTTCCAGATTTGGATTACTTTATGACCCAAGTAATAAATGGCTAGAAAACATTTTGGAAAACAACAGTGCCAATTTGTTTGTATTTGGGTACAAAGTGGTTATCTGCTAAAAAGAAAAAGGTCTTGTCCTGGGATTTTCCTTTTTTTATGATATTGAGCACAAGATGGGATTCTATAGGCTATCTTGACTGTAACGTTGGTTTCAACATCATTTAGACTGGCTTTTGTTATATAAATTTGGTATCTTTTTCTCTGCTGGCAATGTAGGCCAATCTACCAAGACAATACTTAGCCATTTCAATGTATTTTGAATAATAGATACAAGAGCAGTATCTTACATTCATAAAACACAGATTTTTTGAATTAAATTGAAACTTGCTTTTTTAAAAAAAAATCAGCTCTGCTTAATTGAACTACATGCTTCTTCTAGTTTGTTGACAATTAGCATTTCTGTGAGTGATTGGATAGTCTTCTAGTAGCTTATTACAGCTACTGGAATGTAAAGGCTACTTGAAGATCATTAATTTAGCATTACATTAAGCATGCAAAACAAGTGAAGAAAGTCTAATCATTTCTTATTTTTACACCAGTCTAAGTTTATAATCAGTTTCATGATTTACATCCCAATTAAACTGTGTAGCTCATAGTAAATCATCTTCCTTGGATTAATCATGCAAGTCTAGTTATAATTTATGATTACAAGAGCAAAGCCTCTGCAATTTCTACTGCTGATTTTTATGCAGGTTTCAAATTAGCAACACCCCAAGTATTAAAGAACTCCTGCGGGCTCCCAGAAAGGTGCTTTGTGTATCTATATAAGACGGCTTGACTACCTTCAGTATTATTTAACGGGAACAAGGAAGGACATAAAAAAATAAATCCTAACTGGGTTTGGCTCATCATTATGCTTTTTGTTATGTTATTATTGACTTGTAATTTCAATTTCCATTTGTGAATCAAGTACACTACACACCAACAAAGCTACAAAAACAATCTAAGATGATTGTTCATAATGGCAAGAACTAAACATCAAAAGGTATTTCTTTTAAAAAAAACAACAACGAAGGTGCAGTTATCATCTTTTTCCATTTTGCAGAAATAAAAAATGTCTAAAATATGCACAAATCTCTCAAAATTCTGTTTGTGTGTGTAAGTAAGTATTGTCTTGTTTATTAAACAAGCATGAACTTAGACATGATTGTCATGAGCCCTGCTGAAACCTGTAGGTCCCTTGATAGAATATATGCATCTCATATTCAGTATTCTTTTTTATGCTGACTACCATCTTCCCCATCATTATTGCCTTTTCCAAATGATGCAGCTCTCTCATGATGTGCCCAATATAGGAACATCAACTTTATCATTTTTGCACCTGGAGATAGTTCAGGCTTGATTTGCTCTAGGACCTACTTTCTAGTTGTTCTGAAAGTCTTCCTCTTGTTGTTGTTCAGTTGCACAGTCATTTCTGACACTTTGCAACCCTATGGACCATTGTCCTCCAGGCACCTCTATCCTCCATCATCCTTCTCAGCCTGCCCAGCTCTGTGCCCATTGCTGGACCCACTCCCCAATAAAGAGACGGACACCTTTGTTGGATTTAAAACTGGGCCACTTTATTAAAATCTTAACTTTGTAATGCAAATGGGCCGAAATAGCACTGGTAAGGACTAATTGTTATTTTCAAATATTAATCAGATACAATATATCTATTTTGCTTACTTAATTAACCAAATTGTTGTTGACCTCAATCAGAAGCGCAAATTGTTAACCTCTGCTTCTGACGTATATCTGGTGAACTCTAAGGTTTTGCAAGCTGTCTAGAGCATAGCATCACCTTGTTCCTGGTCCACATTTGATTGGTCATCCCAAGTTTCCCTCTATCTTGTCCTTCCTGTGGCCAACCAACTGTGTACCTGCCGGATTCGTAGGGGTCATCCAGTATCTCCTTACCAGTGCTAGCCGCCACATGGGGAGGAGTCTACCATGACTCACACACACACACACACACACCCCGACCGCCAGCTCGGTCACCAGGCCCGCTTGCAAGGAAGCCAAAAACCTGTCCATGCCTCTCGCAGAGAGATGGACTCCATCCCTGTGATCCAAACCGGCATCCTGAATGCGTATTGCAGGGTGTTCCACCACGGTGCCCAAGCTGTGTTCACCAAAAAATCAAGCCACTGCTCAATTCACGGACCGCCGAGCTCAGTCAATGTGGCGAGGGTCACTGCCTCCCCGGAAAAATTACCATAGGATAATGTAAGATCAAACAATCTGGACCTGTGGCCATGGTTGTCTAACCAGGTCCAGATCCCTCCAGAAGGCTATGATTAAACCCAGTCTGGTAATCTGGCCCAAATCATTACCCCCCCCCAAAGGAACAAGTAAAACATCAGGTGGGGAAGAACCCCCAAGGGATAAGACAAAAGGCAGGAACTCGTGCCATCTCATCCCACAAACACCATGCCAGCTGAGATGCGCCATGTCCCGGAGCCCGAGATGTGCACCCCATCTAGACACAGCAGCATAGCGGGCCACCCAAAATATTTGGCTGTGGCCAACGAGCCTCACACGTGCCAGACCGTCCGAGGGCACAGGAGCTGAAAGAGAAAGAAAGAGAACAGGTGCCAGCGAGGTGTTCAATGCAACATGGGGCGAACATACAAACTAAAACAAGCAGAGCCCACTGACCCATCCTCCGGATGTCGTCATCTGAATAACCAAAAAGGGCAGTTGTTAATGCAGTGCCTATCCGAAAGGAATGCATGCCATATCGAGCCCCTGGAAGACCTAATTCAGAAAGGGCAGCCCCCGTTAAACTCCAAAATTGATACTTAGTCAATGGCAACCCATCTTGGTGGCAAAAGAGTGGCCCTTGGGTTGAACCCCGAATGGCTAAAAAGGATGTTAAAGCAAGGACCAGGCAAATTGCCCGTGTACTGCATCTCAGCAGGGTTACAATACTGCCCCTGCTGCGTTGATCCAATTTAGAGGAACGGATGTTCAGTTGTACAGAATCCTGTAATAGAGAAACATCCGCCAGTTCAAGGGACCTGCATGACAGGTCATTCTTTGAAAGGGGAACTAGCTCACTAACCCTCAGCATCCCAAAGAAAGCCACTGTGGTGGCCACATGGAACAGGGTTGCTTCAAACTGGTCATGCAAAGTGCCGACCAAGCCTGAGCCAAGCTTGAAAGAAGAGCTGGGGACACTGGTTGCCGGGTGTCCAGACAAGGGCCACACTCCCTAGCCCAGCCCTCAAGTACCCTGTGTACCCTGAAATCCCCCGTGGTGTCCTGATAACCCCCAACCTTGGTCGCAAACACCAAGGCCGACAAGCGTCCAGCAATTGTACGAGGAGCTAACCTGCCATTTTGCAGGTGCACAATATTTTGGAGGACATGATCCACTGGCAAGGGCCACAAGTCAGGCAGGTACATGTTTTGGTGAAATGTCCGGAAGGCCTGATAAGAGCCATGATATGCCTTACGGGTATGGCCAGCAAGGGATAGGCCTATTGCCCGGGTCACTTCACCTCGCCCAATGTCCACATCTCACTTGTAAGTGGAGAAGGAAGTTCCTCGGCCTCTGGCGCTAGTGCCCAAAACCAGGAGATCTACAGGCGGGATAAAGCATCAGCAATACTGTTGTCAATACCCGGAACGTGCCTGGCCTTAAACAGAATGTTATGGCGCAAGGAGCGCAACACAAACTGACGAACAAGTGATATAACCCTGGGTAAACGTGACGTTTGTGCATTCACAATGTGCATTATGGCCACGTTATCGCACCAAAAATGTACTACTGAATCTTTCCATATATCTCCCCACAGCAATAGGGTCCCAAGAATGGGAAAGAACTCTAAAAAAAAAGTCAAGTCTCGGAGTAGTTCCATGCCTTGCCAAGCTGCGGGCCAATGGCTGCAGCTCCAACAGCCATCGAAATAGATGCCATAGTACAATGACCCTGAGGCATCTGACTGCACCTGAAATTTGGGTGTGATGGCCAGCTCCTGGTGCCAAAAGGACACTCCGTTAAAATCGGCCAGAAATGCAAGCCAGACCTGGAATTCAGCCCACATCCCACTCATGAGCCGCACCCTGTGATGCTTCCTGGATAAACCAACCATGGCATCACACAGGCACCTGGCGAATGCCCGGCCGTGTGTGACCACCCTACAAGCAAAATTGAGATACCCATGGAGCACCTGCAGGTCATGGAGTGACACCTTGCACCTAGCCAACATAGCAGAAATCGCCCCCGATATGCGGACAACTTTGTCCTTGGGGAGTCTAGATGTTTGAGCCATGGTGTCAATTTCTATACCCAAAAAAGTTAGCGTAGTGGCTGGACCCTCTGTCTTCTCCAGAGCTAAAGGTACTCCCAGCTCTGCCATGAGTTCCTTGAAAGTGACCAGCAGTTGTTCACACATCCCTGAGCCATGCCTCCCTCCAAACAAGAAATCGTCTAAATAATGGGCGACAGTATTAATGCCGGACCTGCAAACAAATGCCCAATGGAGAAAGGAACTAAAGCGTTCGAAGGCTGAACATGATATGGAACAGCCGAACAGCATGGCCTTGTCGACAAAATATTGGTCCTCAAAACGAAAACCCAACAATTCAAAATCATCTGGGTGCACCGGAAGTAATCGGAAAGCAGATTTAATATCACACTTGGCTACCAGTGCTCCGTGACCGCAGGAACATACCATCTCTATTGCCTGATCAAAAGATGTATATCAGACAGAACACAGTTCTTCCGGTATGGCATCGTTGACCGAGGAACCCGCCGGGTACAACAGGTGATGTGTAAGGTGAAATTCACCTGAAATCTTTTTGGGCACCAAGCCAAGTGGGGAGACCTTTAGGTTCGGATGGGGGCTCCATGAAAGGGCCAGCTACCTGCCCCTCCCGTACCTCATTAAAAATATTTTCCCAAGCCAAATCCTCTTTACCCCCCCCCCAAGGACTGCAAATTAGGGGCATCCTGTGGTACATGTGCACCAACAAAAGGGATGTGAAATCTGAATGAAAAATCCACTAAAATGTAGGCCGCATTGGCTCGCTTGGGGTAAATGCGAAGCCAACGTTCCAATACATGAAGTTTAATTGGGAAGGGGCCCTTTTGAAGTTGAAGGTGCATCCACGGGGGCACAGCCTGGACCCTGCTGTCTGTAGCCCTGTCCGCATGACCCACCTGACTGGATGCAAGTGGAGGCGGAATGAGGTCCACCGCAGATGGAGCACTCATGCCTGTATTTGCACTGTTTTCGAGTACAGCCCCCTGCAGACGAGAAACTCCAACACAGCAGGTGGGCTGGAACCCCCTGCCCCGCCAGTTGGCGGGGAGACTGTGTTGGGCCGGGATGCTGTACTACATGGCCGCAGTGATAGCAGTCACCAAAGGCCAGGCATGACGGCGTCATGTAGAGCAGCCACAACAACTGGTTGGGCTGGTCCCAGGGCATCTCGGGGTGAAATGCGGCATGCATGCAGAATTCCTCGTCGTAAGCCAACCAGGATTGGCCTGGGAAATCCACATACGCCCTGTAAATAATGTCCAGATATTGGATAAAAGGGATCACAAGATCTGAACAGGCCCTAATGGACACAGCTGCATATATTAAGTAAGCGGGCAGCCAATTCACCCAAGTCCGTGGAGGTTTACGACGCCGGGCTAATTCCTTATCCCGGTCATCTTCCTTGTCTTTCTCTTCCCTAGTTGCCTCCCTATTCAGGAGGCAAAATAGATCAACATATTCCCAGCGCCATATCTTATCCCTGGTAGCCGGTAAGAGGTGATCACCTAGTAGTAGTGACATACCGGCAGTCAGGATGGCCGAAAGCGGGACATTATGGTATGCTGGCTTCACCGGCAGGCCATACGGCCATATTGGACATGGCACGCTGGGCCCCACCGGTGGAACCCCGGGTGGTACAGCTGGGTAACACGCCCACCAAGCATTGGTCTGAGGGACCAGAGGCATGGGGCCCAACACTGAACTCACTGTAGTTGACTGCTGCACTGAACCCCCTGTGGTTGACTGCCACGGCCAAGGCCACTGCCCAGCCGTGGTCGAAGGCCAAGGCCCGGGATAGCATGTACTAACATGACCTGGATACTCACCAGGTGCGCTCGCGGCTGCTGCCCCCACCGGGGGTTCCAGCTGCCACCGAGCATCGGAGCTCCCGATCAAGTTGGAGCCTGCCGGGCTGGATGTAGAAGGCCTCTCTGCATCTAGGTCGTCCGCCCGGTCAGGTCCTGTTGAGAAGGGCCGGCAGCTGGGGCCAATCGGCCTCAGCCTGCTGATTCCCACTGGCTACCGACCTTCTAGCCGACCGGTGCATGGGTAGTGCAGGTTCGAGGACTGCAGCCCTTTCGAGGGCTGCAATACGAGCCATCAGGGGCCCGGCATTGATGGTCGAGATTTCCTGCATGGCTCGCTGGCCCTGAGGTGGTGGTGGCCCTGATCGAGCCTGGGCCGTGCCGCTCGCTGAGGCCCCGTCGGGGGCTGAAGTCGTGGTCCTCGTCTGAGCCCTTCAACTCGGAGGAGGCCCAGGCAGAGGAGTCGATGACTCAGGCCTAGTCCAGGCCCTGCTCCCATGTAGTTGTCTATTGGGGCAGGCGCCGGCCTAGGCGGCCTAGCCCGGTGTGCCCCCGAAGGCCTACAGGCCTGTTTCTTTGACACCATGAGGCACAGAGTGGGCCTGTCTAGGCCACACATATTGAGGGCTGTTGCCCCAACTCAGCCCTGTGCAGGGCCAGAGGCCAAGCAGCATCGCCAAGGGCAAGGAGCCCAGCAGGGCTGAGGGCCTCATCCCTTCAGTGCCTGCCTGTTGCCCTGAGCATGATGGCCGTGAAAGGGAGCTCGGCCCCACCTGTATATCGGCCCCATGCCCATCTCCCGTGGGGGTGGGGCCAGCAAAGCATGTGGCAGCCAATTCTTGCTGCCGCGCGTCCCTTGTGTCTACAATGCCATCTAGCCATCTCATCTTTGGATGCCCCTTCCTCTTTTGCCCTCCACCCTTCCTACCAACAAGGCCTTCTCAAGTGAATCCTCCTTTCTCATTTGATGTCCAAAGTACTTCAGTTTCATCTTTACTATTTGACCTTCCAATGAGCAGTCAGGGTTGATTTCTTCTAAAATTGACCTGTTTATTCTCCTCACTGTCCAGGGGACTTTCAAAACTTTTCTTCAACACACCATTTCAAAGGCATCTATTCTTCTGTGCTCAGCTTTTCTAATGGTCCAGCTCTCACACCCATACGTTACCACTGGGAATACCATTACTTTGACTATACAGATTTTTGTTTTCTAGGTGATGTCTCTACTTTTCACTATGTTCCCCAGGTTTCTCATAGCTTGTATCCCCAGAATCAGTCATCTTTTTATTTCATGGCTGCAGTCACCATCTGCAGTGATCTTAGATCCTAAGAAAATAAAATCTGTAAGTAAAAAAGTAAAGTCTAGGATATCCAGTGCTGAGGTAGCCCCATTTCTTTCAGAACAACCCATAAATTCTCATGATCCAAGTTGGCATTGTGGCAGAAACAGGAAGCATACAGGTGAAACTTGGAAAATTAGAATATCGTTCAAATGTCCATTCATTTCACTTAAAAGGGGAAACAAATATATGAGATATACTCACTACATGCAAAGCGAGATGTGTCATGCCTTAATCTATACAACTAAAACCAAAGTGTCACGGCATTTGTTATTGAAACACCATACCACCTTTGCCCCCACTGCCCCAGAAATTCACGCCCCACCTACCTTGAGCACATGGCCAGTCCTGTGAGGGGTACTGGCAGCATTTCTCAGGGTCCTTCGCCCCCCAAAACTGGCCTCAACCCCCCCCTGCAGCATGCAATGGCTGGGGAGGTGGCACTACGCATGTGCAGGAATCTGTGCAGGCACAAAAGCCTGCCCAGAGTTGCAGCCAGTGCCACCGCCAGGAACACCAGGCAGGCTTCTGTGCCTGTGCCGATTCCCACGCTTGCATGTTGCCACCTCCTGGGTTGGGAGCCTCCACTGGCTCACCACCAATTCAGCCAGAGGACACAGCCCCCAGGCCTGCATCAGGCAGTGGTTTGGCTGGTCCCTGCCTGACTGCCCGTCCCATATTGCCTCACTCTGACCAGTGGCCACTTCAGCCTGACTCCTCCGCCCTCTTGGGGAACACCTCAGGCAGCAAGAAGGACCTGCGGGGGCAGGCCACTGCCTTCAAAGGAACCACACGGGCATGGGCACCGCCCACCTGCCCCGATGGAGCCTCCTGTCTGCCTGAGGCGCCCCTCAAGGGGGACGCATGAAGGGGCGCCGACCGGATGGGGAGGTGGGACGGCCAGTCAGCTGAAACCACCCCTGCCTACAGCACATGCCTCTCCATGTGCGGCCACAAATGGGGTGGCAGATGAAGCCGCCTGGCTGGTTGTGTCTTGCAGTGGGAGCTGCAATGGTAGCACTGGTTGTTTGGCATGGCAGCCCTCACCCTGCCTAACAACCCATGCCGCCATTGCTCCTCCCACCACAATATGAAACCGGCCGGGCAGCTTTGTCTGCCACCCCATTGCTGGTCATACACAGAGAGACGTGCACCGGAGGAGGGCACCCCCATCTAGCATGTGGGCATTACCAGGTAAGGTGGGCCCACCTTACCTGCACAGGGGGGTCTCCCTCCCTGCCTGAAGGGCTCCCTCTCAGGCCTCCCAAACCCGACCCAGGGCCTGCTCCACCGACTGGGATGTCCCACACTGCGGCGGTGCTGGAGACAGGGTGGTGGCACCAAGACCGGGTAAACAGTGTGTGTGTCTGTGTGTGTGTTGTATGAGCATGTTGTGTCAGGTGTAGCTGTGTGGGGTGTGTGTCATGTGGGTGTGTTTTGGGGGTGTGTTGTGTGTCAGTGTGTGTTGTGCGAGTGTGTTGTGCCATGTGTGATGTGGGTGGCAGTGGTGGGAGTGAGTTTTTTGTAGGTTGTGTGTGTGTGTGTGTGTGTGTGTGTGTGTGTGTGTGTGTGTGTGGTGTCAGTGTGTGCTGTATGGGGGTGTTGTGTCGTGAGTGTGTTTTGTGTGTGGGGGTGTATTGTGTGTGTGTGTGTGTTGTGTCAGTGTGTGCTGTATGGGTGTGTTGTGTCATGAGTTTTGGGTCTGGGTGTGGTGTGTCGGGGGGTGTTGTGTGTCTGGGTGGGTGGATGTTGTGCAAATGTGTTGTGTCCTGTGTGATGTCTGTTGCCTGTGTGTGTTGTGTGGCATGTGTGTGTATTGTGTGTGTGTGCTGTGGGTGGGTGGGTGTTGTGTGTGTTTTTTCTGTCGTGTGTGCTGTGGGTGGCAGTGGTGGGAGTGTGTTGTGTGTGTGTGGTGAGTGTATATTGTTTGTTGGCATGTATTGTGTCAGTGTGTCATGTGTGGATGTGTGTTGTGTGTGTGTTGTGTCTTGGGTGTTTGGTCTGGGTGTGGCGTGTGTGTGGTGTGTCAAGTGTGTGTGTTGTGTGTCTGGGTGGGTGGGTGTTGCATGAATGTTTTGTGTTATGTGTGATGTCTGTTGCCTGTGTGTGTTGTGTGTCATGTGTGTGTTTTGTTTGTGTGTGTATGTGTATGTGCAGGTGTGTCATGGGTGGGTGTTCTATGGGTGTGCTGTGTCATGTGGGATGTGACTGGTGAAAAATTAGGCCACCTTCAGGCCTGTCCAGTGCCCACGGGACCACCAAGTGAACAACACACAGGTGCACAAAGGTCAGTCACACAGGGGGCCCCACCTGGGTTGCTCCTTTCCTTGGGTTGGGTCCCCCACCCGGGCAATGCCTGGTACCCCTGCTAGTTTGTTATAATTGTGATGATCATGGCATATAGCATACATGAGATTATGTGATGATTATGGGGTATATGAGATTGGGGGGTTGGGGTTTTCATAAACTGTAAGCCATAAGCATCAATATTATAACAAAGTAACATTTGAACTATCTCGCTTTGCATGCAATGAGCCTATCTCATATATTTGTTTCACCTTTTAAGTTGCATTACTGAACTGAATGAACATTTGTATGATATTCTAATTTTCCGAGTTTCACCTGTAGGTGGAACCTGACCTAACTATGTCTTCTAATTTAGGCCTTTCTCCCTGAGGTTGAACTCCTAGAAATGAAATTTATTGTATTTGTAGTTCAGAAAATTCAAACATCTAATCCCTAGAATGAGTACTTAGATGATACTGTATGTCCTACTGGAATCTCTTCTGTTAGCATATATCTGTTTCCCCAGCTTCTAACAATGTGTGCTATCTGCAAGGCACAGCTTGACCCTGAATCAGCAGCTTAACTTACAAAAATTGGATTCAGATTCTCCCATCACTGCAGATTCATGTGTCAAATTTTGTGCTGATTTCATGTCTGCAGCACACTGAAAGATCCTCCTTAAAGATTCTGGTATTTTTGAGCCACATTTGTGTGTAACCCAGGCAACAGCAACTTTGTTGTGCCAGCTAATCTTTCACACACTAGGTAAGGTAAAAGGAACTATGAAATGAATTCACCAAAAGGTGGCTTCATTTTAGCAGTTTAAAGTCTGACCTAGAAACTAAAGAAGAAGTCTGCAGCACTACTCAAACGGAATGGGAAAGATCCATGGTTTGAAAAACTTAACAATAAGAAACTCCTAATTTAGGACTCTTCTCTTATTCAGAATGGATGATATTGAGAGAGAAGCAATACAGACTGTGTGCAGTCCTTTCATGACAAAGTAGAGGGAAAAGGTATTGTGTTTCAACAATGATAGGACGAATGGTGGCAGCAGTTGGTACAAACAACTCTTTCCACTTTGGTATTAATTTACATTAATTTCCAAGAAATGTAGCTGGACACTTAAGGCTTGGAGAGCCACTATATATTCTTATAAATCCAAGGGTTAACCATTGGAACTTGCTATATATTTCTGCACCTGTCCATCCTATCCCATACCGAGCCTCCTGCAATCACCCGAACCCGGTACGGAGGTTAGTGAAGGGTTGAGAAAAGCACCAGTGGGGCAAGAGCCCCACGAACGTGAACAAAGGGAAAGAACATCAATTCCCAATGTTCTTTGCACTGCGCTGCACCACAGCCAATCAGGCTGAGAGGCATGAGCAAAAAGAACGTTGGTAAACACCAAACACAAACACCAAAATTAATAAAAAAATAATAAAACAAAAATAAATCAATAATTAAAAAACATTAATAAACAAAAAAGTAAACCACAAAATACACAAACAAAAACATCCACAATACCACAAAACCACATATAAAGAACCTAACTACAACACAAAAAACCACAAATTACACAAAAAAGCAACAACAAATTACACAAATAAACAACAACGAAATAAGAAAAATTAAACAAAATCAGAAATAACCAAACCAATTAAACAATCCTAAAACTCAACCAAGACAAAAAAGAAAAAACAGAAACACCTCCCAGCCCACAACCACAGAAACAAAACAAAAAAACCCAGAAAAAAGAAAACCAGACATTATCCCTCCATGACGACCAGAACAGAAATGAAGAAACAAAGACTACTTACCGGAAGAAGCCCCACCCAGAGGCCAGGAGAGAAAAAAACACGTGAAATGAAACCAAAACCACTAGCAGCCCCACCTGCAGGGCAGAATAGTAAAAACAACTCAAAAACACACAACAGCCCCACCTAGAGGCCACAAGAGTAAAAACAAGTCAAAAACATAACAATAAATCAAAGGTTTACACATATCACAAACATATGTTAAATAAATAAAATAAAAAGATTTATAACATCTTGTGTTGAGTTTTAACTCAAATAAAAACCCAAAACATCTAAACACAGTTTAAAAACGTTGAATGAAAAAACATGTACTTTCACATTTTAAAAAAATATTACCTATGGTACAACTATTTACAAATAAAACCACAAACTAAAACATTATTTGGTTAAATACAACAATTTGAAACAATTATATCATCCTTTGTTCTTTTTTTAATCCACAAAAAAAAAAAACCAAAAAAGCTGATCACAGTTTAAAACAGCCCGGCAAACCCGGGCAACCTATGCTAGTTTATTATAAAAGATAGGATTTTTTTTAAAAAAGGCATCAACAAGAAGCTACCTTCTTTTCCCTCTACCTCCAGCCTGCTCAGCAAAATCCAATAGAAGCTTCAGAAGGTGAAGAGGGATACCCCTGCTGTGAGGATGGAGGATAGGTTCTCAGTATGGTGTATGTGTCTACAATAGTAGAGACTTTCATCGTATATAGAAGTAGATCCCCCCTTTTTTCTCTCTCTCTTCTGGGTAGAACACTAGACATGAAGTAATGTGTTGCAAAGTAAGAGGTCATAGACCAAGACAATGTGGAGGGGAGAGAGAAAGAATTGGAATTGACTGTGCGACTCAACAACAAAAATACGCATGAATGTGACAGAGCAAAGAACACTGGACTTCCTGTCGAGAATGTTCTTGAATATGTCTACATTTTGGGGAGATAAAGTTGTTCCTGAGCTCATGCAGAGTACATTTTCATCCCAAAAGTACAGAACTTTGAAGCCTCTGGTTTGTGTGATTTGATGCTTTAAATCCTACTCCTTTTCTTCAGGATATCACCAATACTGGGAGCTGAAGTTCAGGAAAATTTGATGAGCTTTATCCACCCCTTTTTTTTGTTCAGTCACACATGGACAATTAACCTCCAGGCACCTCTGTCCTCCACCATCCTCCTCAGCCTGCCCAGCTCTGTACCCAGTGTGTCTACAATACCATCTAGCCATCTCATCTTTGGATGCCCCCTTCTTTTGCCTTCCACCTTTCCCAGCATCAAGGCCTTCTCAAGTGAATCCTCCCTTCTCATTTAAAGTCCAAAGTACTTAAGCTTCATCTTTACTATTTGCCCTTCCAATGAGCAGTCATGGTTGATTTCTTCTAAAATTGGAACTATTTGTTCTCTTTGCTGTCCAGGGTACTGTAAAATAATCTAAATTTATGAGTATACTAGATTATAATTAATAATTTGACACTAAAGCCAGAATGAGTTTGGTTTCTACTATTCACTCTGGATTTCAGTCACTTATCAAACCTATTCTATAAATAAAATGCTTCTGTAAGAAACTTCAAAAGTGCAATCATTTTACATCACTTTCTTCCTATCCTAGCATGATTCCTAATACTACGTTTTAGTGACCCCATGGATCTGTGGAGAATGATTATTTCCCATTCCAACCATTCACTTGTAGAATGGAGTGCTTTGTTCCTCTGGATGAAATTTCTCAATCAATGGTACTAATGAATCAAACATTTGAGACTGATAATATATATATATGTGTGTGTGTGTGTGTGTGTGTGTGTGTGTGTGTGTGTGTGTTGAACAGAAAAGACCAGCTGCCCAAACTCGCAAGCATCCTTTCTCAGATTAAAATATTCATCATAGCAGAAATACAAGCAGTAATCTCAGAAGCCTCCACATTCTGAATGGTGTCCCAAGAGATTACTGAATCTGATGCAACCTCTTTTTCAAACAAACAGTTGCCACTTATACGTCATCTAAAGCACTTTGAAATCAATTTAGAGGTTTATCACAGAATTGTAACACTAATAATAAAATAACCCAACTCCAAATAAAATGTATTTTCATTGCAAGTTGTCAACTGACTGCCAAATAGGTTGTGAAGAATTTACCACAAAGGGGTTAAATGGAATATTGAAAGTGCCTAACAGTGTGGCAAAACAGCCGTGAGGTGTTAAAATTGTAGCTGGTTGGAAGTTGGGGAAGGGGAGACCTCCTTATCTGCCTTCCATCCCAGAAACCAGCTTTGGTGTTAATTCCAGCTGAGGACAGATTGATGGTGGATATCTATGTAGGGATGAGCTAAACTTTGAGTGGGTTGTAAATACTGGTCTAGTGTTTTGCCAGAAAGAAAGGCAATGTGGGGTAAAATAAGTTACTTTACTATGCCTTTCCCTCTTGTTAAGGCACCAGGGATACAATGTGAGAAAGTGCTAGGATTCCTATGGTGCAATCCCTCACATCATTCTCCACTGTACCAGGAAGAGACTTATAGAGGAAAGGGGAAATTTTAAATACCATAAGAGTAAATGGCTAGTTCTCATGCTGTTGTAAAGGATCCTAGTTTTACCTAAGAGACATGGACCTGTTCCTCCAATTAGCTGGTGATATGACATAATGAAAAGCAACACTAACATCTCCATAAGAGATTGCCATAATGAGCAATGTTAGTGATGTTTACCAAGGATGTATAGTAACATTTTGCACTTGAAATGTAGAATATTTTCTGTATGTGTGAGCCATATTTTATTATAACATTCAAGACAGAGGTCACAACTATGCTTACCTCTAATATAGTGTATGAGGCTAGTTCACAAGGCCAAGCACATTACCCCTGGCCATGGTGTCTCCTTCCATGTTATCCCCACCTTGACTTGAGATGAGTGAGACATTGATTGCATAATTTCCCAATGAATTTCATCCACTTCCATAACAAAATGCAAATGGAGAAAGAAATGTGTACATTTCTCAGCTAAAATCCATTCTGAGGGAATAAGGGGACACCAAACCTTCTCACAGAGGTTTTCATTCATGGATGGAGGTATAATGAAATACATGTATTCAAAAATATGCACAATGTGGTGCATATTTTTTAAAAAAGCATGCAAATAAAGACACATTTCTGGGTGGAACAAAAAGTGTATCATCCTTACACAGTGAGTTTTCTTGTGGGGAAATAAAATCATTCAGAAAATATTTTCCATCTTACAGACATATAAATGCATCCTTTCAGTCTCCTAGTGTTGAATATTTAATTTTACATGCTTAGAATGCATCATATAATCACTGACTTTGTTAAAATCCTCACAATTTTCCTTTGAGCTTTCATCTTGGGTTCCTGAATGTCTGGAGCAAAGGAAGCAGCATGTATAGAGATCTATGGAAAAGGCTGGTTTGGATATTCACACAGCTGCTTCACCAGGTGTTTGCAACCTCCAGCCTGTCAGCCTAATTGGGCCTGTGCATATCATTAATTTGGCCCTCAGTGAGAACCTCGGCACCTATAGACCTGGCCCCCAACCACCACCCACTGCCAGAAGTCACAATACATCACTTACCGCTGCAGCTGTGGGAATCTTGTGGTTTTTCCAGGGTTTTGGACAGCCTCCATTGCTCCCCACAGTGGTAGAAGGCTTTTTAAAGCAATTTTGTTCCATTTGGATAATTGTTGGATGCTTCCCCACTTCGTTTTGGCTCTTTGTATGCACCACTGGGCAACTTCCAGTGCTGGGCGGAGCTTGCATCATTGGCTTGGTTCCTAGCACAGAACCAAACAGTTGCACTGCAGCATGTTGGAAGGGCCGAAACAAAGTGGGGAAGCATCCAACAATTATCCAAATGGAGTGACCATGCTCCTACAAGCCTTCTACTACTGTGGGGAGCAGCGAAGGCTGTGCAAGAAGCTGGAAAGATGGTGTGATGAGCACTACCATCACTGATGATGGCAAAAATGTATGTCCAGGGAGCAACTACGCCTCTGGCACCCCACCTGTTTGAGGGTGGCATGTCTGGCCTGCAGCGTGAAAATGTTGTGAACCCCTGCTCTACACAGTTCATGCATTTGGGTATAAGGTGCCCATGTTAAACCAAATACCATCTTTTTCTATGCCATTTTGGTGGCTAAAACATTTTATATTTCTATCCCTCCACCAGCGTTCAGGTTGAAGTATAATAATAATAATTTTGTGCCAGAAATTATTCTGGGTTAAAAGGATTCTTGCTGGAGAAACTCTGCTCAGAGGACTCCAAATGTGGCTACTTTCATGTCCCCAAGATCTTTTCCCATCAAAGTGGTTCCTATTTATCTACTTGCAATTTCTTGCTTTCAATCTGCTAGGTTGGCAGGAGCTGGGACAGAGATGGGCACTCATTCCATCATGCAGTACTCGAGTCTCAAACTGCCGACTTGCCCAGCCTTCCAGCTAACAAGGCAGGCTTCTTAACCACTGAGCCACCACAGTGGCTGAAGTCATATGTGACTAATGTAGCATCTTTCCTAGCATAAATAATAAAAGAGTCACTCGGGCATAAAACCACAACCTGCTCAAAGTAAATCATGACCATAAATCTCTGTGTCACATTTGTCTGACTTTTGTGAAAAATGGAATGTTGACAGGATTTACTGCATTTTGCTTACTGAATATCAATGCTGTGAAGACCAGAAGCTGCCAGCTTCTGAAGACTAAAGTGTATCTGGCAAGAGATGAAATGAAGTTGTGTCATGGAGCCAGATTTCATAGGTTTCACTAACATAATTAGAATATTTTCTCCCTGATAAATATCTGTGGGGAGAAATGAAATGCTGCATACTCAAAATTCAGGACAGTTGCCAATTAATTACAGTAGTACAATTTTAAAAAAGGAGCATGCCCTCTCTTGTGCTACTGACATAGAAGTAAAATAAGAACAAATGATTGATCAGGGATACTTACTTACCTGAGGCATTAATAAAAAGAAAGAGAGAGATTATATGTCCCATTCCACCAAAACCTATTGAGATGACAGTTGAAGGGTACTGTTGATAGAATAGTGTCTTTCACTGTAACTCAGGTCAGGAGCCTTAGGAGGTGCCCTTCAACCCCACAATTTTGTTCAATGGCTCCCTCTAATATTTTCCACCCGAGGTGACTGGCTCAAATGGACTAAAGGTAGGATTGCCTGGCATCTCCTAATCCCTGCATAATGAACTACAATCACAAGTACAGAAGCTCAGATCTGACTAACTGAGGCTTCAAACTGACACTTTTCATCTTGGCACAACTGAAATACAAATCAAAAATTCTCCATTCCCAATGTAAGAACTTGTTTCCAGTGCCAGACATAGATGTCTAAATATATTTGTTTTGCCTTTCCATAATTTGCACAAAAACAATTTGTGAGCAAAGTGGGTTTAATTTTCTCTGTGTGACACTAAGCACATTTGCAGTGGTCACAAAAAGAAAGGCAGGTTAATGTTATGTTATGTTGTTATGTTTATTCAATTTATATCCCGCCCTACTCAACACATGGCCGACTCAGGGCGGCTAACAACATATAAATGACCCCAGGGCAACCCAAGGGGGTTTACATATAATATACAAGATACAATGTTCAAAATACAATAATAAATACAATGTTTCAAGTAAATACAATAACACAAATCACAATATAAAGCAAAACAATCCATAAAATGCAAAATATCAGCACCACATCAAAATAGAAAATAATTCAACTGAAACCACCCACAAAAAACCCCTGCCTCCAGAGTCTTATGAAGGGGAGGACAGGGCCCAGAAACGCCAACTGGTGGCGTGGCCGGGAGGGCCTCTTCGGGCCGGGAGTGCTGTGGCAGTGGATTTGCCCAGCAGGCCCCGTCACCTTTTAAGTCCTGGCAAGGGGGGAAGGTGGGGCCCGGAACGCTGGCTGGTGGCATGGCCAGAAAGCCTCTTTACCCCCACCGGGGCCAAGCACGGCGGTGGTGGTTTGCCCAGCAGGCCCCCTTGCCTTTTAAGTCCTGGTGAGGGGGGGAGGGCGGGGACCGGAACGCTGGCTGGTGGCGTGGCCAGAAGGCCTCTTCGCCCCCACCGGGGCCGAGCGCGGCGGTGATGGATCAAAAAAAGAGATAAGCATTATCTAAAAATACTACTTCTACCTGCCCATGAAGTGGACAACTATTATCACAGTTTTAAATGTAGTAAATTTGCTGAAAGATTGCTCTCAAAATTGAAAAAGGGATCCCAGACACCAAATCATCATTGTGACCAATAGGTCACCTTCAGGGATCAAAGAAGCTATGGTTTGTATTCCTAGCCAAAATTATGCCAAATTTGATTAAGTGTAATTTTAGACTCACTCTGGCTGGAATGCTGCTGCATATTTACAATGGTGCAACTTTATCATTGTAACTTTCTTTTTTTATATAAATTTTTTATTTATTTTCAAAAGAAAAAACAAACATACAAAAAACAATACATCAAATATCATAACAATAATACATAAACTCATGAAAAATAACCACATACATGATAGTTGAACTGGTTATTTTTCATAGTACACACACTATTGAATATCCACATTATAAGTTGGTACTATAACCATAACCTTCATAAAAGCTTTCAATATTACAATTGTTTGTTAGCAACCATCAAGCTCCTAATTTTCTAATTACAAGTCACCCAGTGCATATTTACATTGCCCCGGAGAGTTTAGTCTCTGTATTATCTCCAAAATCTACTTTGAGATGGTACAGGTCTAAAACTATCCCTACCCATAAGGGAGTGATCGACAAAAGGCTTCCAAATACTCCAAAATCTATTTTCCTTCAATTTATCCCTTTTTACTTTTATCTCCCATGTCAATTTGTCATTCAATGCTAGGTTCCACATTTCCTTGTACCATTCTCCCGTCTGTATAATTACATCATTTTTCCAATTTCTAGCGATACATTGTCTGCCTGTAGTTAACATTATTTCTAATAACTCTTTTTCCTTTTTATTCAAACACATACCTTCCACATCTGTTAGCAAAATGGTACCTGACGCCAGCTTAATTTTCTTACCCATTATTTCCCCTATCTCTCCTTCTATTCTTCTCCAAAATTCATTTATCATTTTACAACTCCACCACATATGCTCATAGGTTCCAACAGTATCTTTACATCTCCAACATAAATTATCCCTTTTATTATCAATCTGGTGCAACCTCAGTGGTGTCAAGTACCATTGCCACAACATTTTATAGTTATGTTCCTTAATTCTTACTGACATTGTTCTCATTATCCTCTTTTTCCAGTTATTTCTCCATTCATCATTTCCTAGCTTTATATTCAAGTCCTGTTCTCACTTCAATTTCAAATCTTTCTGTGGATCACTACCCTTGTTTATTAAAATATAAAGTTTACTTACTAGACCCTTGATGCTTTTCTCACCTTTTCTAATCTTTAAAACCAATTCCTCAAATTCGGTCTTTTCTCTATCTGTACCTAATTCTCTTCTATATTTTTTATTCCAATTATCAAGCTTCATTATCTGAAACCAATCCAATTTTAACTGTTCAAACAATTTTTTCTTCTTAATTTCATCTTCACAAACCCTTAGCCATTCTTTCACCAAGGAAACTTCATTTTTATCCAATATTTCCTTTTTTATTGTCTATTTTTATCGGAAAACACGCCATATCTGCCAATTCCAAAATTGGAGAGAGATCTGGGATCAAGTCTTTCTTTAATCTTTTCCACACCCTCATGAGTCCCCTCATCATAGTGTTACTTGTACCTATCATTTTAACCTTAGTTCCCAAAAAAATCATTTTACCAATATTCTTATAATCTTTCATCTCCATTTCCTCCCAAATTACTTTTCCTCTCACAACATTCTTAATTTGAAATACTCGATAATACGCTAACAAATTTGGCATTCCCAAACCCCCTTCTTTCTGAGGCAGATACCAGAGTTTCTTTGAAAGTCTAGTTTTTTACCTCCATTGCAAAAATTTTTGAACATCTTGTGGAACTCGTTAATCTCCTTTTCCTTCAATTGGATTGCAAGTGCATCAAATAGAAAGTTAATCCTCGGCAACAACATCATTTTGCAAATTGCAATCCTCCCAAACCATGACAACTTCAACTTCTGAAAACGTTGTATTTTATTCTTAAATTCTGCTTTCAGGCTGTCATAGTTCAATCTTTTAAATTCTTCCAATCTGTTTGAAAGATTTATCCCCAAATATTTCAACTTTTCTTTAATTTGTATATTAGATAACCCCGCCATCTTTTCCCTCTCCTCTTCCCCCATATTGCACAACATCATTTCCGATTTATCCCAATTCATCATCAATCCAGTTATAGCCTCAAAGTCCTCTATTTGTACTTTAATGCTATCCATTACCGCCTCTGGGTGTTTCACCATTAGCAACGTATCATCTGCATACATACTCACTTTATTACCCAGTATCCCTTCTATACTTGAGTCATCCCTTATATTTTTGGCTAAAATTTCCATTGCCATAATGAACAAGATAGGAGATACTGGACAGCCCTGCCTAGTGCCTGCCTCAAGCTTTACCTCATCTGTAACCTCTTCATTTACTCTAATCCTAGCACTCCCTTTTTGATATAATAGATCAATTACCCTTCTAAATCTATCCCCGAATCCATAGTTTTTAACTATTTCCTTGATCGAAGACCATTGTAACGAATCAAATGCCTTAAAAATATCCAAAGATATTAAACCCACCTTTTCCTTCATCTGATTAACATTATCAATTAAGTCTAACACCCTCCTAGTCAAATCAGCCATATGCCTTCCTTTTAAAAAACCAACTTGATCGACATTTATATATTCCCCCATAAATCTATTTAACCGATTAGCCAATATTGCTGTGAAGATCTTGGCATCCTGATTTATAAGAGAAATTGGTCTATATGATTCCACTTTTTCCAAATTCTTTCCCAATTTTGGCAGCAGAACAATTATTGTCCTATACCATGAAGTTGGAATTTGTCCACCATTTCGAATATAATTATATAGGTTCACTAACTTTGGAACCACAACATCTTTAAATTCCTTATAAAACTCTGTCGATAATCCGTCATCTCCCTGGGCTTTCCCCAACTTCAAACCACTAATGACCTCTTTTAGCTCTTTATCAGTAACCCGTTCCTCCATTTTTCCCCGGTGTTGCTGCTTTATTCCATTCCCTAACTGCCTCTCCAATATCCCTTCAAGCTTCCCAACGTCTATCTCTTTTTTTGCATATAATGCTTGATAGAAATCCTTCACAATTTTACATTTATCGCTAATCTTATTGCACCTTATCCCTTGTTTATTAACCAACACCCCAATTTCCCTTTTTTTCCTTTTTAGCTTTAGCCGCTCTTGCTAATAATCTTGAGTTTTTGTTGCTCAATTCAAAATACTCTCTATTTAAATATATCAAATCTCTTTTAACTTTATCTATATCCTTACCCATTAATTCTGCCTTAAGTCTTTGTAATTTGGCTAAAAAAAAATTATCCTTCTTTTTTGAGTGTTCTTCCTGTAATTGTTTTATTTCTTTTTCTTTTTCCTCCTGATCTGCCTTATATCTTCTGTACTTTATACTCGTCAATTTTATACTTTCTCCTCTGAAAACCGACTTCATGGCATCCCAAACCACATTAAAATTTACCTCTTCGTTATCATTCCACTGCCAGCTTTCCATCCAACTTTCTATAATTTGTTCTTTACATTTTTGGTCTTTAAATAGGTTGGGATCATATCTCCAACTTCTTCCTCTCCTGTTATTCTTTTGTAATCTCAATTCCAAAAGTACTTTAGCATGGTCTGATTCCTTGAAAATCCCTATTTCCATTCCCTCAATATTTTTGATCATGTTTTCCATTAAAAATACATAGTCTATTCTAGAGTAGGACCCATGAACATGTGAAAAATAAGAGTATGCCCTTTCCGAACCCTTGATCTCTCTCCAAGAATCCTTCAGTCCCATCGCGACCATCCATTTGTCTAAAACATTCCCTTTCAATCCAGGTCCACACCTTGCTAAATTCGTACAATCTAAATTTGACCTTATCAAATTAAAATCTCCAGCCACAATCATTTTTACCACTTTTTCTAACTCCACAACTTTTCAGACTTTTTCTAGAAATTCCGCTTGATGTTCATTTGGAGCATAAATATTCACCAACATTATTTCCTCATCATCTATTTTTCCTCTTACAATCAAGTATCTACCTTCCTGATCGGCAACACTTTTGTTATCTCAAATCCTAATCTTTTAGAAATCATAATTGCCACTCCTCTTGCTTTTGAGGTACCAAACACCATTTAATAATGTTGTATCCATCCTAATTTTTTTTTGTGTCTTTTGATTTTTGATGCGTTTCCTGTAAAAACACTATATCGGGTCTATTTTTCTTCAAAGCCAATTCCAACCTCCTCCTCTTAAGAACAGAACCTGTACCCTTTACATTCCAGGTTAACACTTTAATATTTCCCTTAATCTATTATGATTTCATCTTTTCTAACTTCTAAACTCTCCATTGGGAGTGCCACCACAAACCCCTTACCAATAAAACACAAAATTGTACATAAAACACACAATATCTCTCTCCCCACTTTCTCTGGAAAAAAAGACACCTTCGATAACCAAAGAGAGGAGGGGACATGGAAGATTAGTGAATCGCACCACCCACCTTTATACATTCTTAAGTAAAATAAAAAAATATTTTCATCTTAATCTATTGTTCAATGCTCCTTACTTGCCTCCTCCTCCACCATGATCAATGACAACTCCTCTTCTTCTCTTCCCTGTGGGGTTCCACCCGTAGCACCACCAGCATCTGCCCCCTCATAATCCCTTCTTATAGCCCCCGATTCCAACAGATATTTCCTAAGAGTTAACCACTCTTCCGAACCCGCTTTAACAAGCTCCAGCAGACTCAAATATTCCAGTGGATCGGTCCCCTCAGCAATAACCTGCATTCTTTTCTCATAAAAGAAATTCAATTGCTGTGGAAATCTCCAATTGTACCTTACACCTTTACTCATCAACAGTTTAGTTACCGGTCTCATCTTATATCTCCAAATTCTTTCCTTTATTGAAATATCATTATATACTTCCACATCAGAACCATCAATTTTCAGGGCGCCAGAACCAGCTTGTTTTAAGAAGGCCATTACTCTAAATTTGTCTCCCCAATTTGCAAATTTTACCAAAACATTTATTTGAACCACCTTCCCTCTTCTTGTACCCACCCTATATGCACTTACAATGTCCTCCTGTACAAATTCCTTTCCCATGCTCAAATTATTTAACCACTGGACCACTCTTTCTCTCAGCTGATCTGGCGTCCTTTCAACCACCTGACGAATCACAATACTCTGCTTTCTCATCATATCTTCCACAGCATCAATCCTTTTCTCATGTTCATCCATTTTCAGTTTATTCTCCCTCACCACCTCCTGAGTCCCTTTTATTTCCTTTTTCATAACTTTCACCTCATTTTGGACCAATTTCACATTTCCTTCTATTTTTTGCAAATTTAATTCTACTTTTTTTGTAAAGTCCACAACTATATTTACCACCTTATCCTGTTTTTTCATCATTTCATTTCTATCCTTCACTCTTGAATCCTCCATCTTCTCCATCTTCTGAAACAATTTACCAATTTCCACCATGAGTTGAGTTTGATTGTAAGGTTCAGGTGGTGGTTATGATGACGGAGGGACCTCTTCCATTGGTGCTTTTTCTTTCCTCTTAGGTTTTACTACTGGCTCCTCCTCCTTTGCTTTTCCTCTTGTGCCCTTATCCATGGTAGAGACCCCTAAAAAGTTTTAATGCTGCAGCATTTTGTAAGTTCATTACACACTCCACTTAAACCTATTCTGATGCAGCCAAAACTGACAACAGTCCTATTAATTATGTTGGAACTTGAAGAAAAGAGGAGGTCCAGTGAAGAATTTGATTATTGTAATCCGTAAGGGAGCAGGAACCAAAAACACCCCAAACAAAAAAAATATTTTAATCCACAGGAAGCTCGTCCCCAAAAATAGTCAGTTCAGCCCAGGTAACAACAGCTCGCAAAGTTTGCCCTTATAAAAAAAATCAAATCTTTCACAAAATTCTCCTCTTTGCAAGCAAATAGAATACTCCCAACCGCATGAACAGGAATTCCAAGGAGACAGATGCCCAAATATATCCACTTGTGTAAGGACCGCGGGGAAGGAAAACCAAAAATCCCAAGCTCCAACTTGTAATGAAAAAAAAGAAGAGGAGAAGTATATATAAAAAAATTAAAAGCTGTAATCCACACAGCGAAGGAGTGAAAAAAGTTGATGATCCCTCTCTTGGAGCGAACGAAACAAAGCACCCTTTTTCCAGCGGCTGCGGCAGCTTCAGGGGGAACCCCCCCCTTCTTCCTCTCCAAATCAGCAAACTTTTTTTAAAAACCGCTCTCCCTTATTTTAACTTCGAAAAGCACTGGAGTAACCAAAAGCTCAAACCCAATTGGTTTCTTCTTTAACCGCTTCTCAAAACCTCCAAACCATGCCGCGGCTCTCTTTCTTGCTGATTTTCCTACTTCCTCGGATCTCCGCCGTCTCGCTGGTCCCATTCTCGGCTCCTCAGCTGGGGAAGCCGCGGCTTCCGTTGCGCGCCTCTCCCGCCGGGGATACCTCCCGAACTTCGACCGCCCAACAACAACTTTCCAAGCAGGCAAGCAGGAGTTTTATCGCCACAAAATATCTCTTTAAAATTGTTCCATTTTACTTATTCTCATTGATTACCACTTTGATAAGCGCGAGCGCCCAAATCGAAATGTTACTCGTCGGCCATCTTAGCCATGCCCCCATCATTGTAACTTTCTACAACAAATTGCTACTAGTAAAGAAATTAGTTTGTTTGCAATAGGAGTACAGTAATACCTCATACAAAGTCTGCTTCATACAACATCGAATTCATACAATATCACCTAATTCCTTGAAAAATCTTGCCTCATATAAAGTCGCTGCGACTTTGTATGAGGCATTGGGGTTTTTCCTAGGTTGCATTGTGCCTGGGCAGTATAAAAGGCAGGATGCACATGTGCATTGCTTTTGTGGGTTTTGCACGAGGCAAAGAGTGTTTAGGAGTGGTTTTGCACACAATTTTAATTGTTTGGTGTTTGCTACTGTTTGGATTATTAACACTGTGCAGCATGATGGGACATGTTGGCATCCATTTTGTCCTTGCTTCCATCCAGTAATTGTTTACAGTAGTTTGTACAAAATGGATGATTGGCCACATGGCTGTAGATTAACACTATGCTGCATGATGGGACATGTTAACTTTTAAACCTGCACTTCATAAAGTTTTCAAAAGGGGTGTGTGGCTAAGATGGCTGACGAGTAACATCTTGATTCGGATGTTCGCGCTTAACAAAGTGGTAATTAATGTGTTGGAGTGAAATGGGAAACTTTTAAAGTGGCAACTTCTGTAGATAAGAATCTTACTTGTCTTTTTGGAAAATTTCGGGAACTTTTGAAGTCGGATGGTCGAAGTTCGGGAGGTTTTCCTGGGCGGGTTAGGCCTGCGATGGCAGTCGCGGCTTTTCTGCCGAGGAGCCGAGAACGGGACCAGTGAGACTGCGGAGAAGCTTTGGAGCTGGCAAGAAGTTGTCTGGCACGAAAACAGCTGCATGTAAGTGCATGAATGGAGTACTAATGATTAAACTCAGCTGGAGATCTTGTTTAATGAGCCCAGGCTTTGAAATGGAAATGGGTGGAAGTAGATGAAAACAAGTGGCTGTTTTGTTAATGGCGGCGGTTCTGGAAAACGAAAGGGATTGTGCTTGGGTTTATGTTTTTTTTGCATACCAGAAGGACCACGCCGTGTTTTGATGATAACAAAGTGGTTTAAAAAAAACACTTGTCTGGGCTATAATATTGGAAGGTAACAGTGAATTTCCCAGTTTAAAGTGCTTGGAAAAAGTCTGCCATTCCACAGAAGAAGAAGGGGGTTTTTTACCCAGAAGTTAAGGCAGCCGCTGGAAAATGGCGTTTTGACTTATCCGCTTCAAGAGAAGGATTAATTGGGCTTCTTTTTGTTCCTTCACCGTGTGGATTATAAATATTTAATTTTTTTGGAAAATATTGCTTCTTACTTCTCCTGCTTTCCTGTTTGGTTTTTGGGCTTTTTCTCCCTCCAGTCTCCCCTCCCTTTTTTTCTTTTTACTTTTCGGCAGCTTGGATTTAAAGGAGAAGTTTTGGTTGACTATTTCCTTGGAGCACTTACATTGCAGTGTGGAAGACGATTGGCTGGAATGATTGCTTTGGGGAAACGGACCCGCTGTGGATTATCATTTTCTTTTTCACCCTTTTTTTTTCCTCTCAGCTGCCTGTTGGGAGTATTGGTTCCTTCTGCCCTTTTTTGTGGATTACAATAACTCTTTGGACTTCTGCTTAATATAAGTTTCCCTGTTGGACTTGTGGAACCAGGGGTTACAGTGTTATAGGTTTATTTGTTTGGCTAATTTTTACAACGATCTGCAACTTTGGGATTTTATACTATTATGGATAAAGATACAAGAGGAAAAGCAAAGGAAGAAGATCCAGCTGTTAAGCCTAAGAAGAAGGAAAAAGTACCAATGGAGGAAGCCCCTCAGTCTTCATCCCCGCCCACAGTGTCCTACGATCAAACCCAAATTATGGTGGAAATTGGCAAACTGTTTCAGAAATTGGAGAAGAATGAGGACTCTAGGGTGAAAGACAGAAATGAAATGATGAAAAAGCAATATAAGGTGGTATCATCTGTTGCAGATTTTTCAAAAAAGGTGGACTTAAGTTTGAAAAAAATTGAGGGAAATGTGCAATTGGTTCAAACCGAGGTAATTGCCATAAAAAAGGAAATAAAAGGGACTCAGGAGGTGGTACGGGAGAATAAGCTGAAATTGGAGGAACAAGAGAGAAGGATTGATGCTGTGGAAGATATGATGAGAAAGCAGAACATTGTGATCCGTCAGGTCGTGGAACGAACTCCGGACTTGTTAAGGGAAAGAGTGGTTCAGTGGTTAAATGGTTTGAATATGGAAAAAGAATTTGTCCAGGAAGATCTTGTAAGTGTATTCCGGGTGGGCCCAAGAAGAGGGAGGGTGTTTCAAAGAAATGTGTTGGTAAAATTCGCAAATTGGGCAGACAAGCTAAAAGTAATGGCCCATTTGAAACGAGTTGGTCCTGATGCCTTGAAATTTGATGGCTCTGACGTAGAAGTTTATAATGATATTTCGTTGAAGGAAAGAACATGGAGGTATAAGATGAGGCCTGTAACCAAATTATTGATGAGTAAAAATATAAGGTACAACTGGAGATTTCCACAGCAACTGCGCTTCTTTTATGATAAAAGAATGCAAGTAATTGATGAAGGGACAAATCCATTGGAGTATTTGAGCTTGTTGGAACTGGTAAAAGTAGATTCGGAAGAATGGATAAATCTTAAGAAGGAACTGATGGAATCGGGAGCATTGGGGAGGGAATACGGGAGGGAGGAGACTGGTGGGGCAACAGGTGGAACACCACAGCGAAGGGAGGAGGAGGAGGAGCTGTCGTTGATCATGGTGGAGGAGGAGACAAGTAAGGAGTAATGAGAATCAGGTTATAACAATTTAAAGCATTTAATCGATATAGAAAGGTGAATAGTGTGTAGCACCGGTAGGAAGGCACATCTTGCATGTCCCCCCTCTCCCCTCTTTGGTTGTCAAAGGCGGCTTTTTTTGTAAGAAAGTGGGGAGAGAGATAATGTGTGTCCTATGTAGTTTTGTATGTTATAGGGGTAAAGGGTGGTTGGTGGCACGCCCGATGGAGAGCTTAGAGCTTGGAAAAGAAGTAGGTTATGGGAAGTATTAAAATAATATCATGGAATGTGAAGGGTACAGGTTCTGTTCTTAAGAGACGGAGACTGGAATTGGCGCTGAAGAAGGATAGACCAGATATATTGTTTTTACAGGAAACCCATCAGAAGTCAAAAGACACAAATAGACTTTTTTTAGGATGGATGCAACATTATGAGATGGCGTTTGGAACATCAAAAGCAAGAGGGGTGGCAATCATGATTTCTAAAAAATTAGGATTTGAGATTACAAAAAAGGTTGTTGACCAAGAGGGTAGATATTTGATAGTAAGAGGAAAATTGGAGGATGAGGAAATCATGTTGGTAAATATTTATGCTCCAAACGATCATCAAGCGGAGTTTCTTGAAAAAAATTGGAAAATTGTGGAACTAGAGAACGTTGCAAAAACTATTGTGGCTGGAGATTTTAATTTGATAAGGTCAGGGTTAGATTGTACAAATATATCAAGAAGTGGAATTGGCTTGAAAGGGAAGGTCTTGGATAAATGGATGGATGTTATGGGTTTGAAGGATTCTTGGAGAGAGTTTAAGGGCTCTGAAAGGGCATACTCTTTTTTTTCACATGTTCATGGGACATACTCAAGAATAGATTATGTTTTTCTTACCGAAAATTTGATCAAAGACATAGAAGGAATGGAAATTGGGATTATCAAGGAATCGGATTATGCTAAAGTATATCTGGAATTGAAAGTACAAAAAGATACTCGAAGAGTAAGAAATTGGAGGTACGATCCCAATTTGTTTAAAGATCAGAAATGTAAAGAGCAGATTATGGGAAGATGGAAAGAAAGCTGGCAGTGGAACGATAATAATGAGGTTAATTTTAACGTGGCATGGGATACCATGAAGTCGGTTTTTAGAGGGGAAAGTATAAAATTGGTGAGTTTTAAATATAAAAAATATAAAGCAGAACAGATAGAAAAAGAAAGAGAAATAAAATAATTACAGGAGGATCATGCGAAAAGTAAAGATAAAAAAATCTTTACGAAATTACAAAGGCTTAAAGCAGAACTAATGGGTAAAGATATTGATAAAGTTAAACGAGATTTGATTTATTTAAATAGAGAATATTTTGAATTTAGTAATAGAAGTTCAAAATTATTAGCAAGAGCAGCTAAGTCTAAAAGGGAAAAAAAGAGAAATAGGGGTATTAGTTGATAAGCAAGGTACAAGGTGTAATAAGAATGGAGATAAATGTAAAATTGTCAGGGAATTTTATCAGCTATTATATGCAAAAAAGGGAGTAGACCTGGAGAAGCTTAAAAAGATATTGGAGAGACAGTTAGGGAATGGAATAAAACAAGAACATAGGGAGAAAATGGAGGAAAGGATTAACGATAAAGAGGTTAAGGAGGTGATTAGTGGGTTGAAGACGGGGAAAGCTCCGGGGGATGATGGATTATCGACAGAGTTTTACAAAGAATTTAAGGAGGTAGTGGTTCCAAAATTGGTGAAGTTATATAATTATATTTTAGATGGAGGATCACTTCCGACTTCATGGTATAATACCACAATCGTTCTACTGCCAAAGCCTGGCAAGAATCTGGAAAGAGTGGAATCGTACAGACCAATTTCACTTATAAATCAGGATGCTAAGATCTTCGCAGCAATATTGGCTAACCGATTAAACAGTTTTATGGGGGCATACATAAATGTAGATCAAGTTGGATTTCTAAAAGGTCAGCATATGGCAGATTTGACTAGAAGGGTATTAGATTTAATTGATAACGTTAACCAAACTAAGGAAAAGGTGGGCTTATTATCATTAGACATTTTTAAGGCATTCGACTCATTACAGTGGTCTTCAATTAAAGAAATAGTTAAAAAATATGGGTTTGGGGATAGATTCAATAGGGTAATAGACTTATTATATCAAAAAGGGAATGCTAGGGTTAGAGTAAATGAGGAGCTTACTGATGTGGTAAATTTAGAGGCTGGTACTAGACAGGGCTGTCCATTATCTCCTATTTTGTTTATTATGGCAATGGAGATTCTAGCCAAAAATATAAGGGATGATTTAAATATAGAAGGGATTATGGGTAACAAAGTGAGCATGTATGCGGATGATACATTGCTTATGGTGAAACACCCGGAGCTGGTAATGGACAGGATCAAAGATCATATACAGGTATTTGAAGTTACAACTGGATTAATGATAAATTGGGATAAATCAGAATTGATGTTGTGTAATGTGGGAGTAAGTGAGATGGGTAGGATAGTGGAGACACTTAATATACAAATTAAAGATAAGCTGAAGTATTTGGGGATAATTATTTCAAATAAATTAGAAGAACTTAAACGATTGAACTATGACAGCTTGAGAGCGGAATTTAAGAATAAAATACAAGAATTTCAGAAGTTGAAGCTGTCATGGTTCGGAAGGATCGCTATTTGTAAAATGATATTTTGCCAAAGATTAATTTTTTATTTGATGCACTAGCGATCCATCTGAAGGAGAAGGAAATTAATGAGTTTCAAAAGATGTTTAATGGTTTCTGTAATGGGGGTAAAAAATCTAGACTTCCAAAGAAACTATGGTACTTGTCTCAGAAAAAAGGGGGTTTGGGTATGCCAAATTTGTTAGTATACTATCGAGCATTTCAAATTAAGAATGTTGTGAAGATCTTGGCAAGAGAAAAGACAATTTGGGAGCAATTGGAGATGAAAGAATATAGAGACATTGGTAGTATGATTTTTTTGGGAATAAAGGACAAGGTGAAAAGGTCAAATAATATTATGATGAGAGGTCTCATGGAAGTGTGGAAGAAAGTAAAGAAAGATATAGTCCCAAATCTCTCTCCAATTTTGGAATTGACGGATATGGGGTGTTTCCCAATAAAAATAGATAAGGAAAAAATGGAAATATTGGATAAAAATGGGGTGCTTTTATTGAAGGATTGGTTAAAAGTGTGTGATGATGATACTAAGAGGAAAAAAATATTTGAGAAGTTAAATTTGGATTGGTTTCAGAAATTGAAGGCGGATAATTGAAATAAAAAATATAAAAGAGAAGTAGGGTTAGATAGAAATAAGACAGAATTTGAGGATTTGGTAATAAAGATCAGAAAAGGGGAAAGAGGCATTAAGGGTCTTGTAAGCAAACTTTATATTATATTGAACAAGGGTAATGATCCACAGGAAGACTTGAAACGGAAGTGGGAACAAAATTTGAATATAAAAATTGGGGAGGTTGAATGGAGAAATAAATGGAAAAAGAGGATTATGAGAACAATGTCTGTAAGAATCAAAGAACATAATTTTAAAATGTTGTGGCAATGGTACTTGACACCACTAAGGCTTTATCAGATGGATAATAAAAGAGATAAGTTATGTTGGAGATGTAAAGAAACAGATGGAACATATGAACACATGTGGTGGAGTTGTAAAAAAATAAGGGATTTTTGGGGAAGAATAGAAGGGGAGTTTGGTGAAATATTGGGTAAAAAGGTCAAGTTGGTGTCAGGTACCATTCTTTTAACAAATGTGGAAGGTTTGGGTTTGAATAAGGAGGAAAAAGAATTATTGGAAATTGTATTGACCACAGGTAGACAATGGATAGCTAGAAATTGGAAAAATGATGTAGATATACAGATCGGAGAATGGTACAAGGAAATGTGGAGCCTAGCATTGAATGACAAATTGACATGGGAGATTAAAGTGAAACAAGATAATTTAAAAGAGAATAGGTTTTGGAATATATGGAAACTGTTTGTGGAGCATTCTCTTATGGTAAATGACAGTTCAGGACCTGCACCATCTCAAAGAGGTTTCTGGAGTTGAAATAGCAACTAAGCTCTCCGGGCATTGTACATATTCACAGGGTGATTTGTAATTATTAAAAAAGTATAATAGAGGTAGCTTAGAAAGCTTTTATTGTTTGATTGAGTAATATTTTAAATTGTGGTATCTAATATTGTGGTTAAATGGTAAACAATTAGTTTAAGTATTGTTATGTGCTAGCCTCTATGAATGTGAGTTAATATTGCATTGAGGTTATCTTTGAGGTATTATTGTATTGTAATATTATTGTTTTCTTTTTTTCTGTATGTCTGTTAAAAAAACTTAATAAAAATCAATTATATAAAAAAATAAAGTTTTCAAAAGTTAAAAACTTGTTGTATGGGTTGTCCCCTAAAATCAGGGTTGTTTGACATGTTTTTGTAATGTATTTAGCCTTTAGACAATGATTTCTTAATGTTCTGTCAGTTTCCTGTCTGTTTCCTTGACTTTGCCCTGAAGTCTGTGCTGTTACAGTACAATGTATCTCTATGGAAACGACGTTGTACGAGGCATCATGGCAAGGATTTGGACGTTGAATGAGGCATTGCGGCCAGGATTTTGCTTCCCTCATACAAAGTCCAAATCCGTATAAAGTCCAAACTTGTGGAACCATGTTTGGACCTTATATGAGGTATCACTGTACCTATAATGATTTTTTTTAACTTTACACAATTTGCCCCTCAATGTTTTACAGTTGTAGTTACACTAATGGGCATAACTAATAGGATTCTGATATTGGTTTAGCAGTTCGGTGATATTTACTAACTCTACCTTAGAACTCTTGTGTGCAAAAAATTATCACTAAAATGTATTGTGTAAAAAAGAAATGAAGTTGTTTATTTTAAGATTGATTATTAATTTTAATAGGTCTGAAAATGAAATGTAGGCATTAAATTCCTTGGTATTAAGTGTACATGTACAATAATTCTAAATAGACCTTGACAATCAATTAAAAACAAAACCCTCAGTTTTAACATGTTGTCTTAAGGACTTTTGATGCTTGTTCAAGATCTAAAATGCCAGGAAATGGTAGTTTCTTAGGGAAAGAGCCCTAGCTGGTACATTGTTTAGGAAATATGAGTACAGTATGATGTATTTTGCTATGGTTAGTTCCAACTTCACTATTAGCTTGAAGCTGGATGGATGTCACAGGCAGAGTGGATTGATCTAAGTCCCAGATTTCTCTCTATATTGAATTAGACACACACAATCTCAGCAATGGAAGCTCTAATGCAACTCAATGAAGCTAACATTTCATGTTAGAACAGGAGTTGCCAAACTTGGGACACTCTGGTTGCAAGATAGAGAACCTTTCATCCTTTAGATGTCTTGCAGTACAACAGCCATAATCCTATGTTATTGGCTATATCAGTGATGGTGAACCTTTTAGAGACTGAGTGTCCAAGGAAAGGGAGGAGGCAGTGCACGGATGCATGTGCATGCACCCAATGGGTGTGTCCACACCCCACGAATGTGTCTTACTCCTCCCCCTGCATATGTGCTGCTGCCACTGCCTCCTCTGCCTCCTAGGAGGAGTGGTGTGGTTGCTTCACCTCGTACTCTCCACTGCCTCCCAGGAGGGATTTCAGCCTCCCCTCTTGCCTTTCCATTGGGGAGAGGGGTGGGTGAGGAAGCAGTGCTGGCATTGGCACCAGTGGCATGGGGTGTGGGGTGGGGCTTGCCCACAACAGCTCACATGCCCACAGAGAAGGATATATGTGCTACCTCCAGCACATGCACATGTGCCACAGGTTTGCTTAAAGTGGGCTTTATTGTTGGGTCTTCTGAGACATGAGTTCCAAAGAATTGAGGTTGTCAAGTATTCTCTATATCTGTTCTAGTGTTGTAATTTGGATTACCTAATGATAAATGCAAATTGTAACTTCATAATGTAGCCATCAAGTAATAAATGTGACCATTAATCTCTGTGTCATATATGACTTGGTGACAATTTGCTACTCATTACAAAAATGCTGGTTGAATTCCTGAACAATTCCTGCATGCTTCATGTGGTTAAGCACAGCAACAAACTGCCACCAAGACTTATATGATTTCTCTCAAGCAAAAGGGATTTGGCAACAGATTCTGGTTGATGTGTTTTGTGGAGAACTGAGCAGAATAACAGTTTTCTGAATCTCTTTAAGAAGGTTGAACAGTCAAAATATTTGGCAAATATTCCTACAAAACAAAATGGTGTGCCTTTCAAAGATGCTATGCAGACACAGAGAGCAATCAAATGCTGTTGAGCAAATGCCAAATTAAACCAAAAATAGTAATAAAACACTGGAATGCTGAACATTTTACGCTGTTAGATTTTTCTTATTCTTCGTATTTACAAAACAAATTAATATTAATGACACATTTGACATGCAATTGGCCTCAGAAAAGAAACTCTTGTTGGCTGACAAAAGCCGCATAATATAGAAGTAATGAACAGCTTGTTTTCTTGCAGATGAATTCTCAAAAGCTAATTGTTTCCATAGAGATTATTTATATGTGTTTTAATGGCATTCTGTAGTACAAATTAGAGAAATTAAGGCTAAAATTCAGAACAAAAAAAACATTATGGAGCAAATGCTGTATTTTGGCACCCACAAGCAAGCAGGACAAAATACACCCCCAAATTAAAATTTGTAATTTACGGTGTGAAAATAATGCAAGTAGTAATTGCATCATGCTTTTACGGTAATACCTCACATTTCTTTTTTTATAAAAAAAACACAAATATTTCCTTGGTACTGTTTTATATTTCTGTGCAATCTTTGTGGTCATTTTTCCTTATCTGAGAAAGTTAGACTCCAATTCAAAAAAAGGTAGTAAGAATAAGTTGCGGAAAGGTACAGGTTTGCTGAAACATTAAGCCTCCTCCTACAAAAGCATGGGATTTCCCAGTTAGAGTTTGCACCACTGGGAGGTTAGACTGATTCACCAATCATTTTAGCTATCAGTCTGAGCATTACAAATGACTTTATTGACCCTTGGTTTTGTCCAGCATCATATGCTTCAGTGAGGCAAGTAATCAATAGCTGTAAGTGAGCACCCATACAAGCAAACACAAGTATTGAACTATTAGGCTGCTTGCAGTCAGTGTAGCTAGGGTAATTTAGTTTTTTAAGTTTCTATTTAGTGACATAATTTTTCTTTCTTTCCCTATATAGAGGTGGTCACCATTCATTGTTTGAAGCTTTCATTTTCAACAACCATTCACTTACAAAAGATTATAATGAAACAAGCATAAATTACCCGGCGTTGCCGGGCTGTTATAAGCTGTGATCAGCTTTTTGGTGTTTTTTTTTGTGGATTAAAAAAAGAACAAAGGACGATATAATTGTTTCAAATTATTGTATTTAACCAAATAATGTTTTACTTTGTGGTGGGTTTTTTTTTTTTGTAAATAGTTGTACCGTAGGTAATATTTTTAAAAAATGTGAAAGTACATGTTTTTTTGAAAATGTGAAAGTACATGGTTTTTTTTTCATTCAATTTTTTAAAACTATGTTTAGATGTTTTGGGTTTTTATTTGAGTTAAAACTCAACACAGGATGTTATAAATCTTTTTATTTTATTTATTTAACATATGCTTGTGATTTGTGTAAACTTTTGATTTATTGTTATGTTTTTGACTTGTTTTTACTCTTGTGGCCTCTAGGTGGGGCTGCTAGTGGTTTTGGTTTCGTTTCACATTTTTTTTCTCTCCTGGCCTCTGGGTGGGGCTTCTTCTGGTAAGTAGTCTTTGTTTCTTCATTTCTGTTCCGGTCATCATGGAGGGAGGACGTGCTGGTGAGTTGTCTGGTTTTCTTTTTTTCTGGAGTTTTTCTTTGTTTTGTTTTTGTGGTTGTGGGCTGGGAGGTGTTTCTATTTTTTCTTTTTTGTCTTGGTTGATTTTTTGGTTTGTTTAATTGGTTTGGTTATTTCTGATTTTGTTTAATTTTTCTTATTTCGTTGTTGTTTATTTGTGTAATTTGTTGTTGCTTGTTTGTGTAATTTGTGGTTTCTTGTGTTGTAGTTAGGTGTTTTGTATGTGGTTTTGTGGTATTGTGGATGTTTTTTTGTGTATTTTGTGGTTTACTTTTTTGTTTATTAATGGGTTTTTAAATCATTGATTAAAAAACCCATCGGCTACACGATTCATCCGAGGCACTCGTTGATCTGTGCTACAGGATGACTACGGCTGCTTTGGATGAAATCGCACCACTACAGCCTCTCCGAGTCCGTGGGGTTCGATCTTCCCCATGGTTCACAGAAGAACTGCGGAAGCTTAAACAGGCAAATAGATGCCAAGAGCGCCGCTGGGTGAAGACCTGGAGTGATTCCCACTGGCTAGGGCTGCTATTAAGACCTACCTGGTGGTGATGGGGGTGGTGAAGCAACAATACTTCACCGCCCTCATTGCCTCTGTGGATAATCACCCAGCTGCTCTGTTCTGGGTTACCAGGTCTCTCCTTGGCCGGGAGGGGCCGGTGCCCGGTTGGCAGGGTCCGGCTGAGGTTTTTGCAGGCTATCTGGTGGAGAAAATCGCTCGGATTCGCTTGGGGTTTAATCCCGGCGTGGAAGGGGAGGGTCCAGAGGGGATCAGAGCTCAGTCTGGCAGTGTTATCTGGGATCGGTTCGATCCAGTTGTCCCTGAGGAAGTGGACAGGCTTCTTGCAGCTGTTCGCACCACCTCCTGCCCTTTGGATCCCTGTCCCACTTGGTTGGTGAAAGCCTCCAAGGGGGTGATGGGAGGCTGGGTCGGGGCTATAATAAATTCTTCATTGCAGGAGGGGGTGTTTCCTGCACCTTTAAAACATGCTCTGGTGCGCTCCCTCCTGAAGAAACAATCTCTCGACCCAGCAGTTCCAGCTAATTATAGGCCAGTCTCCAACCTCCCTTTCTTAGGGAAGGTTCTGGAGAAGGTGGTGATGCAGCAGTTGCAGGGGGTCCTGGATGAAGCGGATTATCTGGACCCCTATCTATCGGGTTTCAGGCCTGGATATGGTACTGAGACTGCATTGGTCGCACTGGTTGATGACCTCTTGCGGGAGCGGGATGGGGGTCATCCATCCATCCTTGCTCTTCTGGATCTCTCAGCGGCCTTCGATACCGTTGACCACTGTATCCTTCTGGAACGGCTCAAAGGTTTGGGGATCCAGGGCACTGTGCTGTCCTGGTTTTCCTCATTTCTGGAGGGTCGTACCCAGTCGGTGTGGTTGGAGAGTGAGAGGTCCAGCGCTAGGCCCCTACAGTATGGCGTGCCTCAGGGCTCGGTGCTCTCTCCTCTCCTATTTAACATATACATGAAGCTGTTGGGCAAGGTTATCCATTCCCATGGGGTAAGGTATCATCAGTATGCTGATGATACCCAGTTATATATCTCGGCCCATGGGGACCCCAGTGATGCAGTCAATGTCCTATCCAGATGTCTGGAGGCGGTTGGGGTCTGGATGGGGGACAACGGGCTACAATTGAAGACTGAGTGGCTTTGGATAGGGGGTCCCGCGTTATCCAGGGAGCTGCCAACTTTGGTCTTGGATGGGGCTGCTTTGCCCCAGACAGACCCAGTATGCAACTTAGGGGTCCTCCTGGATTCGGGGCAGCTACTAGCAGATCAGGTGGCGGCTGTGGCCAGGAGGGCTTTTTCACAGCTTCGCGTCATCCGTCAGTTGTGTTCGCTCCTGGACCAGGACTCCCTGCTCATGGTCACACATACTCTGGTCACCTCCAGGCTAGATTATTGCAATGCGCTCTACATGGGGCTGCCCTTGTCAACCATTCGGAGGCTGCAGTTGGTCCAGAATGCGGCAGCCTGGGTGGTGATGGGGCACGGGCGTTATGCTCGTGCCTCACCATTACTTCGGGAGCTGCACTGGCTACCAGTTTGCCTCTGGGTGCAGTTCAAGGTGCTGGTTTTGACCTTTAAAGCCCTTCATGGTAGTGGGCCAGGATACCTTAGAGACCGCATCGTCCCAAGAGTGTCCACCCATCCAACCAGAGTGGATCGGAGGGGCTCCCTGATTGTTCCATCTGCCAAAGGGGCTCGTCTCTCTGGCACACGAAGGAGGGCCTTTTCCTTGTCTGCACCAGCCTTGTGGAATCTCCTGACTGTAGAGTTGTGGGAGTAGATGGAGCTTCTACCTTTCAGAAAAAGACCTAAAAACCTGGTTGGCAGGGCAGGTGTGGGGCCCAGATGGAAGAGTGGCCCCTGCCTGTTGGCTTATAAATTAAGCCCCCATTTCTTTTAATTGTCTTTTTCTTTTCTTTTCTTTTTTAATGTGGGTTTATGTGGATTTTAAGAGGAATGGGGTAGGTGGGTGGGTATGTTGGGTTTTAATTGGTTTTAATTGGTTGTACTGTTTTATGTGTTTTAATTTGTTGTGAGCCGCCCAGAGTCGGGTTTACCTGATTGGGCGGCATATAAATTTGAATATAAAATAAAAAATAAAATAAATAAAATCTTTGTTTTATTATTTTTTATTAATTTTGGTGTTTGTGTTTGGTGTTTATTTTAATGTGAAAAACAGGATGCCTGTCGGTTCCTCTTTTCCCCATTGCTGCTTCAAATTTTGCTTTCGATGCAGCAATGGGGGAAAGGAGGAGGAAGCAGTCAGCCCATTCTTCTCCCAGGAAGGTTCGTTAGGTAGATTGGGGGAGAAGGAGGAGGCAGAGAAGAGCTATCTCTGCCTAACGATGGTTCTCTCCTCTGTCTCCTTTCTCTCCTACCTTACCTAACCGGAGATCGGCAGGCAGCAATCTGTAAGGGGTGGTGCTCTTCCTTTCGGATTGCTGGCTGCTGCTTTTGAATTCGGAAGTACAATGGCATCAGCCAGTCATCCACCAGTGAGGGTGCGTCCCCTGACAAACTGCTGCCTGTTTGGGGGTTTTTTTCCATCCCGGCTCAACTTTCCTTGAGGCCGGTGGTGGCCTCGCCGTGTCTTTGGCGGGATAGCATAGAGGAGAGGGAGTCCCTCTTCTCACCATTGCTCTGGGAAAGAAGGCCGGCGGGTGTCTCACGGTGGAGTTTTGTGGCTTGTTTGTTTTGCGAGGCTTTGAGGTGCTGCGTCCGCCTGCGGTGGACTTGCACTCCCATTGCGTTTTGTAATTTAATTTTTCGCGCACCAGCTTTCTCAGCATTCTGTGCACAGGACGCTGGGACTTGTAGTTTTGCATTTGTAGTTTGTGTTCATGAAGTGTTTTTTTTCCTTCTTTTTTTTTAATTGTCTGCACCGCATTTCCCAACATTCTTTTTGCTCACGCCTCTCAGCCTGATTGGCTCTGGCGCAGTGCAAAGAATGTTGGGAATTGAAGTTCTTTCCCTTTGTTCATGTTCATGGGGCTCTTGCCCCACTGGTGCATTTCTCAACCCTTCAGTAACCTCTGTACCGGGTTCGGGCAAGTGCTGGAAGCTCAGTACGGGATAGGATGGATGGCTGCAGAAATGTATAGCAAGTTCCAATGGTTAACCCTTGGATTTATAGGTATAGATTCTTACTGAATGTGCAGGGTTTTTTCCTCTTTAGAAGCAGTTACTTTTATTTTGAGATCTGTTTCAGATGATACCAAAGTCCTAACTGTCAAAGTCCTATCTGTGTGTCTGGAGGCTGTAGGGGTCTGGTTGGGGGCTAATGGGTTACAACTGAATCCCAGCAAGACTGAGTGGCTGTGGGTTCGGGGTCCTGCACTAGTCCAGGAGCTGACATCCTTGGTCTTGGATGGGGCTACTCTGCCCCAGACAGATCCAGTGCACAACTTGGGGATCCTGCTGGATTCACGACTGCTGCAAGAAGAGCAGGTGGTGGTCGCGGCCAGGAGGGCCTCTGCACAACTCTGTGTGATACACCAGTTGTGCCCACTCCTGGATAGGGACTCCTTGCTTACGGTCACACATGCTCTGGTCACCTCCAGACTTGACTATTGCAATGCGCTCTACATGAGGCTGCCCTTGACAACCATTTGGAGGCTACAACTGGTCCAGTATGTGGCAGCCCGAGTAGTGATGGGGCGTGGGCATTATGCCCATGCCTTGCCCCTGCTCCGGGAGTTGCATTGGTTACCAGTTTGCCTCTGGATGCAATTCGAGGTGCTAGTCATGACCTTTAAAGCCCTATATGGTAGTGGGCCAGGACACCTAAGAGACAGCATCACCCTAAGGACATCTCTCTGTCCAACCAGAGTGGACCAGAGGGGAACCCTAGTTGTTCCATCATCTAGGGGAGCTTACCTCTCTGGAACAAAGAATACGGCCTTTTCCATGTGAGCACGAGCACTTTGGAACCTCATGCCAGTAGAGCTACGGCTGGAGACAGAGCTGCTGCTATTCAGGAAAGGACTTAAGACCTGGCTGGTGGGGCAGGTGTGGGGCCCTGAGGACAATGTGGCTCCTGCCCGTTGACTTTTTCCATAAGAGGCACCTTCTCTCTCCTGTATGGGGTAGGTGGGATTTTAATGGGGGTGGGGATTTTAACTGTTTTTATTATGTGGGGTTTTAAATTATGTAAGCCGCCCTGAGTTGGGCTTGCCTGAGTGGGCGGCGAACAAGCCAAAAAATTAAATTAAATTAATACCAAAAATGCATTTTTTAAAAAGTTGGCAGGAACATCAGGGGTTCCCAACCTAAGGCCCACAGGCCAGATCCAGCCTGTGGTGCCATTTTATGTGCTCCCACCCTTCCAAGGGCAGTCAAGAAACAAAATGTTCACCCCTTTGAAGCTGTTGGGACAAAATAGCTGCCCCTATTGTGCAGGTAGGGCAAAATGGCCATCCAGCCCTTGAAGCTGACTGAGAGAGTGAGACCTGGCCCCTGGCTTGAAAAGGTTGGGATCCTCTGATCTACATGTAGGGAGTATTTATTTATCTCAGGAGTACATCATGATTATTTTATTTTATTTTTTGGTCAAGAGAACTTTCACACACACACACACACACACACACACACACACACACACACACACACACACACACACACACACACACACACACAAAGAGAACTAAGGTAATGTGGAAACAGGACAAATTGCAGATCCATGTGGATGTGAGTACCATGATGCACATAAGAATATTTACAAAAGTACCCACACCTTAATCAATTTATGGATATTATAGTTTTGTTGGAAGAATTCAATTGTTTCAGAGTTTTAGAATGGAATGTGCTCAACTTTCTAACCCATGTCATAAATTTGATGTCACTAATTTGATGTCACTACATCTGTGATCTGACATCAACATAAGGTCATAATTTTCATTCAAAGCAAGTGATTAGGTATATTTATTATTTTGAAAATTGAATATAGTTTGATATAATAATAATATGATTTTGTACTGGCTGTTTCCTCTGCTTGCCTTTTTATTTTCTTTGATGGAAGAAAGCTTTGAACAACCTTACTTGCTCATGTTTTTGATTTCTTACCTTACCTCCTTCACAGAGGGAAAAACTTACAAGGTTATTGTGCAATAGTTTCCCATCACTGGCATTATATCATAGCATTAGCTGTATCAACAATGCAACAAGCTTCCATTTTTCATAATAAAATATTCAGAATCACTGTGTTAGATCATCAGCACTCCTATGTAAAGGTCAAAAATCACTACATTATAGACATTGCTACAATGTTACTTTTTTAAAAGTACAGCAACAGTGGCACTTGCATTTTATGGATGTGGTTTAATAGTAAATTGAACTTTCACTGGGGTGAAGCAAGCTTGAAATAATGTATTCCATCTTCAAATATAAAAAAGTGGGGCATACTTTTGTTGTTGTTCAGTTGCACAGTCGATTCTGAACCTTTGTGACCCCATGGACCATTACCTGCTAGGCACTTCTGTCCTCCACCATCCTCCTCAACCTGCCCAGCTCTGTGCCCATTGTGTCTACAATAACATCTAGACATCTCATTTTTGGCCACCCCCTTCTTCTTTTGCCCTTCACCTTTCCCAGCACCAAGGATTTCTCAAGTTGACTCCTCTGTTCTCATTTAATGTCCAAAGTACTTTAAGCTTCATATTTACTATTTGACCTGCTAAGGAGAGGTCAGGGTTGATTTCTTCTAAGATTGACCTATTTGTTCTCCTTGCTGTCAAGGGTACTATTAAACTCTCCTCCAACACCACATTTCAAAGGCATCTATTATTCTGCACTCAGCTTTCCTAATGGTCCAGCTCTATCAACCATACATTACCACTGGGAATACCATTGTCTTGACTATGTGAATTTTTGTTTGCAAGGTGATGTCTCTACTTTTGACTACATTCCCCAGGTTTCTCACAGCTTGTCTCCCAAGAACCAATCACCTTTTTATTTCATGGCTGCAATCACCATTGGCTGGGATCCTAAGAAAGTAAGATATCTCACTGCTTCTACTTCTTCCCCATCTATTTTCCATGGACTGATAGGGCCTGTTGCCATTATCTTGGTTTTCTTGATGTTGAGTCTTAAGCCAGCTTTTTCACTCTCCTTTTTCAACCTAAGCAGGATTTTCTAACTCCTATTTTAATTCTAAATAGGTGTTTTCCAAAAGATGGTATTCATGAAAGGGATATTTATAAAATATATACCTTTTACTGAATACAGTCTTCTGGGAAACTCAAACACAACATATATGTATTCTGTTGCACTGTTTACCCAAAAGCTATTTGGTTCTTGAACAAAAATCCTTGATTTTGGGCAATTTTGTAACATAGGTAGAATCTGATGAATCGAAAGGACAGAAGCAGAGCTCACATACATTTCCCAAGGGTGTAATAACTCCAGCTGCCAAGATTGATATTATGTTACCTGGGAGTTCTTTAGGAAGCTGGTCATTAACTCAAAGTATTCTGTGTTCAAATTCATAATTGTTTCTGATTAATATTAGTAATGTGCCAAAACTAACTTCTTACATCTCATGAGCTCATGTAACACCATCTCGGTAATTGGTTTTTCAATTTGGGGTCATTTTAGTTAAAAACGATTTCTGGAGCCATACATACACAGGCCTATTTTAGACCATGTTTGGAATTAATTTTCTGTTAGTCTTTGGACCTGACAAAAGTCTACCATCTTACCTACAACAATTTAACAAATATTTTACTGTTGACAGAGAGTAGTCATATTTTCTGTTCCTTACTTCATTTTCCTAGGATAGTTGTTGAGTGAATACTACTGCCACAATTAGGGTTGCCATAATTCTCTCCCACCAAACCGGAGCAGCCATGTGACATCGTTGTATTCAAACTGTCCATGTGTCATAGAGACTGCAGAGTCCCCGTCGAAGGCAGGTAGCCACCGTCAGTTTAAAAAAAGCTGTAGTCAAGAGGTTGTTTCCCATATGATTCTTCTTGCAAAAGATGATTCTTGATGGTTCTATTTTTATTTATTTTCCCATCTCTGCCCCAGCTCCTGCCAGCCTAGCAGTTTGAAAGCAATTAATAGTACTGTAGATAAATAGTGACCACTTTGGTGGGAAGGTAAACAGCATTCCATGCACTCCAGTGTCTAGTCATGCCTGCCACATGACCATGGAAACATCTGCAGATGCAGACAGCACTGGATCTTCAGCTATGAAGCAGAGATGAGCACTGAACCCTAGATTTGGATACAACTGGCTTTCAAGCAAAGGTGACCTTTACCTTTTTAGAATTTCTTGGGCCACTCTTTAAACCACCCTTCCTCATTAATTTAATTTAATTTAATTTAATTTAATTTAATAATTTTAATTTAATTTAATAGTCATATTTATATATGCCGCCCACTCAGGGCGGCATTACAACAAGTTCTAAAAACACATAAAAACACTTTAAAAGACCCACATCCCTCCCACTTTAAAAGACCCATATCCCACCCACCCATCCCACCCACTATAAAAAGAAGAAGAAAAGAGAGTTCTTAATGGTTTACATAAGCCAGCAGGCGGGGACCGTGTTCCCATTCGGGCCCCACACCTGCCCTGCCAGCCAGGTCTTCAATCCTTTCCTGAAGGGCAGCAATTCTCTTTGAAGTCTTAGATCTGTTGGCAGGAGGTTCCAGAGAGTTGGTGCGGACACGGAGAAGGCCCTCCTTCGGGTGCTGGATAGATGTGCACCCCTAGCTGATGGCACTATTAGAGAGCCCCTCCGGTCCGCTCTGGTTGGACGGGCAGACACTCTTGGGATGATGCGGTCTCTAAGGTATCCTGGCCCACTGCCATCCTGAGGTCACCCCCTCCCCTTCACACACACACACCCATTGAAGTAGACTCACCCTCAAACCCCACATGAGGATCCCTTGGAGGGGCCCAGAACGGCAATGCAAGCCAGGGAGCCTCCATTTCCCTCCTGGAAGGGGAAAAGCAAGAGAGAGGAAGGGACTTATTTTGCAATGGACAACTCTTCACTTTCTGTCTTCCTTCTCTAGGAATAGTGACTCTATGACATTAACACATTGTTTCCAGGATTTTTACATGTTTTTTGTTCAACCGGCCGGGACTGCTTCAACCCGGGAAAATCCCAGGAAATCGGGACATATGGCAACTCTAGCCAGAATCAATAAGCATTTTACAAAATCTAGGAGATGCTATGGAGAAAGATCAATATGTTAGCACCTGTGTCACAGTTTGGAGTGCTTAGGAATTCCTTCCACTGAATATGTGCTAAGCTGGTACGCTGAAGATTAAATAAGGATCTGACCTTTTTTTGAACGAGCAGACATCCTCAGAATCAAACATATCAATTTAGTTTGTTCAGCCTGGTCTTGAAAACTACAGAGAATGAACTTTGTTTAAACTCTGACTTCTTGCACACAAGACCTCTGGGAATTGTAATTGCTTCAGTTTCTGGCAGCTACATACTTCTCATAAGGTTCAAAATAGAATATTATGTATTTATAGTTGGTGAGGTGAATTTGGCTGCATTGGTCAACAAATAGGATTAGTGAAAGGAACCTGGGCTATATATAGTCTAAAAGTGTTTCCTATAAATGGCCTATATTAAGTCATTTGTCCTGTAAAACATAAATTTATATTAACAAAGATACACTTACAGTTCCAGCCATTTGACCTCTTCAGCTATATGTTTTTTTGGCTGTGCTTACTTAAATATTATTATATCTCATTTGTCTTAAAGTATTTTTTTCTGAAAGGTCAATTTAGATTGTCCTGCATAAAAGAAATATGATATTTTTTTGAACTGTAATTGTGTAGAAATGAGCAAACAACTTCATTTTTCTGCAAACATAGGCAGGTCAAATTAATGAACTTTGTACCATTCCTCAGTTTTTGATTCCTTTGTATATTAAATGTTGGTAGACTATTTAAAAATAGGGTTAGGGTTAGAGATGTTAGACAATTGTTGGCATTGTGGATCTGAATCGACTCCAGAGGATGGAAAATAACAGAAAAGGCTGTTATGCTGTGTTTCATAGAGTTGCAGAGGGTCAGACTTGACTGTGTGACTGAACAGCAGCAACAACATGATATCTACCTACAGTATCTATATGCAGAACCTACCATATTGAAATCTGAATTTGATTCAGGGTGTGATGGAATGGAGTATACTTTGTGCTTTTTCACGCCTTGTTCTTTGGCCTCTTTTAAAATGGTGATTTCAAATGTGGGGGACTTCGAAAATATGTTAACAATCTGGCCACATCTTTGCCTCATGGGTTTGGAGAACTGAAACCTATTGTGTGATTGATAGGTCTTGCTGTAAGATCATTGGTTAGAATCCCTGAGAAGGAGAACTCTGGGGGAGGGAGATTTCTCAGACACACACACACACAAGGAGGCTATGCTTTCTCTTGGAGGCTGTGCTTTCAAGCAGACAAAATGTAACCTCTTGGGAGGGGGAAGTGGGGCGGAAGACCTATCCCTTAAAGAAGCAGTTTGCTGTATTTCTTTGCTTTGATTTGCATTTGCTGGATGTATCCTGATTTGCTATGCTTACAATATAATTCTAAGATGCCTGAAGAGACTCTGGAGTGATTACTTGACACATGTTACCTGAATCTACACTACTTGCTCATGCACCCTTTGTTCACTACCTAGATTTAGGTCAGGAGTGACTGGGCACACTGATAGGAAAAGCTCTGAACTGCTGAGTCCGACCTGGGCCAGGGAAGCAGGATCAGGCACAATCCCATCGCCAGGAGGCCGGAGGACTACCGGGTTCTCCCTTGGAATAAGCGGATTGTTATACAGGGCCAGTCTACATTGTCTCTTCAGCTGTTGTTGCATGGCTTATGGCCAGTGGGAGGTGCAAAATGCTGATTCTTGCAATCCCAATAGACAGAATTTTGCTCCTCTTTCCAGTTGATTGGGGAAGGTTCCAGTTGACAAGGAATCAGCTCTGATGTGGTTTTGACCTGTGAAGCCACCACTGATCTTGCTCCAGCAATTTAATCAGCAACAGGTAGAGGTGAGTGGTTATAAAAAACACTTTACAGCTGATGAGAGAAGTTCTTCCACCAGATTTGTGGAGGATTCTCTGAAAGCTATTTAGTATGACTCCTTGATAGATGTCACAAGAAGGAATAGATTTTCTATTACAAAATGTATGTGTCTCATTTAGTCATGAGGGACACGTTCACAGAGCAATTGTGGCTTTTGCTTTCACACCTTCACATGTACAGTTCAATTTCTTTCCCAGTTACCAGCCATTTATACTTTGAAGATGAAAGATATAACATATACTCATATATTTTTATTGATTTATTTATGTATTTACTCATATATTTTTATTGATTTATTTATGTATTTCTGTCTGGACCTTCTAATGCCAATGCACCTTGAAACAATAATTTATCTTTGCAAAGACAAAAGCCAGAAAAAGTAATGAATAAAAGAACCAAGGTCAATGGTTAAAAGCAAATTATAAAAAACACTCCTTCATAGTACAAAAGATTCGATGGAAAATAGCTTTTCTAATCTACATATTCAGTGAGGAGTAGAAGACCAATATGACTTTATGGAACACTGTTATGTCTCTGTACAGTGACTGTAAAGGTTTGATTTCTTGTTCTAGGCCACCATATTCCCATAGTAGGTGGAAAACTGACATGGGGTTTTGTTTAGATATAAGGGAATTGAGCAAACAGAACAATATGGAAAAGCAGCCATGGAAAAATATTGCTGTATTAAAAATGGGGATAAAAGATTTTTTTTATTTAAAGAAAAAGTCAAAACTCTCGACAGAAGCATCAATTTCCCAAGGCTGTGATGAACAACAAGAAAAACAACACTTTACTTTGAAAGCTAACTCATTTGGGAAACCTGTGGTACATTTTTATGGGGGAAACCAAGCATACATATGTTTTAAATAATGTGAATGTGTGCAACTTAAATGTGTGTAAAAGCCTTTTAGGAAATTGTGTACAATCAACCAAGGATGGATCAAGAAGTGGGAGTTAAAGAAATGCAACAAAATTTAGACCAATGTTGTTTTTAATATTAATATTAGTGAAGAGATCCTTGTGCTAGCCCTCCTCCTTTTCTTTTATGCCAGAAGAATAGTACTTGGATCCATAAGAACAAGAAGTGGAAAAACACTTGGACATTTGATATAAAATTAATCTCTCTTTTCCGCTATAATCCTCTTTCAGGAACTACAAAAGATAACAAACAATCAAAGCATTGGTGTACAGATCAGAGATAGGCAGGTAAGGGAGGTAAGGGGGGGATATCCCTACATTTTGCACATTAAAATGAGACATTTGTACAATCCAAGCCACATGTTCATAGATATAAGGCTGGTGTTTACTTGGCTCCAAGAAGGTATTGATTTGGGCAGATGAGATTTAGTTTGTGGTCATGAATAAGCCAATGTACCACAAGTCCCATAAGAAAGTGTGGTTATAATTACTCATAATTTTAGGTAATAATAATAATTTCGTGCCAGAAATTATTCTGGGTTGAAAGGATTTGTGCAGAAGGAATTCTACTCAGGGAACACCCAAATGAGGCTCCTTTCATGTCCCCAAGAGCTGGGTCAGAGGTGGGCACTCAATCCATCATGCAGTACCCGGGTCTCAAACTGTCAACTTGCCAGTCTTCCACCTAACAAGGTGAGCTTTTTAACCATTGAGCCACTGCAGCCCCATAATTTTAGGTACAAATATGCTGACTGGGAAAACTCTAAGCTGGTGGCTATAGCTCCACCAGAATATCATGGTTTGTACAGATTTATTTATTTTTATACTTAAATATTTAAAATTATAAGGAAGTTTATGATTCTATCCACCAGTACAACACCTGCATATTTTTGTCCTTGGTCTTCTCTTATTGTATTGAATGCCTTTTGGATACAATTGCTACGTCAGTGCTTAACCTTGAGCCTTGTGCATCTTTGTAGGAAATCAGATATAACTATGTTTCCCTACCGCAAAGAGAAAGAGGTAATTAATATTTTGAAAGCACTTGGACATTCTGAGATGAGTGGTGCTTTATACATGCCAAATATTAATGCTTTTGATTTATACACAGTGATTTTTGTTGCCACTGGCCTGCTATAGTTGACATTAGCTTTAACAATCTAAATGTTTCTACAACACATCCTACTGAGAAATTTAATAAAATAAAAAGCAATTCTAGTTGTACAAGTGCTTTTCTGTGCAAATATGAAGGAACTTCCTTATTGTATGTTCAAAACAGATAAGTGGGCTGTCCCTTCACTGCATTATTTCATTACAAATAGCCCTCAAATGGGCAATACCTCCTCCTGTGTTAATAATTAAAACAAAATGAGTTTTTTTTCTTCTGAGAAGGTTGAGATGTATAATATATCACAAAAACATTCCTTTTAACAAAATTATTGCAATTTTCAAGGCTGGTTTGGAAATGATCTTCAAAGCTGTTACACATTGAAACCACCAGAAAACTACTTAGCCTTAGGTTCAGGATGCTCAATGCATCATTAGGAATCAAAAATGTATCCCACACATTACTTAATTACAGGTGTGTGGGTAAATTTTTTTTATTGAGACTAGGGGAATAAGAATCTAACAGCTTCATTTCTAATATGCATCTCTGAATCTCATCAGAATCCTAAGCTAATGCAAGTTCTTTTCTGGACTGCAAAACTTCTTTTTCCATGTTTCTACATGGATATTTGAGTGCACTTTGGTATGCATTTTACTAATGCACATAGTTCTTAACCATTTTCCTAATACAGTAAAACCTCAAATATGAAATTAATTTGTTCCTTGAGGTTTTTCATATCTTGAAAAATTTGTATCTCAAAACATAGTTTCCCATAAGAATGCCTTGAAAAGCAAAAAAAAAAAAAAAAAAAAAAAAAAAAACGTGGAGTTTGGAAAAAAGCCAAAAAAACAACAACACATTTTTTCTGTTCAAATCTCTTCATAAAGTGCACTTTGGAATTTTTTTGCTGCATTTTGGTGACTTTATAAAGATATTTGAAAAGATAAAATATGTTTATTTGGCATTTTTCTGAGCTCCGGAAATAATTATTATGTTGGTTTTTAGTGCATATTCAGCACATTTCTGACAGTGCACTTTAGTGGCCAGCTCTGGTAGTTGCCAGCTCAGTACCTAACTATCAGCTGTTGAGAGGACAGGGGGATTTTCAGCACTTCCTGGTTGCAGGGAAAGCTTCTGACGGTGCCAAAGTGAAACAAAAAACAACTACAACAACAAAATGGGGTGGAAATGCTCCAAACACCCTCTACCTGGCATGGGGAATGGTCAGAAGACCCAAACAAAATTTGTATCTCAAAAAATTCATATCTCGAAACAAATTTCTCCCAAGTTTTTTGTAGATCAAGCCATTCATAATTCGAGGTTTTAGTGTATACAGTGAAATGTATACTGATTGTTACACATATTTTTCCATTGACCAAAGCATCTTTCAGCAAATTCCCCCCTCCAAAATATTATTTATTTATTTATTATATAAATAAATTATATTTATTGGCAAACAAGATAAAGAAAGCAGAGTAGCTAGGAGATATCGCTGGCAATCCACTGCATACATAATAAAAAATCTCAGATCTGATTCCACCACCACCTCCTGAAAGTACTTTCTGACAAACTTAGAGTGACATTGCACATTTTTGAAACATTGTTGTCACAAGTTAACTAAGTGAAATTATTTACCCTGTTCTCCCAGCACAGAGAGGACCATGTAGTTCCTCACTGCTAGGTAGCTTTCAGAGATTAGGACACTGTTATGCAAAAGAGGTGGCTGGCAAACCTTGTCCAGCCATACAAGAAATGGGTACCTAGAGAAGAGGTGGCAAGTAAAGTTTGACCTAGAAATGCACAGATTTGAATGCCTGTCACTCAAAGTCCCGTGTCAGGAAGGATAGAATCAGAGAATAATTGAGCTGGAAGGGGACTATGGGACCATCAAGCCCAACTTTCTGCTCAATCCAGGAATCCAAATCAAAGCAAATATGACAGATGATTGTTAAATCATCTGTCTGGCATGCCTCCTGCATTGAAACAGTTCTGTCCTTAATACATGACTGAGAAAGTATTCAGTACTAATAGCTCTACACTTCTGTTGGAAAAACATGTTTCAGCTGAATGAGTCTTATTAAACCATAGAACTTTAAATATAAAGGGTTGGTGAACTCAGGAACTTTCTTCAAACTAAAAGAAATTGAGTGAATCTGGAAAAATTTTAGGCCTTTGTCATGTTCATCCATTATTTACTTATCAAAGATTAGAAGGAGCTTGAGCTTCATTTTAAAGCAGAACCCAAGATCAATTGAAGAAAGATCAAAGGAACACAACAATGGGAATTAGGGATTGTGAACAGCTCTTCTCCTTCCTGTTATAATCCTCACATTAATTCAAAGCAGTTCTGAATCACCTCTTTGCTGAAGGAAATCTTGGGATAATTTACTGTAAAATTAAAAAACACAATAAAATACAATTCTACTCAAAAGCGAAAAACAAAATGAATGGAATACATAATGATAGAATGGAGACTTCCAAAATGAAATAATGTCTGTAATCAAAAATGGACCATTTCCCCCACATTTTTAACAGGGATTTGAAAGCCATGTTAGAGGAGGCTATTTGCATTACAGGGAGCTAAGGATGGTGATCAAGGTTAACATATCTTCTGTAGATGACAGGCGAAGAAATAAAGACTTCCACTAAGCCTCTAGGAGAGCATCTTTGTTATGGTTCTCCTTGGTCGAACCTTCTATCCTACTACATTGCATTGGCTTTGTGGGAAGAATCGGGTGGCAAAATTGGTCTGGGGGCCGGGATTGTCAACAAACTCTCCTTTTTGGCTCGTCTGAGGCTTCCCCCTCCTGTAATTAATTTTTAAAGGTTTTTGTGTATTTAATATTTGTTTTTAGAGATTAGATGGCATGGTGGGGTAGGTGGGTAATATTGTTTTGTTTTTTAAAGTTTTTTAAAAAATTGTTTTACCTGTATATTGGTTTAAACTTGTGTACACTGTCCAGAGACCTTTGGATAGGGTGGTATATAAATCTATTAAATTAAATTAAATTAATTAAATTAAAGAATGAAATTGCAAGTCTGTTACCTGCCACTTAACCTATGCAAGATACATGGTATATAGGCCAAGGTTCAAGTTCCTTTATTAATTGATTAGTCAAATGACCATATCAAAATATTAGCATCTTTCACAGTAAGAACAGTATGAATACAGGAAATGCAATATATTAAACTACAAGAAAATAAATTTGATAAAATTTGATAATTTAAGGTAAGATATAAAATAGTGCTTTGGAGTAACTTTCCAGATTGGTGGAATAACAGAGTTCAGTTCTCTCAAAGATACAGGCAATGATCTAAAATTTAATTGTTTTTCCTCGATGAGCCATCCTTAAACTGCCTTCTGGGAGGTTGCTTTCCCCCTAGCACTTTATTTTTCAGGTGCTTCATTTGTTTTTGCCAGCCAGGTGATGGTAGAAATGATGCAGAAAGGTAAAAGAATGTGCATTTCTATTTATCTCTCCCCTCCCCCCCCCCAGTAAATTTAGGAAGGGAACCCTGGAAACAAAATGCAATGATTCAAATTTAATCTTAGGTGGAAGAATGCCTGGAGACCAATGTTGTAGAAAAATTGCAAAGAAGTCTTGCAGTCATTTCCAACATGGCTATATATATTTGAGCCATATTATTGGTGAAGGATCAAATTTAATAAGTTGTGATCATTAGCTACCTCTGTTTGGTTACATTCTCATGTTACCTCTTGGGGAAGCTGTAATAAAAGTGTGCACAAGATCCAAAAATGAGTCAGAGCACCCAACTCTGCCTTGTGTCAGGAGAGTCTGTTAGCTGATTATTTGATATATTAGTTACAATTCCCGAATAACAATGAAAATCAAGTAATGAACATTGTTACTTGGTGTATTATAAGTCACAGTCTAATAATTCAGTTTACTTTCTAGTAATTACCTGTAGACCTCTAAATTATTCCCTTGCTGTTGATGTTCATTAGTCACTGGAAATGAAAATAGCAACCAGCAGTGCATAATCTGGAACATTTTTAATGTTTATGGATTTCTTGGGACAATTAGAAGTATTGCTACTCTGGCTGGATCAGTCTATTAAGAACCATAATAGCTATTTTCTCAAGGACATTGAACATTGTTGGAAGTATTGCTCTTTAGATGTATTCCTTTCTCCTTCACTAGTAGTTAAAACAAAGTTAAAATCCTCCACACATACAAGTTTGTTCTTTAAAAAAACACTAGTTTACTGGCTGAAAAATTGATGATCTTTAATCTGCACTCACTGCCTTTTGGTAAACTGCTGCTAGCCTTTGCTATTTTGTTTGCTCATGTTTTAGGGATTCAGGGGTTGAAAGTCACTGGGATGCCCCCAAATAAGGCAATAAAGGCAAATAGCATCACCCCTCAAAAGCATCTGGTTCATCAGTGTAGGGCCATGGAAGGAAGCTGACTACACTCCCTACAGTGATCCCATTCAGTTTTATAATGAGGTCCCAAAAGCCTATAACAGTAATGGAAAACCTTGGCAATCCAAGTGTTCTTGAACTTCAATTCCCAGAAGTTCTGTTCAGCAGGAGTGCTGACTTGGGATTCTGGTAATTGAAGTCCAAGAACACCTGGAGTGCCAAGGTTTGCCATCGCTGCCCTAGATCTACCTTACATTTATTTAATATATGCCATAGAATATGGATGGATAAAAATATCTCCATTTTTGATAAGTACTTGTCATAAATAGCAGTTGTTTTCTAATTCTGAATGGAAAAAACCTGAGTTTTGTGGGGAGAAAGTCAAATATAGGGGAAACTGAAACTGGCTGATTTGTCCATTCAGTATCAGGACTTTGAGGCTGGAAACTCACCTTTCTAGTAATCTAGTGTGAAATGTATTTGTTGCACCTTTGCTGCAGGAAAGTGTGATGGGGCTGGGAAGAATGTTTCCTGATGAGTATGTCACGCCCTACTTCCATTCTACCAACTTCCATTCTACCATTTTTATTTTCAAAAATGAGCATTTTTAGAAGTATGACTATAATTGCAAGTTTTTAAAAAAGAATTGCACGTTCACTTGTGTAAATGAAGGCAGAAAGAAGAAAATAATTGAAAACAGAATGGTGGCGTTGGACACAGAACAGTCAAGGATGGAGCAAGGTGAAGAGGAGAATAGAAGGTGGGGAGTCTATGGGCAGACTTTTGGTAGGAAAAATGGTCTTGCACAACTCTAGCTTCTCACATAAAATAAATATTCAAGCAAAATATAAAAAAATCAGGCAAAATAAAAAAGCAGATTGGCCTCCATTTTGAATTGCAGTAATGCTTGGCATCATGTGTTATGATAGGAGTCATTCTGGATTTGGCTTGAGTGTTTGATTCTTGCTTTGAACACCTATATGTTGGTGTTGGTTGAATAAGGATTTTGGGTTCTCCTTTTCTTTTAAAGGTGTCAGTAGCATTCCTACAGCAGAGGCCTACACCAAGATGCCGTCCTTGATTAGAATTGCTGAACCTACTGAATTTGGCTGTGTTTATGGGTATGAATTTTGTTTCAGTTCGGCTCAGAAAAATCTAACAAGCATATCAAATGCTTATGGCTGGCAATCTATTTATTGACCTTCCACAGAATGGAACATCCAATGTTGAGTGGGCAGCAATATAAATTTGAACTAATAAATAAATAAATAAAAACTTGCATAGGGATACCACTTGCATTAGATTTGCTGATGTGCAGATGGAAGGTATATTTTCTTCGTGGATATCTCACAATGCTTCATTGGTGGGACTTAGCAAAATTCAGAAACATATTGCCCTTTATGTTTTGGATACAGAATTTAATGTTTTAAAATACTAGATGCACGAGAAAGCAAAAACAGCATTTCCTTCTCCTGTAAAACTTTCCTTGTAATATTTTTAAACCAGTAAAGAATCTGTTGCAGAGGATTATGGATACTTTCCAAATAACTGGGGATGAGGACAGGTTCCAACCTGTATTGTACCCAAATAAAGGGCATATAAATAGGAGCTGACTACCCTGTGCCCTTTTGGAAAGTGTCCAACCCAATTTTTCATCTCAATGTGTAGAGTTTCTGGATCTCTATCTTTAAAGCATTCTGTTTGGAAAGACACATAAGGCTATGCAGATTACTAAGTGTGTTACCTGTCCACTCAAAGCCAATTCAACAATAATATTTTTACAACCATAAGCACACACACAGTCACACACCAATTCTAATAATGGAATAACATTTTAGTAAAGTTTAGAAAATATAGCTTAGTGACAGAACAAATAGCATTTATGTGTTGTTTATTCCAAAATTCAAAAAGAGTTTCATAGCAGCAATCCAAATCTTTTTCTTCACCCTGAAGATGCAAGAGGCAACATATATTCCATGTTGCGATCTCAGTTTGAATTCCCCCTAATGTAGTAATGGTGAACCTTTTAGAGACTGAGTGCCCTAACAGAGGGGCCGGGTGATCTCTGTGCTGGGGGGAGGGAGGAACCACTCCCATTGGGCTGCTGGTCAGAGGGGTGGGGTGAACTCTGTGCTGGGGAGAGAGGAAGTATTCCTATTGGCAGCCCTGTGGTTGGGAAAGAATTGACTGGGACAGGAAGCCACATGCCTCTGCTCAAAGCCCATAGTTTAAGGGAAACACCATTTTCCGCTTTGCTTCTTCTTGCCACTCTCTACTCAGCTCGGTGGGAGAACTTCCAAAGCACTTTAGTCAGCTTTGGCAGCTTCTCCTGAAGCTGCCCGAAGATCTTTGGACTTTCTCCCACAGTGCAGAGCAGAGACTGGCAAGAGAAAGCAAAGTGGAAAATGCTGAGGTGGTGTTTTCCTTTAAGGTACAGGTTTGAGCAGAGGTGCATGGCTGCCTGTCCCGGTAAATTCTTTCCCCACCACAGGGCTGCCCTTTGGACTGTAGAGCAGAGGGACAGGGCAAACTCTGTGCTGGGGGGAGGGTGGAAAGCACTCCCATTGGGCTGCTGGACAGAGGGGCAGGGCAAACTCTGTCCTGGGATAATGGCACACATGCCAACAGTGAGGGCATTGAATGCCCCCTCTGGTACACATGCCATATGTTCACCACCACTGCCCTAATGCATGAGTTAATGTTGTACACAGGGAGATTTTAGGAATTTTTGGTGAGTTGATCTGTCACTCATTTTTTCCTTTTCCATCATAAATTATGTCTATTAAATTCCTCAATTCAAATTATTGACTTCTTAAAATATGATTGTTGAAAAGGCTGTAATGAGTCTGCTCTGGTGTTGCCCAACCCTGAGAGTGAACAGCAGATCTTTGTTCTATCCATGATCGACCTATGTTGAGTATTCTGTTTGGTTTCTTAATTTCATTTTCAAGAAGTCACAGCTTAATCTCTTTGTGAATATTAGCTGTTGATGAAAGTTTTGTTGTAAGTCAGGGCCAAAATATTCAAAATGCATAAGATCACAGCAGGCAGAAAGAGGGCTTCAACTTATTTTCCTCATTTCTCAGTGCTGATACCTACTTCAGCTGGTATTACATTTGATGAAAGCATCCATTATCACCAATGGGCCATTTCTATCCAAAAAGAAATACTAGTATGATTCCGAGTAGCCCTTTTTTAAAAAATGTCTTGGTTAAGAGAAATCACTAAAATACTTTCTCTACTTGCAAGAATCCCAGTGCAGATTGCTATTGCCCTGCCAGTGGTATTTTTGTTTTAATAAACAAAAATAACAAATCTCCTTAGAACACAACCAGTAGCGAGTTTCTCAGAACAGCTAGGATTGACTGGTCTCTCAGTTCCTCACCTTGCCTTTTAAAAAATAAAACAACCACTGACAGGTGAGAATAAAATGCTAGTTCCTCCTTGCTAAACAGATACATTAAGGTGTCCTTGATTTGACACATCAATTTGCAAAAAAGTATTAAAATGCAAATTGGAGCATGTCAGCTGTTGAGCTCATTCAACCCATCCCTTTTCTAGAATAAAGACTGATTAGATTAAAAAATGAGTTTCATATATAAAAATTCTCAAAAAAATGTACAAACCAGATCAATCTTCAGTCATTTTATTTTAAATTAGTATGTTATGTTATGTTATGTTATGTTATGTTATGTTATGTTATGTTATGTTATGAACAAGAAATATTTTATTTTCAACAGTAGCTAAAGCAAACAGAAAGAACCAATTTACTTTACAATAATATTCAATTCTTTTTTAAAAAATCTCTTTAGTTTATGAATATGCAATATTGTGCTTCTCTACCTAAAATGCTAGGGAATGGCCAAATATTGCTGTCCAATATCAAGACCACATTGCCACCAGGAAAAAAGGATGGCAGGTTTTGCATAACAAACTACCATCTGAATGTTTACAGTACCAAATGGTCTGCAGGATACCCTCTTGTACTATTTACTATTCACTATTCACAAAAAGACAGTAAACATTAAACTCCCAAAATCTGATTCTTTTTTAAAATAGTTATTCACTTTTCAGCCAAACACAAATCAATAGTCAGGGCTGTTTTTCAACATGTCATCTATTTATAATTTTGTCTTTTGTCTGGATCCATAGTTATAATTCTCTTATACAATGTTAATTTGCCCTGCCACACAATATCAGACACAATTCTCATAATACGTTAATACAGTATAACCCCGACTTACAAATGCCTTGAGTTACATAGCATTTGACTTACATAATGATTTTATGATAAAACCATGTCCCGATTTACACGATTTCCTATGGGTTTGCTTCAAGTTACATAAAGAATCTTTTTCCTATGGGTTTGCTTTGAGTTACATAAAATTCATTTCACTATGAGTTTGCTTCAAGTTACGTAAAAATATTTTTTCCTATGGGTTTGTTTCAAGTTACAAAAAATGATTTAAGCAAAAGCATATGAAATGGACTTTTTCATAAGTAGGGGTTTTACTGTAGTTGCTTTCAACAGTGTCAACTGGATGTTTGTGTGAACCTAAAAACCTTACCCTAATTGTCATCACAAGAACACCAATGCCAGCTAAGATAAAGCCAATTTCAAAATCTGAAATTTTTCCTCATTTTAAATTGCAGTCCACTGCATGCTTCTCTTTGAATAAATCCCATGTAAATGTGCATGTTTTCCCTCTCTTCCTCCAACACAATAATTAATCTGATAGGGATAGATGTGTCATATTATCTGGTTAGTTGGTCTTATTAATGCCAACAGTATAATCTTTTAGGTTTTCCCAGTCTGTCTTTTGGGATCCCTACCTTCAGTTTAGTTCATCATTGCTTCTCCCATTCTGTATGGGCAAATAGCTTAGCCATTAGCTGAAATCCAATAGGAAGACCCAAGTAGAGTAAGCCCATTGAATCCGATAGGATTTGGAAAATTATGTGTTTCATTGATTAAATGGTTTATTCTAGCTTTGACTTGTTACTGCATTTCAGCCACTGATTGCCATGTCTTTGACTAAAAAAAATTCCTGAGCATTCTTTTAAGTAGAGATGGGTGAATCTGTCAAATTCAGTCTCAGTGACATTGTCATTTCCCCTCCACTTAGCAGAAAACAAGCTCATTTCAACTAGGCTTGAATCAATTTATAAGTCTCTTGTTTTTTTTACCTGCATAGCTACTCAGTTTTCAAAATGTGTGCATTGGGGGAATACAAACTAATATTCTCCAAAACTTTTCATTTTATTTGATGGTGTTGGCTTCCAGTCAGGTACTAGATATATGGAATATCCATTATGATAAATATATGAATTGACATATCTCAGGTTTGATTCGACCGTCCTAAAGCTGACAAGCCATCCTGCATCAGAGTACCAATGAAGTTGTAATTCACCACACCCATTGCCATATTTGTCTAAACAGCAGGTATATCAAGTGTGTGGTTTTTAACAGATGCAATCCCTGAGCAATTTGGAGCTGCAGTCAACATGAACTGGTATTAACATTTTGCTATGGTGAAGGGATGAGCGGTGGCAAAATGGTCGCTGCATGCTTTGCTGGCCCCGCCCCTGAGGTGCGGGCACACCAGCAAGGGAGAGGGGGTGTGGCCGGCCTCCCCTTTATAAGGGGTGGCCGGGCAAACGGCCCCCTCTCTTTGAATTCGGCTGGGCCCCGGGCGCATTTGCCGTGCCCAGCTGACTTTTAGCCTTCCCGTGCCAGCCCGGGAACGGGCTTCCTCTGGAGCTTCTGCGGTAGTGTCGCCATGACCCTTCTCCCCACCGCTCCTGCCTGGGAATGGGCCGGGGCTGCAGGTTGCGCTGCAGCGTGTGCCACCTGCCTCCAGGCTCGCTTCGGTGAGCTTCTTCGGCCGGCGCTTCTGCGGCAGTTTTGCTGCATCCCTACACCCCGCCGCTCCTGCCCGGGAATGGGCCGGGGCTGTGGGTTGTGCTGTGGCGTGTGCCACCTGCCTTCCCGGCTCACTTTGGCAAGCTTCTTGTGCTGGCGCGGTCGCCTTTCCATGGGCCTGCGCCCGGGAACGGATTGGGGCCACCAGCCGAGGCTCACCTCTCAAGCTTGCTTTGGTGAGCTCCTCGCCGTGAGGGCCCTCACCCCGCATGGGCCTTTGCTGTGTGCGCTATGCGGGCCCAGGTTCGGCCCCCCTTTTTTTGCTTCCCAGGTGCACATGATGCCAAAAAGGAAGGCTGCCTCGCACGGTCCCCCTGCGGCCCGCCACTCACGGTGTGGTGCCATCCAGGCCCACAGTGGCCCCTGCACCGGCACCACAGCACACGCCTCCACCGCACCGCAGGGCGTTCAGGGCTGCCAGTGCCCAGCCACGGGCTGAGGACCCCGGGCATTTGGGTGGGCCCCTGGCTGGGGAACCCCCAGCTCATCCGGCCCCTCCGGGTGTCCGGCCAGTTTGCGATGGGCCCTCACCATCTCTTTTGCCTCTGCTGTCCGACGGCCTGGCCCAATCTCCTTTTGAGGCTCGCTTTATGGGCTTGGAGCGGGCTGCCGGCCTGCTGCCATGGGCGGGGGCCGCTTGCTCATCATCACAGCTCGGCCCACCCCAGGATGCCTTCCCGCCCGCCACGGTTGACTCCCAGCTGGCCCGCCTTGAAGCGGCTCTGCTAGCCAGGCCTGTGGGTGGTGTGCCTTCCAGTGCTGCTGGCGCACCACCGCGCCATCCCGGTACCGGTGACAGATGCCCTTGCCTCGGTCCACAAAGCGGCCAGAGCTCTACTTTGTTAGTGAGCTCCGGCGCCCCTGCCCTGCCGGAACCCCCAGTGGGGGAGGCGGGAGGGGTAGCATCTGGTGATTATGGCGGTCAAGTTAGACACACTGCCTCACAACTTAATTCCCAGCCTGCACCCACTGCTTGGCCGTGGCCCTATCTTCAGGTGCCTCAGCCTGTTGCCCCATCCATGCCGCCCATTATGGCAGGCCAGGCACAGGGGGTTGGAGGGCGCCTTACCCTCCACCACCGCCAGCCTCAGCAGCAGCTGGCATGCAACTTCCCTACCCGGTTTGTCCGTATGGCCTGCCGACCAATACCGGGTATCGTACTGTTTCTATGTCGGCGTTGCCCACCGCCGGGACCGTGCTTCCCCTGGGCGACCATCTACTCCCTTCCACCAGAGACAAGATCTGGCACAGGGAAAATGTCGACCTGTTCAGCCTGTTGAACAGGGAGCCCACACGGGATGAGAAGGAGAAAGAGGATGACAGGGACAAGGAGTTGGCCCGTCGTCGCAAACCTCAACGCACCTGGGCCAACTGGTTGCCCGCATACCTTATCTATGTGGTGGTCTCTCTACGGGCTCGTCCCGACCTAGCTATTCCCCTGTTCCAATATCTCGACATTATTTATTGAGCTTATGTGGACTACCCGCATCAATCGTGGCTGGCATAAGATAAAGAATTTTGTATGCAGGCCGCGCTTCACCCAGAGATGCACTGGGACGAGCCCAACCAGCTTTTGTGGCTATATTATATGAAACCATCCCGCCCGGCCACTGGTGACCGGTTCCATTCGGGCCATGCTGTACAGCTCCCTGGCCCTGCACAATTACCCTGCCTCACCGCGGGGCAGGGGGTTCCAGGCCGCCTGTTGTGCTGGAGCTACTCATCCACGGCTGGATGTTCCCGCAAAAAATGCAGGTATAGGCATGAATGTTCTGTCTGCTCAGGGCCCCATCCGGCTACTACCTGCACCAGATCGGGTGGGGGGTCCCGCGGCAGGAGCAGGGGACAGCAGGGCACCAGAAGGGGTAACGCTGACCCCGCGGCAGCTAACAAAGTCCCCCTCCCCGATTAGGCTGGACGTTTTGGCACGTTGACTTCGCATCTATCCCAAGAGGGTGGATGCGGATTTCATCTGGGCGGTTTTTTGTGAGGGTTTTCACATCCCTTTCATGGGGGCGCATTCGCCCCAAGATGCCCCTAATTTACTTTCTTTAAAAGGGATGGAACACGTTGTTAAAGAAAAATATTCAAGGAGGTGCATGAGGGCCGGGTTGCTGGCCCCTTTGATGTGCCTCCTTTCCCTAATTTGAATGTCTCGCCCCTGGATTTAGTCCCAAAAAAGGTTTCTGGTGAATTTCGTCTGATTCACCATTTGTCGTACCCAGCTGGTAAATCAGTGAACGACACCATACCAGATGAGCTATGTTCAGTCCGGTACGCGTCGTTCGATCAGGCACTCAACATGGTCCGGGCCTGCGGCCGGGGGGGCGCTGATGGCCAAATGTGACATAAAGTCGGCCTTTCACCTCCTGCCTGTTCACCCCGATGATTTTGAGTTGCTAGGCTTTCGTTTCCAAGGGCAATATTTTGTGGACAAGGCGATGCCCTTCGGATGCTCTGTCTCTTGCTCGGCGTTCGAGCATTTCAGTTCATTCCTGCGTATATACAAAATAACAAATTGCATATGTGCCTCTTTAGAAAACCCACCGACGGGAACGCCTATTTGGATTATCGTTCCTTCCACCCAGGCCACCTTAAAAGAAACATACCTTTCAGTCTCCTAGCCAGGGCTAAGTGGAATTCTACCCGGGAAGGCTTTATAAAATCAGCTGCCACAATTAAAAGCTTCTTAGAAGAAAAGAGGTACCCAACCCATATTATCATTAATCAACTCCAGCGCATCTGTAACACCCCCAGAAAAGTGTTTTTAACCCCTAAGATCAGGGAACCTTCTTATTCTATTCATTGTGCCTTCGAATATTCGCCTCTTGCATTTAAAATCAAGAATACTATTTCTAAAAATTGACACATTATTGAGGACATCCCGGGATGCTCTCAGAAGCCCTTTATTGGTTTCAAAAAGACTCAGAACATTGGCAATATGGTGGTTCGTGCAGACGCCTCATGTACTACTCTCTCATCTATCATTCGAGGGCACTATCGATGTGGGGGCTGTGCGGCATGTCACTTCGCTATAGAAGCTAAAACCATGAGGATTCCTGGGGAACAACGGGAACATGTACTTACAGGGTGCACTAATTGTAACTCCCAAAATGTGGTGTATGCTATCCTCTGCCCATGTGCAAAGTTTTATATTGGTTGCACTGGATGCCCTCTGAATGTCCGGATCCTGGAGCATCACTCTCGGATCCGGAGCCACTTACTCTCTGCGCCTCTAGTGTCTCATTTTCTCGATAACAATCATAATGAAGATGACATAAAATTCATTGCACTAGAAAAGATACTTCCCAATATGTATGACAAAATGGATATGAACAACAAATTATTATGGAGGGAAGCTCATTTCATTCATTTATTCAAATCACTAGTACCATTAGGATTACATTCAGATCAGGATCTTAGCTGCTTCTTGTAAATTGTTGAACTGTCGCTTTTGGTATTATTATACTGTGAAAATCCTCATTGTTACTTTAAGAACTTTTAGTGTTCCTTAGCATGATTACACCTGGCCTTGGTAGAGTGAGAATATAAGCAGTCCTTTCAACTGCCTTAATAATGTCTAGGGCTAATAGAACTCTATGATAAAGCCTGACGCGAATGAAACAAAGGATAATAATTATATATTTCTTTGAAAAATTATACCTTGAGGTAAGTTAAATTTATTCGACTGTAACATTAAATTTATTCGACTGTAACAGGCTTGTAAAATATGTATATAATATACTTACAACTGTACTTAATAATTGTAGTTATACTATTGTTTCTACACCATTGTAAATATCATAATGTTGTATTATTGTAGAAAACCAGTGGAAGATTTTCGAAAAGCTGTAAACCGGAGAGCTTTGTTTTCTCTCAGCCAGTGAGGCATTTATTTTCCTGCAGTAAAGGATTTTTGTTGGATGGATTTTCGTCTTCTTGCTTCTTAGCTCCGTCCTGCCATTGTTTTCTTACTTCTTTCATTCCTGCAATGGGCCTTCACCCACCGCTCAGGGGTGGGTTCTGACTCACACTACCTAGACAATTTTTTGTTTGGGGCCACTGCCAACACAGGTGAGTGTGTGTGCCTGCTGGCCACTTTTCAGGAGCTCATGGCTGAATTGGGGGTGCCGTTGGCTCCTGAAAAGACTGAGGGTCCCACAACCAAATTAGTTTTTTCTGGGAATTGAGATTGATACTGTCGCCCAGACCTCCAGGTTGCCCCTTGACAAGGTGACTCGCATTTCAGAGGCGATTCGGGCTTTGCTGTCCAAATGCAAGGCATCACTCCATGACCTCCAGGTACTGCACGGGTACCTCAACTTCGCTTGCAGGATTGTCACACCCAGTCGGGCTTTCACCAGGCGCCTGTGCGACGCCATGGTTGGCTTGTCCAAAAAGCACCACCGGGTTCATTTGACTAGAGGTACCCGGGATGACCTCCAGGTGTGGTTGGGATTCCTCTCGGGTTTTAATGGGGTGTCGTTCTGGCACAATGAGTGCATTGTGACCCCCAGGTTCCAGGTGCAGTCGGATTGCGTCCAGAGTGTTTGGCTATGGGCTATACTTTGACAGTCATTGGTCATATGGCAGGTGGCTGGAGTCATGGCACGACACTGCCGTGCTCCGGGACCTTACCTTCCTGGAATTCTTCCCTATTTTAGGGGCACTCCTTCTATGGAGCGAGGCCTGAGCTAATTCAGTGATCCATTTTTGGTGCGACAACGCGGCCGTTGTCCACATCATCAATTCCCAAATGTCTCACTCCCCTAAGGTGATGGCCATGGTCCGTTATTTCGTGTTGTGTGCATTGCGCTTCGACATATTGTTTAAGGCTAGGCACGTCCCGGGTATCAATAATGATATTGCTGATGCTTTGTCTCGCCTACAGATAGATCGGTTCCGGACCCTGGCATCGGAGGCTGACGACCTGCCTTTGCCAATCCCGGCCGAGATGTGGAGGTTTGGAGTGGCAAAGTGAAATGGGCCATCGGTCTGTCACTGGCTAGCAGCACCTGTAAGGCGTACGCTGTCACGCACAGGGCTTTTGAGGTGTTCTGCCATGAGGCCTGCCTCCCTACCATTTGGCCTCTCCCTGTTGATCATGTGTTGCGGTTCATGGTCCATCTACATGCGGGAGGCTTGGCACCTAGGACCATTGCAGGCCGTCTATTGGCATTAGCCTTTTATGCCAAGGTTAATGGTATTGCTGATGTCACATCAGATTTCCGAGTCCGGCGTGTTTTGGAAGGGTGGGCTCACGAACATGGCCCCCACACCGATGCCCAACACCCAATTTCCCCTGATGTGTTACTGCGACTGGCTGGAGCTTGGCCGGTTGTCTGCAGGGATTCTTATGAGGCCTGCTTGTTCCAGGCAGCCACCACACTGGCTTTCTTTGCTGCCCTTCGAGTCAGTGAGCTGGTGGTTTGGTCCTGCAGTGATACATCCCACAGAACATTGGAACTCGATGATATCTCAGTCACTCATGAATGGTTGTGCTTCTCCATTCATTTCTCCAAAACCGACCAGCTTGGCAGGGGCAGCACCCTCATGCTGTACCCATGTAGCAACCCAGTTATCTGCCCGGTCAGAGCCCTCGGTGCCTTTTTGGCACTCCGTGGGGGTGGGCAGGTACCTCTTTTCTGTTATTCGGATGCCCAGCCTTTGACCAGGTACCAGTTTTGGCGGGTGACCCGTGCGGCATTGACTGGGTTGGGCTTAAAGGGGGTTTGTTTTGGGATGCATTCCTTCCAGATTGGCGCGGCGTCCACTGCAGCAGCATGTGGTTACCGCGAGAATGCTATCAGGGCCATGGGGAGGTTGGATTTGGGTCGCTTCCGCTCATATATCCAGCCTCTATCCCATTAGCACTTTGTTTGTGCATTTTTCTTTCTCTTTTCTTGCAGCTCCGGCACGTGCCAGGATGCCCGCAAAGGTGTGGATCGTCGGGCACAGCTACGTTTACTGTGCGGCCCACCATGCTGCGTCCACCTCATGGGGATCACACCTCGGCATTGGTGCGGTAGCGCTGCTTTGATGGTTCAGCTTCCGTGGAATGCGTTGGCATGCATTGATCCCGTTCCTCAGATCCCTGAGTCAGCAAGGCCCGCCGGATGTCTTGGTCGTGCACCTGGGGGCAATGATTTGGCCCAGGTCACAGGTTTGGACTTGGCATGTGCCATACGCAGAGATCTTGCCCTGTTGGGTCAGTCTTGGCCACAGGTGCGGATCGTTTGGTCCCAGATGGTACTGCGAGTGTCTTACTGGGGCGGCTTTGACCCCTGTGGCATTGACAGGGCCCACAGGTCAGTCAATAGGGCAGTGGCTCGTTACCTGTACGCTACTGCATTGGGGACCATTGTCCCTCACCCTTTGTTGTGGGTACAAGACCGCAGTCTGTATCGCGTCGACGGGGTGCATTTGTTGGCAAAGGGCATGGACCTCTTTTTGGCCTCCTTGCGAACGGGCCTTTTGACCGTTTGCAGTCATGGTGGGGTGGTGAGTCGGTGAACTCCTCCCCGTGTGGTGGATAGCACTGGTTAGGGGCAACTGCATTACTACTTAATAGGGCAAATCCATTTGGTTGGCCATAGTGAGGACAAGGTTAGCCAAACTTGGATGGCCAGCCAAATGACTTTTATAGTTTAACACCCATAGTGGATCAACAACACATTTCCTCTGAAGCCAGTTGTTGACGGAGCCTCTCAACTGTTATCACAGTAACAAGTGGTGAGAGGCAGTTAATTAGGGTTATAATTTGATTTGCCCCTTACCAGTGCTATTTCGGCCCATTTGATCCTTAACCGTTGTTAAGGTAGGACCATTTTTGAATTAAATAAATGTGGCCCAATTTCAATCCAAAAATTGTGCCCGTGTCGTTATTGGGGTGTGGGTACAGCAAAGGTTTTCTGCTATATTTTACAGTGTATAGTGGGAAATATTTCAGATGATCTGTTGCAGTTGGATAACAGGTCCAGTAGTGAAGAAAGTTAGGATTTTATGTCCAGTAACATTTAAAGGCCTGTATTTTGCTACCTCTGATGTAGAGAAAGAGATTTTGTCAAAGGGCAGTACAGTAGTTCCCAAACTCTCCATAATCAAAGCCTCCCTGACCATTGCCTATGCTGCGGGGGCCCATGTTCAGGACTCATTAGCAGAAGAACTAGAAGATGCTTCAATGCACAGATATATGATACGTTCTTTTGGGTATTGTTGGTATTAACATTCCAAAAATTGTGGTCTCATGCTAATTTCGACAGCATTTTGTGGAACAAAAAACTGTGCTTTCATTGGGACTGCAAATACTATTTGACTTCATAGTTGATTTCAAAAGCAGAACCACTAGAGAGATTACATGTAATTCTACAGTGTGTCTCTTTTTCTGCTTTGAGAATGCCTATGTCTTCCAGACACCTTCTGTATACCGTTGAATCTTTCTGTACTCCTCCAGAGGAGCAACAGCCACTACTTTCTGTTCCATGGAAGGCTGTTAAGCGTAACCGATGTAATTTAGTTTGCTTAATGTCAAACATGGGCCCAAGTTACAACAGAAGTACTCTAAATGTCAACACAAATCAATTTTGCAAATGTCAGTCCAACATTAATGAAAACTCTGCTCTCTTGTGAAGGATATCATCCTAATTCATTACAAGCATTATGGTGGCTTACATCACTGCTGTTTTATAACATGGGAAGTGTTTGCAGCTGTGTTCCACTTAGAATTCAATTTTTTTGTTATTCAGATGAGTCATTTACAAGCCTGAACATCATAATGACAAGAAAAATTATCTACAAACACATGTAATATATTCATAATCTAGTGTTGCAAATTGAGACTGTGTATTGTCTTATAAAAATCTGACAGATACATAGTCATGATCCTTAAGGTGACAGACAAAATAAAATACAACAAATGAGTCTCAACAGCTAGATAACAGATGTGCTTGTTGGACTTGGTAGGATATTCTTCCTAAATAACATGTTTCCACAGATGCCAACCATTAAGATGGGGCTAATCCTTCACACAAATTTCATTATTTAGTTTTAAGAAACAATAAAGTTGTGGACCACAACAAAATGTGGCAAGTAATCAAAAAGATGGGAATACCAGAACACCTTAAATGCCTCATGAGAAATCTGAACATGAGTCAAGAAGCAACAGTTAGGACAGAATATTGAATGATGGAGTGGTTTAGAATAGGAAAAGGATTAAGACAAGGCTGCATTTTGTCACCCTGCTTATTCAACTTATACACAGAGCACATAACACAACTTATACACAGAGCAAGTTATGCACAATGCATGGTTGGACGAATCACAAGTTGGGATCAAAATTTCTGGGAGAAACACCAACAATTTGAGATATGCAGATGATACAACCTAATGGCAGAAAGTGTAGACTATAATAAGTTGTCCAGGATACCACGTGGACTGAGGATCCAGAAAGGACCGACTCTGTTCAATAAAAATAAGGAATTCACTAAGAAATGGATGCAGATTTTGGACAAGTGTTCCTTTTATTTGATTATTTTAATTGTGGAATAATGCAATAAAGAGGTTGTTTTAATTGAGGAAGAAATCTCTAGGTTTAAAGAAATCTATAAGACTAAAGTTAAGGACACAGTTTTTGATGACAACATGGAGGATATAGGTAAAAAAGTACGTGAATTCATGGAAAATCTGGTTCAATTTTTTTGAGAGATATACAAGATTATTCAAGTTCAAGAGTGTACCGCTGGAAATTCCATCCAGGGGGCCAGCACAAACAAGTGACATGGAGGACTCCCAATGAAACTTCAGAATTTGAAACAACAGATAGCTAGGGGCAACCCTCTTCGGCAGATGAAGGACCCCCTACTTCTTATAATTTATGTCAAATACAACAACGAGACCACCACTTCTTCTGCCCACCCCAGCCTTTTTTAGGCCAATGCAGACCACGACGGGGAAGGAGAAAGACTTAGACATAGTCTTCAATTTCTCGTCAAGGCATCTTACGGTAAAAGAAAGAACTTGATTGAATTTGGGTATGAAATTTGTTCCCATTTAGAACAAGGATTGATGTTTTTAGACTCATTAGTCAGTTAAAATTAAGATACTTTTTTTAAATGATGAGGGGGAAATACATGAGAGAGGTATTTGTGCCAAAATCATCATTTTGCCCCAACATCAGTAATGCCTCTATAGAAGTGTTTTGTAGGCTGATCCTACGAAATCTAGACCGATTAGAATAAAAAAGATTCAGATGGCACAGGAACCTGAGCCCTGAAGATGTAAAGATTTTGAAAACTTAGGAAAAGACAGCTCAATAGTAATAAAACAGGCAGAATGGGGAGGAGTGCTGATACAAAATAGGGAAGATTATGTCAATGAGGCAATGAGGCAACTCTCGGGTGAGAAATTTTACATGAAGTTAAGAGGAGATCCTACAAAGAGAATGCAAGTGCAGTGCCAAAATGGCCGCCGTGCTCTTTGTGGGCCCCCCCACCAGACTTGGGCATCCGGGTAGTTAGGGTGGCATGGCCAGCACCCTTTAAAAGGGGTGGCCACGAGGCAGCCGAGCTGCCATTTTGCGAAAGCGATGGAGAGGAGAAGTTTTCTCCGTCGCTCCTTCCCCCCTTTTTACTAGCCTCTGCTAGAGGCTCGATTCTTTAGAAGCGACGGGGCGGAGGAATTGGCTCCGTCGCTTCCCCCTCTGTCAGCCTCTGTGTGAGGCTTCCTTTTACCTTGGCTTGCCTCTTTTCAAGAGGCTGGATTTCGCTCCTATTGGTTTCCTTTTTTGCCTGTAACCAGGCAGAACTGCTGGATAGCTCAGTGGTTTAGGAATCTGACTGCAAAGTCAGAGGCTGGGAGGTCGATCCCCCATGGTCCTTTCTTGCTCGGAGGGGGATCGCAGTGGCTCAAGTGGCTAAGACACGGAGTGTTAAGTGCCTGAGACGCTGACTGGGAAGTGGAAGGTCAGTGGTTTCACTTCCTGCGTACTGCAGGACGGAATGAGCTCCCGTTTTCAGCCCCAGGCCGGCCCTTCAGGGGATCCGGCCCTCGGCCCACGGCTGCTGGCCATGGGCCAGAACGATTGGGGGGAGGGCTTGGTGCAGGCTCACAGCATGTTTTACCCCATTGGGGGCCAGAGTTTTGGGCATGGCCCGATTCTGGCCCAGGCTCTCAAATTGGGGCCTCTGGCCCATTACCTAGTGGGCCGTCCGGCCCACCTATTTACTGTGTCTATCAGATAATGTTCCTGGTTGCTCTAGAGATTATCAACCTGTGGCTCGTGGGCCAGATGTGGCCCACATGCCATTTTATGTGGTCTCCCACTGCCTCCACCCCACTAGGAAGTGCCATGTGGTGGAGGAAGGGCAAAATTGCCATGCAACCCCCAAAGCTGTCTGAGGGTACACGACAGCTGGGTCAAGCTCGGCCTGTGCCCGCTGCTGTCTCGCAGCTCCCCGTTTGTCTGGAACTGCGGCTGGAGTGCGTTGGAGGTTGCCCCAGAGCTCGATTTCGGTCGCGAGCTCCGACGCCCACCGTGGGCCGGAACCCCCAGTGGGGGCGGCTCACGGGGGTGCAACTTGTGAGTATTTGGTTCAAGTCGAATGCACACACATCACAGTCCATTTCCAGCAGTGGGGGCTCAGTGCTCTTTGCCTTGCTTATTTGAGGCTGGGGGGCATCACTCGCCATCCTATCCCAGTGCCCCTTGGTTGCATTCTGGCACGAGGTTGGGGGTGGGGGTTTACGCTCCCGTGTGTATGTCCGGCGTTCACCAGGTACCAGCAATGGCATTGCCGACGACTGGTTATTCATGGCCCCCCAGTGATCACCTGCCCCAGATCATGAGGGAAAAGATTTGGTGGGGGGGAGTACCTCCCTATGAACTGAGATCCCAATAAGGATAGGAAGTACGGACAGGAGGATAGAGACATTGTGTGGTCCCGCCGTAGTAAGCCACCACGCACTGGGGTGTCCGCCCTCGGGACAGTGCTGAGCATCACAGGGGCTGTCTGGATCCTGCTGCATAGGCCCTTTATACAGAATGTGTAGTCCATGGCTTTGCCGATGGCTGGCTATTACTTGCCCCGGTCGATTATTGGCCGCCAGCCATGAGGGGTAAGGGCTGGAGGGGGACATGTGGATATTCTCCCTATTGAACTGCGAGCCCACTGGGGGGGAGAGAGAAGGACAGGACGGCTGAGACAAAGAGATGTCCCATCGTCGTTAGCCACCGTGCACCTTGGGGCCAACTGGTGGTCGGCATACCTTGTACGTATTGTGGTATGCCGCAGGGCTTGGACTGTTTGGGCCATCCTGATGTCGATCGGATGGGCCCATGATGGTTGGCTCATGGTGAGGAAGGTGGACGAGGGTGGCTCTATATCCCGAGGGGAGGTGGGATGAGTCCTGTCAGCAAGGGTGCTCGTGTACATCATTCCCACGGGACTGGTGCCTGGTGATTGGCACCATGGTGGTCATGCTGAGCAGCGGGCTGTTCAGACATTGGCTCCACACAAACTGGTCGAGCGGGGGGTTCCGGCCCGCCTACTGTGTCCGGCCTGCTCAGCTGACGATGGGTGTACTAAGCACCACGGTCGTTACCGACTTAGTGCCCCCTTTTTTGTGCTGGCCCTCACGCCGCCTCTGCATGCCCGCGGGTTGGTGGGTCATGGGGCAGAGGTGGGTGTCCACAGGGGCGATCAGAGCCCCATCTGAAGCAACTAACTTTGTCATAAGCCCCCCCCCCCGCCCCAATTATAGTCAGCCTGGGGGGATGTCACTCAGTTCATCCAAGACGGGATGGGGCGGGAGACCTGCTGGAGGGTTTTCAATGGGGCTTTTGTATCCATTCGGGGGTGTTGGTGGCCCCAGGATGCTACTAATCGGGTTCCCGTCCAGGGTAACGGGGAGGGGGCTCCACGGTCCACAGTTACGGAAGTTGGGGGCCATGAGAGTAGCGGGGGCCCTTCTTGGAACCACCTTTCCCTAGTCGAAGGTATTCCCCATGAAGCTCATACTGAGCTAGAAAAAGGGTGAATGTAATATAATCCTTCATTCAGCTCACCCTGTGGGTGTTCCGTTCCAGGATGACCTTCCTGATGACCTTGTTCGGTCAGGTACTCGTAGTTGCCTCGGCTACTATGGGTGGCGTGCTCACGCAATTCTGGTGCCGTTTTGGCACAGTGGGATATGCACTCGGCTTCCGGCTTTTTGCCAGTACACCCCATGATTTAGACCTATCGGGTTTCTTAGGTTTTGGGGGAATTTTAATTAGATAACGCCGATCCCTTTCTGAATGCATTGATTCAGGTTCAGCACCCGACCGATGTGGGACTTTTACTCAGTGGGCATTGGCTCACAGGTTGGGGTCTCGGTCTCCAGCCCATTACCTCGACAACTTTTGGGTCCGGGGTTAAACGGGGCTTGGACACGTGTACGCGTCTCCTCATCACGATTCAGACACTCAGGTGGGAACTGGGTATCCCCTTGGCGCCTGAATAGACCGAGGTCCCATGTTCTAGCATCACAATTTTTACCTCGATGCTGTCACGCGGGCATCCAGGTTAACTGGTGATACGGTGGCTTGGATGTCCATGTGTGATTTTGGCATTGATTGCCAAACATCGAGTGTGCCCTTGGGAATTGTAGTTAATTCACTGCCCCCCCCCTTGATGGGTTTGCTCTGGCTCAAATTACTTCGGGGTTTGGATGGGTATCTTATGGGAGGTCAGACCTAGTGGTCTGCCTTAGATATCTAGTACGGTCAGATACCTCCGGCTCCCGGGCTGATCGCCCTGCGATCTTACCTGCCTTGCGTTTTTTCCCATTTGGAGAGCACTGATGCTATGGTGCAAGGGGTGGGCCTACTCAGTGGTCCAATTTTGGTGTGACAATGCAGTAGTGGTGAACATTGTCGACACCCAGACATGCAAATCCCCCAAGGTCATGACATTAGTCCGTCTACTCTCTTGAGAAGCCTACGCCTAATGTGCTGTTCTAGGCCAGACATGTTATGGGTATTTATAATGACATTCTGCTGCTCTCCATTACCGCAGATCACCTGGTTCTGTGCCATACTCTGGAAGCAGAGGGATTCCACTCGCCACTTTTGGCTGAGGGTTGGACGTTTGGCAAGGAGAGGGGAACCGGACATGTCGTTGGCACCTCGCACGCATAAGGCGTATCACTCTGCATTCAGGCGTCGTGTTTGGGAGGGGTGGACATGGGAACGTGTCCGCCGCCCTTACGCGCGTCACCCCTGTTCCCAGAGTTTCTACCCACCTTGCACGAGGCTGGCATTGCTTATGTACAGATAGGTGTGAGGTGGCTCTTGGCCACGCAGCTACCACGGTAGCCTTTTTTGGAGCGCTCCGCATCAGTGAGTGGGTGCCAAAGTTGGTGCCAACGGTGTCAGGCGGATGTGTCTCGTAGGGCACTGGAACTCGAAGATGTCTCTGTCACACATGAGTGGGCTCGAGTGGGGATGCGGTCCTCACGGGTTATTCAGCACGGTGCAGGCAGTGGTGTATACTGCTACTAAGTTTTTGAGACATCTGTCCGGTTGGTGCCCTACCTGAATGTTCGACAGTGCCTGCTGCGCGCCCCAGCCTGTTTTCTGCCACCGGGTTGGGTCTACCCTTACCTTAGTACAGTCCCTGAGGGTGACCGGTCCCGCGTTTCGCGGTGTGGTGCCCGTTCCGGCACCATTTACTTAAGATAGGCGTCGCGTTGATCGTGGCTACGTTTGGGGTACTCGGAGGTGGATAGGCGTCTACGCGCAATTTCAAATATGTACGTCCCCTCACTGTTTGAGTACCTAGTTATGTCCTTCACCTTTTTCTCCTCTTTTACACATGGGGGCGGGAACTGTGGCCATTCCTGCTGTCTGAAAGGGATGCTGGACCGCCCGATGTTTTGCTGGCGCCTCGGCGGCAGCGGTCTCATACGGATCACTGCTGTTATTAAATTGTCGAGGGGCTGTGACCTGGCATTTTGTATCATGTATGGCTTACATATGGTCGCTATGGTCTAACATTGTGCCGAGACACCAATTTAGGGGAGACGCGGATCTCCCTAGTTTGGACTGTTCCGGCAGTCAGTGGACAGGGCTGTGGCTCCGGCCCGTGCTGAGCATGGCTGTGAGACGGCCATTGGAGTCCGGATGATCGGCTTACAAACAAATTTTGCTGGTAGGCAGGAGAAGGGGTCCACCTGTCGGTCAGAGGTATGTACCTCGTTCTGGGTGTGATGCAAGCAGGCCTGGTGACCGAGCTGACGGTCTTGGGGGGGGCGGTGAGTCATCATGGATGCCTCCCCGTGTGGCGGGTAGCACTGGTAAGGTAAATATTTACGACCCACAGGTATCCGGCAGGTTCGCAATTGACTGGACAACACTAGATAGGCACAAGTTGGTTAACGTTGTCCGGTCAACAACGAACCAGGCAATTGGGTGATGGCACGAGCTAGGCAGCATGCATCACCCCGTTATTTTACGGATACGCATCAGAGGGTGGGGTCAGTAGTTAGTTTATTGACTACGGTCAACAATTTGTTTGTTGCCAACAAACAAATTGATACAAATGGATACATTGTAGCCAATTGCCATGGGCAATTTTGGGAGGTACCTTACCAGTGTTACTGCGGCCTGCTTGCCTTAAGAATTATAATTGGTTGAGTACCAATCGAAATTTATAATTCGGACTAGGGCATGAATCAATAAATGTGGCCCAATGCCATTATCCACATTCACCAGTGTCTGAGTCCTTTTTTGGGGGGTGCGCCTGCAATGCAAGCGTGGCACCAAAATGGCCGCCATGCTCTTTGCGGCCCCCCCCCACCGGACTTGGGCATCCGGGTAGTTAGGGGGGCGTGGCCAGCACCCTTTAAAAGGGGTGGCCACGAGGCAGCCGACCTGCCATTTTGCGAAAGCGACGGAGAGGAGAAGTTTTTCCCTCCACCCCCTCCCTAGTTGACAGTGTGATATTTTGGTCGCTTCGGGGCCGGGTGGGATTTTTTGGCTGGAACCTACAATTGGCTATTGGGTTCTGGCTTTTTTGCCCATCCCACACTGTTGCTATGGTTTGATATAGGGGTTTTATTGCTGTTGACTTTGGTCACATGGGCGGGTAGCACTGGTAAGGTAAATATTTATGACCCACAGGTATCCGGCAGGTTCGCAATTGACTGGACAACACTAGATAGGCACAAGTTGGTTAACGTTGTCCGGTCAACAACGAACCAGGCAATGGGGTGATGGCACGAGCTAGGCAGCATGCATCACCCCGTTATTTTACGGATACGCGTCAGAGGGTGGGGTCAGTAGTTAGTTTATTGACTACGGTCAACAATTTGTTTGTTGCCAACAAACAAATTGATACAAATGGATACATTGTAGCCAATTGCCGTGGGCAATTTTGGGAGGTACCTTACCAGTGTTACTGCGGCCTGCTTGCCTTAAGAATTATAATTGGTTGAGTACCATTCGAAATTTATAATTCGGACTAGGGCATGAATCAATAAATGTGGCCCAATGCCGTTATCCACTTTCACCAGTGTCTGAGTCCTTTTTTGGGGGGTGCGCCTGCAATAGCCAATGTGATAATAATTGTTCTGCAAGAAGGTCTTGCCCTTGACTATATAAATGAAAAGACTTATCATTTTCCTGTTAATGATTTTCACAGGGTTCCAATCTTTTATCATTTACCTAAAATACATATAATGTCAGGTCCTAATGACAAAATTAAAGGTGGACCCATCATATCAGGAGTAAACTCGGTTACTGAGCCCTTAGAGAGGTATGCAAACTCCTTTATTAGTGATCAGGTTAAAAATACACCAACTTATGTGTATGATTCGGCTGATTTCATCGCCCAATTGGAAGGCATGGTCATCCTGAAAGAAGCTGAGTTTATGTCAATGGATGTATCATATACAAATGTAGCGATAGAGGGTGCTAAGACAGTCGTGGAAGAGGCTTTGATGTCCAGACCCCATCGCCAACCTCCCCACACACACACACACACACACAAATTTTCTTTTAGATTTGGTCAACATATGTTTAGAACAAAATTACTTTAGGTTCTGTAATGATTTCTTTTTGCAAATCAAGAGTGTGGTGATGGGTTGCCATCTAGCTCTGTCAATAGCAAACCTCTACATTATAAGATTTGGGGGAAAAACATATACTACTAAACCTACAGGTCAATCCATTTTTCTCAGAAATCATTATATGTAAATGGTTTATTGATGATTTATTTTTTTATTTTCAAAAGACAAAAATATGTAGAGGACTTTGTGAAATGGATTAATAGCCAAAATTCGAATTTGTCATTTACTCACCAAGTAGAGTAGGATTTGATCCCATTTTTTGGACCTAAAAGTGTTTAGGAGTCAGAGTAACAAATTAAACAGGAGCTTATTCAAGAAAAAGACAGATAGAAACACCTATCTCCATTTTGATTCCTTCCATCCAAGATTTCTAAAGGAAAATATTCTGTATGGGGTTCTTCACCAGGGCGAGAAGGAATAGCTCTAATCATGTTGATTTTATACATTCAGCCAATGTCATTAAGAAGAACTTGTTAGACAGAGGTTACCCGCAACATGTTATTGAACATTCCCTGAGAAGGGCTAGTAGTGTTGTTAGAGAACAACTTTTTCAAAAAGACCATCCAACAGTAAATAGGAAGATACAATGGTCCATCAAGTTTTCTCCTTTGGTTTATAATATCAAAAGAATAGTACAAAAGTACTGGAATGTAGTGGACAATATTCCAGGGTGCCAAATAGGTCTGTTGATCTGGTTTAGAAAAACTTGAAGTGTTAGTGACGTAGCTTCTTGTCATGGAAGATCCAGTTAGGACAAAAGGGTATGGTCACCTTAAGTGCCACGGTTGCAATGTATGCAAACTAGTATGGTAAATGAAGACAATGATGTTACCAAACTTCAAAAAAAAAACTGATTCTGAAACAACTAAGTAACTGTAATAGCTCCGCATGTTTGTATCTTTGCGTCTGTCCTTGACAACTAGGCTACATCAGAAAAACAGGGCAGAAAATTAGGACCCGCATAAATGGACATAAATCCAGAATTAAAAATGGTATCTTACAATCACCACTAGTTGAACATTTTATGGAGAAAGGGCATACGGCAGATGTGTTGTGTTTTGGGATCAAGGAGACAGCGGAGGCTTGATTCATGAAGAGGCATAGGGCAAGATAGGCCGGACCGAGATTATTAGGAATAACAGGACAAAAACATTCCAGAGAAGGGTATGCAATATATCCTTATTGGTTACCTGCGATAGCATAAGGTTACTTAATTGGCTAAATATCAGCATGCCTGCCTCGTGCTCACCTTGCTGATTGGACAGAAGCTGCGTGCTAGCTGAATGACTGCGTGCCATCCCTGGGCATGGTAGGGAGGGCCAGAAGGCCTGGAGTGATGCTTAGAGGCCCAAGCTGGGGCCTCTAAGTTACGGCGTAAAAACAGATGAGGCAAGGAGAACGATCACCCACGATTTATGGCCATGGTTTGCCATGAGCCACAGCGATCGTGCTGTGAACCTCCTCACATCTTCCCCCTTCTGTTTTTAAGAAGCTTATAAGCATAATAAATTTGGTCCTTGCGTGCACGAGGCCGGAAGCGAAATCCTTGCAGGCAGGTGGCTAGCAACGAAGGTATGCATTGAATAAAGCAACAGGCAGTTATTAGAATGGCAAGAATAATTAAACCATACTGCAGAATGGTCCGTACCCAGGCTCCATTGGGAAGCCAGGACCAAAGAGTGCTCCATCACGAAGGCAGAGGGTTTTGCTTAATATCAGAAACAATTTTGGTTAAAGAATCCAATTGGTTTTGTACCTTATTAGAATTATCAGATAAGTTAAAGCAACACATATTACGCACAGACTCACAACCTTGATGATGCAACATCAGCAAATAATCAATCGCGGCGCGGTTATCTAAAATGGCGTTGCGAAGCTGAAATTGCTCCCTGTTCAGGAGGCTAATAGCTTGGGAAGTGTGATTAACGGCTTTTACAAATGCACAAGCAAGCTTTCCAAGCTGCCTTGCATTCCCGGCTGCCAGGCCAGGCACGCCAACAAGACTGATGGCCAAAGATGTGTACTCGGCCTGGGAAAGCACCTTAACAGTGCTATCGCAATCAGAGGGTAACTGCTCAGTGGTGATGCGTTTGCGGGCGCGACGCTGATGGACCAGTGTAGTGCGGTTGGGCAAAGCAACAATCATACGACTAAGGCAACAAGTGGTTTTAGAGAGGTTAGCAGGAATATAGTTCCAAGTTCATGACCCACAGGTCCAGAGCCACCCAGAAGGCAACAGAATGTGCTGAAAGTTAAAATGAAGGTCCTCTGTTTCTCTCCCGGTGCAATTAAGGCCGCGACCGGGCTGGAAACAGCGAGGCTTTGACTTATGTTGAGTACAGTTCACACCCCTGGCACATTTACTAGCATTACTAACAGCTACAATAGGAGTATAGAGAGACAGGGCATCAACGGGCAGCCTTTTGGTTGCCTTTCCCCAAAGGGGGCTAAGAGCATATTTGTTTTTGACCTTGTCATTGAAGTCGGCCAAATCGTAACCCAACACTGACCTATGGATGTTTTGGGGAGTGTAGCAAATGGGAATGAGACAGGTGCTTAACAGGTGATAGGAGTCAACGCTTTGCTTAAGGCAAAACTCAGTTTGATTAGAAATGTGGGCAAGCTTATACCACAGGTTATACTCAAAGCGTTGGGACAGCTCATCTTGGACGGCAAGCGCTCCTGGAAAGAGAAGCATGTAGCAACAAAGAATCATTATAGAATTAGCATTCAGACAAGCTATGATAGCAACAACAAAGTTCTCAGGAGTCTTTTCCACCTGAATTTCGTCCAGCACGGACTGGGCTTCATCCGACAATGCTTTCACCTGGCCCCAGGTTATCGGCGGGTTCTGCCCCCTTCGCCTTCCCCCTCGGTTCCGTCTCCTCTCCGGGGGCTCGTGCAGGTGAAGGTCGAAGTTTGGAATGGGGTTGCTGAGACCCTGATGCCATGCCATGCTTCCACGGCCGAACAAACGAGGCAGGGACCCAAAGAGGACCTTCTGGCGTAGACACGGCGGCATAGCCCCTTCCCCAGGTGATGAGGGGAACAGGCCCTTTCCACTCCGGGTCCGGCAGGCGTCTGTACTGGACCTGGGGGGCAGGCAGAACCTCAAGCTGGCGGTAGTGACGCTGAGCCCTGGATCAAAATTGAGAATTAAATTGAGACAAGTTAAGGTGGTTTAGAGTAAACAGTACACTAGCAAGCCACTCCTCCTTTTCCGGAAGTGAGAGGGGGATAGTTCCCCCTTTCCTTTTTTGGCGATCTAGCGCCTCTTTCAGTGTTTTGTTGGCCCGCTCGACCACGGCCTGTCCCTGAGAATTATAAGGGATGCCGAATGTATGGACAATCTGCCAGCGGGTACAAAACTCTGCTAGGGCAGTAGAACAATAGGCGGGGCCGTTATCGGTCTTCAAACGGTCAGTTTTTCATCCATGTGATGATATATAACCAAATTAGGGTAAGCCTTTCTGTATGGCATGAGAGCTGCATTTACATAAAACTGACACATGGTGGGGCTATTGAGCATTCCCATTGGCAATACCTTCCAATGGTACCGGACTGTGGGCTGGGAGTTATTCAACACTGGGACCATGAAAGCAAAATACTTCTGGTCCTTTTCCTGAAGGGGAATGGTATAAAAACAATCCTTGAGGTCAATGACAGCCATCTCATAATCATGGGGTATCAAATTTGGGTTCGGGGTTCCACACTGGAGCGAACCCATCGGCTCAATTATCTTATTGATCTCCCGCAGGTCATGGAGCAACCGCCACTTCCCGGACTTCTTTTTGATGACAAATACCGGGGTATTGAATGGACTACTAGTTGGTTCAATATGACCCGCGTCCAGTTGTTCCTGAACGAGCTGCTTAAGCGCAGTCAACTTCTCTTGCGGAAGTGGCCATTGCTCCACCCACACGGCTTGATCGGTCTTCCACGAGAGTGGAAGAGCACAATGTTGATGGCTATTCATGAGTTATGAGGGTGGTGCCAACTTGCACCAGCAAATCCCTCCCCCACAAGTTGAGATCAATTTGTAAAATACAAGGCTTGATGCGAGCGATCTCAGGCCCGCCAGGTTGGAGACTGACAGATAACCACTGAGCACTTTTCTGGGAGGCCTAGCTACCACCGATACCCCAAACTGAGGGAGCGGTTTCGGTTGGCCACAAGGGATCCCAGTGCCCAGCGGCTATCACAGAAATATCCGCCCCCGTATCCAACAATCCTTCCAACAACTTACTGTTTACCCAATACTTACGGGTCGGCTTCTGTTGTCCTATCTGCTCTTGAAGGGCGGCAACCTGTGGATGATAGGTGTCTCCATCGGCCCCGGCACAGGTGGAACCAAACCCCCCTCTGCGAAGAGCGGGCTCCGCTCCCCCTGGGGTCTCATAAGAAACAATGATCAATTGTGCCCAGGAGTCCCCCTTGCGCAGTTGCAATGGGAGGTGACTCCAAAATTGTACATAAATGATGCCTGTGTAGTCTGCGTCTATCACGCCAGGAACTATCATGATGCCATGTTTGGCCGCTGATGAACGTGGCAGTACCAAACCAACGGTCCCTTTTGGCAAGGGGCCAGTAAGGTCGGCAGGCATCAGGATAAGCTCCCCAGGCAATGCAGTTGTCATGTCCTGTGTGTTAACGAGATCGAGACCAGCGCTGCCAGCAGTAGCAGCCTTGCGCTGATCGACCCGTGTCCCCTTTATTTTTCCGGGGCCCGGGGAGGGCCCGGTATCTAGTTTCCCTGTGGTGAGGGGTTGACTCTGCACTGGCTAGCCCAATGGTAGCCTTTGCCACACCGGGGGCACTTCTTGCTGGGACGCCTGACATCCTTTCCACCCCCCTTATGCGCTCCCCCTCCGGGGGCGAGACAGTCTTTCTTGAAGTGGCCCGGTTTCTGACAGTTGAAACAATTGCCAGTGGGCTTGTTTCCGGCACGAAGTGCTCCAGCCAGAAGGGCCATTGCATGTGTTTGAGTGCCCACTTCCATACAGGCTTGAATCATGTCAGCTAAACTATACTCAGGGTGGTGAATGACATTTCGCAAAATTTTCTTGCAATCGGTATTGGCCTGCTCAAAAGCCAGCCGTTTCAGGAGTTCTCCTTGGGCATCAGGGTTGTCTATCTGTCTTTGTATGGCTTCCTTCAATCTATCAATGAACTGTGAGTAGGGTTCAGTGGGCTGCTGCCGTGTGGAAGTAAAGGAGCGTGTGGGTTTCCCAGAGATGGGGACTCTTTTAAAGGCTCTCATGACGCACATAAAGGTGCGGTGGAAAGACTCCCGAGGGAGTTGCATCTGCTGTTGGAGGGTAGCAAATGCACCTGCTCCATAAATCTGCTCAGGGGTGTTTTGTGGCGTACCAGCCGCCACTGCAGCCGCTCGGAATTCACTATCCCAAACCACATACTGTGAAGCAGTCAAAATCATTCGAAACAAATCCTTCCAGTCTTGGGGTAACATGGTGTACCCGTTTCCAATTCCCTCAAGCAACCCTTGCACAAAATTTGATCGGACACCAGCCTCTCTAACAGCTTTATTAAGTTCCCTAATTACTGTATATGACAGAGCTTGCCAATGGATACGTTCCTCTGTATTCCCATCCGCCCCCACCCCCATCTCAACCGTAATGGGAAAAGCAGAAGGACTCTCTCCTTGCCACTCTTCCGCCTCCTCCAGGGACAAAACCCCATCGCTCTTGGCTCGATGTATAGCAGAGCGAACATTTCCCATCACACCGCCAGGGTAGGCAGGCGGCGCCTGGAGAACCAGGCTCAGGACGGGCGGCACCAATGGTGCAGTAGGTGGTAAAATAGCGGGCAGCACTTTTGGATAAGGAGGTGGTGGGTCCTCGGGTGGATGAGTCAGAGGATTGGTCAGGGATGCCTCTGCTGGTACCAATTTCCTGACTGCCTCATTAACTCTGTGCCAAATCAATAAATGATGAACCGCTGCCCTTGGTTCTTCCAATAAAATTGTTCCAATTCTTTGCCAATCATCCCGTTTGAGTGATCCAATTTCTGGGTACCAAGGACATTGGCATTCGACTTCCTTAATGAAGTCTTCTAGACTATTAAGCGTGATGTCTGGACATCCGCTCTCCTTGATGAGTTTCTGCAATTCTTTTGCATGGGTCTTTTGCCCTAAAGAAAGTCCCCCCCCATACTCACAATCGGGAGCTCGAAAGCTGAGGGAGCCTAAAGGCTGGGGTAGCTTGAAGGCTGAGGTGCAACAGGGGGCTATTCCAGCCGGTGAGTCGGGGAGTTGGGATCCAGCAATCACGTCGCGGGTCGCCAGATGTTGTGTTTTGGGATCAAGGAGACAGCGGAGGCTTGATTCATGAAGAGGCATAGGGCAAGATAGCCCGGACGGAGTTTATTAGGAATAACAGGACAAAAACATTTCAGAGAAGGGTATGCAATATATCCTTATTGGTTACCTGCGATAGCATAAGGTTACTTAATTGGCTAAATATCAGCATGCCTGCCTCGTGCTCACCTTGCTGATTGGTCAGAAGCTGTGTGCTAGCTGAATGACTGCGTGCCATCCCTGGGCATGGTAGGGAGGGCCAGAAGGCCTGGAGTGATGCTTAGAGGCCCAAGCTGGGGCATCTAAGTTACGGCGTAAAAACAGATGAGGCAAGGAGAACGATCACCCACAATTTATGGCCATGGTTTGCCATGAGCCACAGCGATCGTGCTGTGAACCTCCTCACACAGATGATCTTAGGTTTGTAGTTTTGGAGATGGTTAAAATGAAGCAGCATGAAAGAACAGATATAAACACTGTACTCTTAAAAAGGGAAGCCTACTAAATTCATGTTATAGATACTTTGTACCCCAAAGGTCTGACTTCAGAACAAGATCTTTAGTTTTTCCTTTAAATCTCCATGGACGCGTTAGTGCACGCAGGTGCTGAGCTCTGTATGAATCATCAAGTGTACGACTTTACTGTAATCACAAAAAGCTTAAATTCAAGACATTGTGAGTTGTATGTTAATGTCATAGCCCAATAGAATAAATGTTTGGAGGCATTAATACGTAATAAAAAGAATTTAATGTCATAAGATTACTGTATTTTCTACCATTGTATTGTGACTTCTACGGAAGAACATGTAAGGGGGTAAGGTTTTTTTACTGAAATGAATTATACTATCTTGTTGTTTACAGAAGTAGCTCTTGGGCACCAAGAAGGTTCTTCCTTTCCTGATGAAAGTAGTTGAAAAGAGAATTGTCGAATTTTCTTTGGAAGAAAGAGGATTTTAAGTTATGTTACAAGATGAATACAAACATGGAATGTTAAAGGATTTTGTTTTCTAATACTGAATAAGTGTATTTCATTTATATTTTCTGAAGAACTGAAACAGTAAAGACTTTTGTGATTTAACAAAGAATTTTTGGTTACATTAGTTTGATTTAAGCTCACTTTCCCATCAGTGAATGGCTCTTTATTGTGCAAGCGATTTTTCCCGATTCCACCCAGATTTTGCACCAAAAAGAAAGTGAGAAAGACCTAAAGAGGCTCCTGCTTAGGTTGAAAGAAGAGAGTGAAAAAGCTGGCTGAGACTCAACATCAAGAAAACCAAGATAATGGCAACAGACCCTATCAGTCCCTGGAAAATAGATTGGGAAGAAGTAGAAGCAGTGATAGACTTTACATTTTTAGGATCCAAAATCACTGCACATGGTGATTGCAGCCAAGAAATAAAAAGGCTACTGATTCTTGGGAGACAAATGATGAAAAACCTGGGGAACACAGTTAAAAGTAGAGACATCACATTGCTAACAAAAAATTGCATAGTCAAAGCAATGCTGTTCCCGGTGGTAACGTATGGTTGTGAGAGGTGGACCATTAGGAAAACTGAGTGCAGAAGATTAGATGCATTTGAAATGAGGTGTTGGAGGAGAGTTTTAAGAGTACCCTGGACAGCGAGGAGAACAAATAGGTTGATCTTAGAGGAAATCACCCCTGACTGCTCCTTAGAAGGTCAAATAGTAAAGATGAAGCTAAAGTACTTTGGACATCAAATGAGAAAAGAGGATTCACTTGGGAAAGCCTTGGTGCTGGGAAAGGTGGAGGGCAAAAGAAGAAGGGGCAGCCAAAAATGAGATGGCTAGATGGTATTGTAGATGCAATGGGAACAGGAAGGCCATAGCCAGGATTCTAGATTTGTGGGGGGTGAAAAATTCCAGGAGGGGCAACAATGTCACAAACACATATATAACATTTGCATCCCAGGGTGGGTGGGGGAGGCTGGCTGTTAGCTCAGGAGAGTTTTTGCCCCTCCCGGCCCCCCTTTGGCTATGGCCCTGGGGCACAGAGCTGGGCAGGCTGAGCATGATGGTGGAGAACAGAGGTGCCTGGCAGGCAATGGTCCATAGGGTAGCAAAGGGTCAAAATTGATTTTGTGACTGAACAACAAAAAAGTGATTTCATTATGACATACATAAGATTTAAACACAGTAGTAAGGCATACTAAAAAAAACTGCATGCAAGTGGACTTGATTTCTCAGGCCCATTTGTGTGTGCGGAATGTCGTCATGGACATGTCTACCAATGATTGGGCTCCTAGCTGAATAACGACTTCAAGGTATCCAAGGTATTAAAACATAAAGCAGACACTCAATCCAAGAAAATTCAGAAGAATAAAATTAAATCCTGAACAATAGTACATAAGTTTGAATATCTTACAACATTTCATTGTCCATATTTACCAAGGTTTGCAATTGGGAAGGATAGGAATTTCTTAGCCTCTCTGTTGCTAATTATACACACGTGGTTGTTGTGCTGTTTTTAATACTGTACCTCTCTGCAGATTGGTTCTCAGTATAAATGTGTGTCCATGCACATATTTCAATTTAATTCTTTAAAAGCCCATTTGGTTTGTGAATGTGGGATATTGTGTTTCTGTATTCATAATTCAAAACACCAGGAAATGATCCAATATTGCTGCACAAATTATGCCCACATTGTCAACAGATAAAAAAGGATGGCAGGCTTTACATAGCTAAGGGCAGCCTGAATATTAACAACACTAATGGCACCAGTCAAGATGGTCTACAGGATACCCTCTTATCGTCTCTACCATTCACAAAGAGACACTAAAGCAAGGGAAAATACCACAACCTGATTCCTTTTTCAAAAGTTAACTACTTCTCACCCAAATGCATAGCAACTGTCTGGGTGTTTTGAAAGTAATGTTATTGCTTGGGCTACATTCATTTCACATATACCTTATATAATGTTGATATCTTATACCAGCAATAAAGTAGCAGCAATAATATTTACCTCCATTCAGAGGTAAACATTAATCTATTTCTCATATATTTGACAGGATAGAAAATAAACTTCCATGTCCATGGAATAATGGCTTCATTTTCTTACATCTTCAGAGATGGATTGCCAACAGTGGTGTAAGTTTGGGTGATTATTGATTGACTGTAGATATTTTTGGATAAAACTAGATCCATGTCAACTATGATCAGACCTAGTTTGGAACCCAAACTGCATTGTTCACCTTCTGGAAAGACCTTTGGTGAGAGAGGATCAGAAGAAGATAAGATTTTAGCTTCTCTTGAATCTTTGATACTGCACGTTTGATAGCATTAGCCATGCCATTTATCTGGATGGCTCACTGAGTATTAAAGGTACAGCACTGGGGTGCTTTTGCTTCTAATTAGAATCTGGAGTTAGAGTTGAAATGCTTACTTTATCCCTTGTTTAAGGCTTCCACAAGGGACTGTGTCACTCCCCATACAGTTCAACATTTAGATACCACTGAGAGATATCATTCAGAGTTGTGGCTGGAGCTGTCTAGATTAGGTGAAGGACAGTCAGCTCTGTATCTTCTTTTCATTGAATCCAGGTGGGAATGCAGAATTATCTCTATCATTAGACAGAGTGACATGGCCAAGTAATGTAGGAATTCTTGTGTCTCATAAAATTGCATCAACTTGGTAGTTATTAAAATATCATTATTGTATTGTATTACCATGCAGGGAGAACTGTTTCTGAGATGTGCTAACTGACTTAACTTATTTTAATTACCCTGCACCTTGATTTTGATGAGTAAGGTTTTGTGACATTAACACATTCTGCTTGGATTATTTTGGGTTTGCCCAGATATATTAGGAGTAACAAATCACTGTCTGAGTATAAAGTAGATTAAAACTAATGAGCAAAGATGTTATACAAACAAAATAGGCATTATTCATGAGTGATTTATCTGCTCAGCTGACTGGTCTCCAGCCCTCCTTCTTTATTTGGCAGGCGGGGTTCATTCCTTTCTGAGTTATTGGTTTCAGAGCCCAGCAGGTGTCTCTATCCATGTTTGTTGCAAGACTTACAAAAGGTTTGTGTGGCTTTGAGTGCTTTCTGCCCATTTGTTTGTTTGTTTGCCTGATTTATAGGTTATCTTTCTCCTGATGAGGGAAATCATGGAGGTTTACAATTATTATAAATAATAACATTTAAAAACAATAAATTATACTTTAAAAACAAGTAATATATAGTAGTAATTAAAATACATTAAATGATATAAAAATTTTAAAAAACTTGAAAAACAGAATATCCAGAAAGGGTACTCCCTCTTGTTGGAATCACTGTGAGTTAGTCTTGCCTTCATCTTTTTAAAATTCTACTTTTTTGTGATTCACCAATTTAGGCTCTTTCCAGTGCCTGTGGATTATGGGAACTGTATTTTGGGAGATTCACAACTGGTTGCTGCTTCCATCATCATCACCTGGTATGCTGAATGGGTCATCAAGCCATGCCAGTATATTGGATTATTGCTGATAAACACTTTCTCTTCTCCTTTGTGGAGCAGCAGGGGAAATATGTTTATTTCCACCCTCCTAGCTGATTATCTTGTCCTTTATATGAGAGTTTGTTTGTTTTTTGGTCTGCATTAGGTTTCAGTCTTGTTTTTAGGATCAATTGAAAGTGATTTTATTAATTTTAATGCTCCTAGTGTCCAGAGAACAGATTACTTAAAAGAATACATCCTTCCCTAGAAATCTAGATATCAAAGCCTTTAGGTCTTCTCCTGCAATCCACACCAGTGAAGTGTATTGTGGACACTTTCAGAGATACCTCAGTTACAGAATACTCATCCCACAGAGGCTTCCCTGCTCATACCTATCAAGTATCCCGTATTGGCCGGGATTTCCCATATTCCAGCGCCAATTTTCCTACTTTCCCGCCCAGTGCCACTGCCATCCCGTAATTTGATGGTGCGTGTGTGTGTGGGGGGGATAGTTACTGTGCATCTCCTTTTGCGCAGAACCCTTCTACGCATGCGTAGAATCATTCTATGCCTGTGCAGAAGGGTTCTGTGCAGAAGGCTTCTACGCATGCATAGAAGCCTTCTGCACAGAACGGTTCTGCACAGGTCCCGTATTGTCCGGAGCTGTGCTTGACAGGTATGTCCCTGCTGCTTAAATCAGTTTTTGCACCTGTGTTTTATACAGAGTGGAAATTTTTATAGATTTTTTAAAAAAACAAAAATACATTTTGATATGCAAAAACCATTTAATAGTTACCATTATATATTGAAGTGTTAATATCTGTGAAATTGCTGGTAATATTGTGAGAGTGGTACCTTGCTTTAACCTCCTGTTTTCAGTTTCATGTTGTATTAATGTATTAGATTTTAGATTTATGAGATTCAGAGCTTGGAAAAGGTGCCTTCTTTTGGACTGCAATACATACAATTCTCCAGAAAGCTGGAGTGGCCATGCTGTCATGAAAATTCTGAGAGTCCTTGACCATAAAAAAAATTTGCATTTTCAGTTGAATTCACACTTTGCTTAGAGCAGGGTTTCTCAAGGCCCCCAGATGTTCTTTGACTTCAATTCCCAGTAGCCCTGATCAGCAGGTGTGCTGAGCTGGTCTTCTTTTTATTGAAGTCCATGAACTCCTTGGGGGACAAAGTTGGGAAATCCTGCTCTAGGCCAAGTATGAATTTAAAATTCCTTATAAAAAAAATCTCACAACATGATTAGATTATCATTGTTTTTGCAAATAGAGTCACTGAGTACATTCCCTCATCTATCTTTGTAGCACTTCACATGTCAAGGTCATTGGAAGGTATGAAGAGGCTGATCTTGTAACTTTGATTGCTTAATCACATTATCTCTGTGTGGAAATGAGTAAACTATAGGCAGTATAAAATCCCCTCAACGTCTAATTTTATTCAACAGTTTGCAATAGTCTAAATGGTAGAATGAGAGAAAGTGAGTAATTGTAGCCAAGCTATCTCCATCTAACTAGGAGCAGCACAGCTGTCCTACCAATCAGCATATTCATTTAAAACATTAATGATATATTATTTTGCTTAAATAAACAACTTTCTATCAAAATCTGTTCCAATAAAGTTATTTGCATGGGGTTTTTTTTCCACCATACAAGATGGTGACAAATCCTGAGCATCTAATGGACTTTATGGTATTCCTCTGTAACTAGGTATATGTGTTAGCCATCTCTTTGCTTGTGAACTCTATATGATTTTGATACTAGTGACCTTCCTAATGACTCTCCTTTAAAAAAGGTACATTGTTACATCCCAAATCAGCCAAGTAATGTAGCTATCAACTGCCCACAGAAGCCCATCACTGTTATTCTTTCCCCCTTCTGCACTTGACAGAGTAAAATGCTGTGCTAGATTTTTACTATCTGATTTATCTGACAAGTCTAGTAATGTGACACAGACCCAACAAACTGTATCTGAGTCAAAGCTGATAGGCACATCCCTTGATTATTGCAGTCAATTGAACATGGCATGCCCCTTGAAAACATGTCCTTTCCTTTGTGTTTCCTCATGAGCCTCCTATTTCTAGTCTTTATTAAACTGGGCTAATAGAGAATTGAACACCTCAACTTCTTGGACACTCTGTTTCAGACTTGCAGAAATTTGTGATCTACCAAGCTAAAGCCAGCCCATCAGCCATATAAAGAAGGCAGGGCTTAGTACAGCCTTGACAAATCACTTCTTTGTGCTACCTGTAAGATTCTGAAGCCACAAGAGGTTGCTTGTGCATTTGACAGGCCACAATACATGGCAAATAATCTGTCTGTGGCTTAGTGAGTCAAAAGCAAAAAAGCCTGCTGTATTTATTTAAAGAAGTAAACCTCCAGGTAGCCTATTTAAACTCTGTGGATAATTTTATGTTCTGGGTATAATCCAGTCCTATCAGTATCCTGATAGGTATTCCCCCTCCTAAAGAAATCCAGCAGTGCTAACTAATTATAGGCCTGTATCCAACCTCCCTTTTTAGGGAAGGTTTTGTAGAAGGCCTTGGAGTGGCAGTTGCAGGGGGTCCTGGATGAAGCAGATTATCTGGACAATTTTCAGTCAGGATTCAGGCCCAGAACAGAGATGGCATTGGTCACGCTGATGGATGACCTCTGGTGGGAGCGGGACGGAGGTCATCCATCCATCCTTGCTCTTCTTGACCTCTCAGCAGCATTCAATACCATCGACCATGGTATCCTTCTGGGACGGCTCAAAGGATTGGGGATCTAGGGCGCTGTGTGGTCTTGGTTCTCCTCATTCATGAAGGGCCGGACCCAGTCGATGTGGCTGGAGAGTGAGAGGTCAAGACCTAGGCTCCTCCAGTATGGGGTGCCTCAGGGCTCGTGATTTCTCCTCTCCTATTCAATATCTGCATGAAGCCATTGGGTGAGATCATCTGTTCCCACAAGGTGAGGTATTATCAGTATGCTGATGTTACTCAGCCCGTGGTGATCCAAGCAATGCTGTCAAAGTCCTATCCAGGTGTCTGGAGTCTGTGGGTGTCTGGTTGGGTTACAATGGGCTACAGCTGAATCCCGGCAAGACTGAGTGGCTAAGGATTAGGGGCCCTCTGTTATCCCGGGAGCTACCATCTTTAGTTTTGCATGGGGCTATTTTGCCACAGACAGACCCAGTGCTCAACTTGGGGGTCCTCCTGGACTCACGACTACTGCTTGAAGAGCAAGTGGCAGTCATGACCAGAAGGGCTTTTGCACAACTTCATGTAATTCACCAGTTGTGCCCTCTCCTGGACTCATTGCTCATGGTCACACATGCTCTGGTCATCTCCAGACTAGATTATTGCAATGAACTCTACATGGGGCTGCCCTTGATGACCATTCAGAGGCTGCAGCTGGTCCAGAATGCAGCTGCCCAGGTGGTGATGGGATGTGGGTATATGCCCGTGCCTCACCACTGCTCCAGGAGCTCCACTGGTTACCAGTATGCCTCCAAGTACAATTCAAGGTGCTGGTGACTAACTTTAAAGCCCTATATGGTAGTGGGCCAGGATACCTAAGGAGACTGCATCTCCCCAAGAACATCTCTCTGTCCAACCAGAGCAGACCAGAGGGGCTTTCTAACTGTACCATTGGCTAGAGGGGCTCATCTCTCTAGCACAAGAAGGAGGGCCTTCTTGTGTCTGCACTGGCCCTCTGGAACCTCCTGCCAATAGAGTTATGGCTCCAGATGGAGTTGCTGCCCTTCAGAAAATAACTTAAAACCTGGCTGGCTGGGAAGATGTGGGGCACTGAAAGAAGGGTGGCTCCTGCCTGCTGGCTTATATAGACAAACAGAATCCCCCTCTCTTGCTTGCTCTCTAGTTTTTTATGGGGTGGTTGGATCGATTTTTTAATGCTTTAATAATGAAAGGGTTTTAATGTTTTATAATGGTTTTGTATGTTTTTATCTGCTACATTGTTGATTTATGTTGTGACTGTTGTGAGCCACCCTGAGTCGGCGTAAGCTGTGTGGGCAGCATACAAGTCACATAAATCTAATCTAATAACACTTCCCCATTCACTGTGCACAGAATAATTGACAGCTTCAGGTGATGGAGTGTAGATACCACCTCTTCTCATTGGTATCCAAATATTTGCATTATATATCAGGACAATTCCACCTCATGTTGATTTGATCTTGAGTTACTGCACATATTTGTGTGTATTTGTTTCTAAATGCAGAGGGAAGAACACTGAAACTGTGTAAACAGAGGGTTATGGGATGGGGGACTCTGCAACACCATCAGCTTTGGGATTGAGGTAAAGCTGATGCAAGCAAATCTCCTATCAGTGCTTTCCTTCCTTCTATTCCCCTCACAAGGAACTGTATACTTTATTCTTGTTCAGTTCTTTCCATGAAATCTATATCTATAAAACAGAGGTGTGGTCTTGTATGTGCTTTAAAGGATCTCACACCCCTGGACCAATCTTGCTGAAAATTGGCACATACCTACCTTGGGCTTGCATTATCAACACTGTGGGGGTCTCAAAACCCATTTGGGGGTTTATGCCCCACAAATTGGGACACAAAGGGGACACCCCCACTGACGGGAGAAAAAGCACATACCACCACTAAAAATGTGGGATCCTTTCCCAGAGCTGAAGAATAAAAAAAGTATTTAAAAAGAAAAGAAACCTGTTTTTATTCTTTCCTTCAACAGGTTATTATTGTTAAAGTATCAGGATGGTGTTGGGATATTGTGGAACAGAGAAGGGAGAGGAATTGGTGAGAAAATGGGATAGTGGGACCCCTGTGGGGTGGTACAATGGAATGGACCACTCTCCTCCGGTGGCTGGGGAGGAAAAAACAAACCACTGGAGCCATTTTTGGAGCCCTCATAAGAGGGCAAGGGGGATCCTTTTCCAGAGCTGAAGAATAAAAAAGCATTTAAAATGGAAAGAAAGATGTTTTTATTCTTTTGTTCGACAGGTTATTATTGCTAAAGTATCAAGATAGTATTGGGATATTGTGGAACAGAGAAGGGAGGAAAATGGGGGACAAAATGGAATAGTGGCACACCCATGGGGTGGTACAATGGAATGGACCGCTCTCCTCTGGCAGTTGGGGAGGGGGAAAATCTGCTGGAGCTGTTTGAGCCCTCAGAAGAGGGAGGGAAGAGGGCAACATTTGAAGGGTGAGGCTGTTCACTTTAGGATTGCCCCCTTCATCCCCTCACCCTTTTAGTATATTGTTCCTCTCATGGTGGAAGTGTACGCCCCTTTGCAACGTGTTTGGCCTTGGAGTAAAGCTCAATTCAACTCAATGAGATTTGCGGGCCATATATCTCAGTTGCTTAAAAGGAGTGAATTACCTCATGCTTGAGAAAGAAATCCTCAAGAATCAGGCATACAATACAAGAAAGTCAGCAACACAATAGAGATGTCCCTTGCAATGGGTTTGGCCTGGGAGTAAAAATCCAATCACCACATGGGACTCACTGGCCAGATATCTCCGTTGCTAAAATGTAAAATGAATTTTACCTCATGCTTAACAGAAATCTCCAAGAGGCACCCATATAATCTATATCTATAAAACAGAGGTGTGGGTTTGTATGTGCCTTAGTGGTTATGATGCTGAATTTGACAACTGGAAAAAAAACTGAGCAAGTCAAAGATAAAGGTCCTAGCCCCACAGACACATTGCACTCTTTCCCTCAGCAAACAAAACTTGACAGCGGTTTGAATGACTACTCCTTATACCCAACTTGCATCTATAACAAATAATACATCTACACACAGTTCAGTTGAACAAGAAGCCTGCCAGCAACAATAAAGAAGGAAACAACACTCAAGACAATATAGGCAGCAAAATCACAAGACACACATCAACAACACAGGAGGTGACAACAGATGTGTCAACAGAAGCAACAGAATGTTAATGCAGCCAGTGACAACAGTTCAGGCAATGATGGCAGAGGCAGTGATGAAGAAAGCAGAACTACAAGACAGGACATGCCGGCAGAACTATACTTCCTTTAAAGAAAAGAAAAAAACCCAGCAAGCTCGGTAATTAGCTAGTCAATCTATATGAGCCCGCAGCAGGCTTTAAAAACTAAAAGAAAATAGAAAAGATGGTAGAGATAGAATATTAGTCCTCAGTGCTTCTTTAACCTTTCTGATCACAGCCTGCACAAGAGAATCATCATCTATCCTATATTTACAAACATGTTAAATCCTAAGTGTAATGAAGAGAAAGGAAGAGGCTTTTAAAGCTATATACAACTCTTCCCTTGCTGTTTTTAAAGGTGAACAGCTGCTCAATTGTGCAGTTGTGGAATCAATTGAATCTGGTATTATTGACATTCCAGGAGAGGCTTTGGCTCTCACCAGGCTTCAAGCTGTCAATTTCTTTGCAGGCGCACCCCCCAATAAAGGACTCCGACACTGGTAAAAGTGGATAACGGCATTGGGCCACATTTATTGATTCATGCCCTAGTCCGAATTATAAATTTCTATTGGTAAAACGACCAATCATAATTCTTAAGGCAAGCAGGCCGAAGTAACACTGGTAAGGTACCACCCCAAAATTGCCAACGGCAATTGGTTACAATGTATCAATTTGTATCAATTTGTTTGTTGACAACAAACAAATTGTTGACCGTAGTCAATATCTAACTAATGACCCCACCCTCTGACGCGTATCCGTGGAATCACGGGGTGATGCATGCTGGCTAGCTATCGCCATCACCCCGTCGCCTAGTTCGTCGTTGACCGGACAACGTTTAATCAACTTATGCCTGTCTATTGTTGTCCAGTCAATTGCGAACCTGCCGGATACCTGTGGGTCATAATGTTTACCTTACCAGTGATACCCGCCCATGTGACCAAAGTCAACAGCATCACAGAAACCCCTATATCAAACCATAGCAACAGTGTGGGATGGGCGAAAAAACCAGGACCCGAAAGCCAATAGTGGGTCCCAGCCAAAAATTCCCACCCGGCCCCGAAGCGACCAAAATATCACACTGTTAACTAGGGAGGGGGTGGAGGGGAAAAACTTTTCCGCTCCGTCGCTTCGCAAAATGGCAGCTCGGCTGCCTCATGGCCACCCCTTTTATAAGGGAGCTGGCCACGCCCCTAACTACCCGGATGCCTTCGTCCTAGGGGGGGGCCGCAAAGGGCACGGCGGCCATTTTGGCACCGCGCTTGCATTGCAGGCGCACCCCCCAATAAAGGACTCCGACACTGGTAAAAGTGGATAACGGCATTGGGCCACATTTATTGATTCATGCCCTAGTCCGAATTATAAATTTCTATTGGTAAAACAACCAATCATAATTCTTAAGGCAAGCAGGCCGAAGTAACACTGGTAAGGTACCACCCCAAAATTGCCAACGGCAATTGGTTACAATGTATCAATTTGTATCAATTTGTTTGTTGACAACAAACAAATTGTTGACCGTAGTCAATATCTAACTAATGACCCCACCCTCTGACGCGTATCCGTGGAATCACGGGGTGATGCATGCTGGCTAGCTATCGCCATCACCCCGTCGCCTAGTTCGTCGTTGACCGGACAACGTTTAATCAATTTATGCCTGTCTATTGTTGTCCAGTCAATTGTGAACCTGCCGGATACCTGTGGGTCATAATGTTTACCTTACCAGTGATACCCGCCACACGGGGAGGCTTCCAAAAAGGCTCACCGCCCCCCCCCCAAGACCGTCAGCTCGGTCGACAGGCCTGCTCGCCAGTCCACTAATCCAGAGGTCCATACCTCCCTGCGACAGATGGGCCCCATCCCCTGAGTAAAGCTCGTAAATTTGCAGACTGATGGTGGGGAGGCTAATGGCGCATCCCCCGCCCTTGTCAAAAGGAACCGGGCAATAGCCCCGTTCACGGAGCGTCGGCTCAGTCAGAGCCCTGAGGCCGAACGCCCCCCTGTAAGCATACCGCGGTATCGTGTCCGACCAATTGAGGGATGTGGCAAGCCACACATAATGTGAGTAGGGCAGGTCACTGCGAACCGCAAGTTTCCGCGATAGGCCAGTGACCCGCCCCAAACCATCGCCCCCAAGGTACGTAACCAGGACATCTGGCGAGCCAGCATCCCTGATGTAGAAAAGGGATGGCAACAGTTCCCGCCATAACATGCCGCGCTTACCATAGCACCTGGGACGTGCGGATGCACCCTGTCCCCGTCAGGTACCCACTCTGTCGCCGCAGCGTAACGCGCTGCCCCGTGCAGCGTAACGCGCTGCCCTGTGCATGCGGCTACGGCCCACCAGGCATACTGTCACCGGTGTAAAACGACACCCAGGGTCTGTCAAGTAAAAAAGGGAGGGGGGAGAAACAGTGCAGTGACTAAAACTGGTACTCACAGTGGAGGAGGGCGAAGACAAAACTGAAAACATTGTGACCCCCACCCTCCCATACGGCGTATTTCAGCCCTGGAGTACCCAAAACAACTGCAGCAGAAGCCGCCCCTATCCGGAACGAATGGGTGCCGCAACGAGCCCTTGAGAGGCCAACACTGCCTAGTGCCTTCCCGGCACCCCCCAAATTGAAATTTAGTAATAGAAGATCCACCTTGGTGACAGGAAAAATGTGCCATGGTGCGTGCCACACAGTGCACGGAAATCCTGTAGGGCACCAACCGGACAGATGTCTGTCGGGGAACATCGTAGCAGTCTACTCCACTGCCTACGCCGTGCTGATTCACTTTAGAGGAGCGTATCCCCAACTGAGCCCAATATTGTCCCCACAGACATCTTCGAGTTCCAGTGCCCTACGACTTGCATCCGCCTTATACAGCATCTCAAGCTCGCTGATGCGGAGCGCTCCAAAAAGGCCACCTTTGTAGCCGCATGAAGTGGGCTGCCTCATGTATCAAAACAGAGGCCAGGCCAGCCCCGGGCCGATTGGGTAAAAACCCCTGGAAAAATCTTGCATCCGCCTTATTCAGCATCTCAAGCTCGCTGATGCGGAGCGCTCCAAAAAGGCGACCATTGTAGCCGCATGAAGTGGGCTGCCTCATTTATCAAAACAGAGGCCAGGCCAGCCCCGGGCCAATTGGTAAAATCCTTGGGAAAATCTTGCATCCGCCTTATTCAGCATCTCAAGCTCGCCGATGTGGAGCGCCCCCAAAAAGGCCACCGTAGTAGCCGCATGAAATGGGCTGCCTCATCTATCAAAACAGAGGCCAGGCCAGCCCCGGGCCAATCGGGCAAAAAACCCCTGGGAAAATCGGGTGGCGGTCGCCCGGGAAACACCCGCGCACGCGCACCCACCCCTCCAAAACATGTCTCACACGGAAGTCATTGGTGCCATCCACACGACCTCCCACTTTGGCCATAAAAGCCAACCCTGACAGCTGAGATGCTATGGTGCATGGTGCAAGGCCCTGGGCATACAGGTAAACCATGAACCGCAGAACATGGGCCACTGGGATCGGCCAGGTTCCTGGCAGTCGAAATTGGGTACAGAACGCTCTGAAAGAACTAAATGCGTGGTGATACGCCTTACTCATGCATGGCGCTAGTGACAGGCCAATCGCCCGGGTCACCTCTCCTTACCAACGTTCCATCTCTCGTCCGGGAGTGGCGAGGGAAATTCCTCCGCATCCGGGGCCGAGGCACGGAACCGGGAGATCTGCAGACGGGACAAAGCAGCAGCAATATCATTATCAACCCTTGGGACATGCCTGGCCCTGAAGAGACTGTTGAGGCACAGGCTGCACGACACAAACTAGCGCACTAGGTCAATAACCCCGGGCGATTTGGAATTCTGTGCATTGACGATGCGGACAACAGCCGCCTTGTCACGCCAAAAATGCACAACCGAGTTGGCCCACCCCTTGCCCCATAGCATCAAAGCACCCAGGATAGGGAAACAGTCCAGATACGTGAGACCACGCAGGCGACCCGTGCCTGCCCAGGATGGTGGCCACCCACCATAGGCCCACTTCCAATTGAAGTACATCCCATAACCCAGGGATCCCGAGGCATCAAACTGAATCTGAAATTGAGGGGAAGCCAGGAGGTCATGCCTCCAAAATGAGACCCCATTGAAGTCCCTCAGGAACTGCAACCAGACAAGCATGTCTGGCCTCATACCCCGGGTAAGCCTAACCCTATGGTGGGGCCCAGATAATCCTGCCATGGCGTCGCACAAGCGCCGAGCAAATGCCCTGCCTGGAGCGACGACCCTGCCAGCGAAATTGGGGTGACCATGTAGCACCAGCAGTTCCCTCAGTGATGCCCGCGAGTCCGAGATAAGGGCCACTAGCCATGACACCTTATCTCACTGCAACCTAGAAGCCTGCGCTACCGTGTCACTCTCCACCCCAGGAATACTAGCTGTGGAGATGGGCCCTCGGTCTTTTCGGGCACTAAAGGGACACCGAGTTCCCCCATTAGCGTCTGAAATGCGTTGAGGAGAAGTGTGCACGTGTCCCAGCCCCGTTCAGCCCCGAATAAAAACCATCCAGGGAATGGGCTACAGACCGGGACCCTGACCTGCGGACAAAAGCCCACTCTAGGAAAGTGATGAAACGCTCGAATACCGAGCCCGAATGTAACAGCCAAAAGGCATGGCATCATTGAAATAATATGCTCACCGGGACGGGGTGCAGGGACAGGGCCAACGACCCTGCCCGCATAGACCCTCTCGTCAAAGCTGGCAGCAGCCACCTCCTCCCTCCCCCTAAGGGATCAAAGATTGGGGGCATCCTGAGGGGACCTATTACCCAGAAAGGGATCTGGAACCCCTGCCTAGAACCCTGAAGGAGATAACCCGCGTCCTCTCCCTTCGGGTACAATGTGAGCCAACGCTCCAACATGCCCACCTTAATCGGGGAGAGAGCCCTTTGGTGGACTAGTTCCATCTGCGGCAGTCTTGCCAGCCCCCTGTCCGCCCCTCCCTCTGCCCCGCATCCCTCCGAGCCCGGGACAGGCAGGGGCCGCATGGGGGCCACACATGTGGGACACTCCTGTCTGTATTTGCAATTCTCCCCATTGTAGGAACCATTGGACAAGAAAGTCCAGGACAGCAGGCGGCCTGGAACCCCCTGAGCAAGGCGCGTGGGGGTCACGTACAAAAGCCACCGCCTCTGGCATGGCTCATCCCACCTAATCTCGGGGTGCGGGGAAATCCACCTACGGCATTCCTCGTCATAAGCCAACCACGATGGGCCCGAAAAGTCAACCATCGCCCGGTATACGTTGTCCAAATAGTGGACCATCGGAATTGCCAAATCCGGCCGGGCCCAGGGGTACACCGCCATGCCTATGAGGTAGGCCGGCAACCAGTTGGCCCACGTACTTGTTGGCTTGCGACAACGTGCCTGCTACTATCCTACCCCTTCTGCCCCGCGCTCTCCTCCTTGGTGGGCTCTCTGTTTATGAGTGAGAATAAATCCACGTACTCCCCCCGCCAAATTTACTCTCCGGTGGCCTGTGGCAAGTGGTCACCCAGCAGTAAGGAATACCCGGCTGTCGGCAAGGCCGATACAGGCACCGCAGAGACTGCGGGCATCTGCAAAGGGGCTTGGACCAACCCAGCCACCCAACACGTTCCCCTCAGGGTAGGAAACACCCCCCCACCACGGGGCCCTGGGTGGTAGTTGTCGTCGCCGGGTGGGGCGTCAGCGGCTGTACCGCCGCACCACCCACGCGAGGCCAAGGCCCTTGGAAAGCCCCCCCCAACATGGCCACGTGTGTAGGTGCACTAGTTTGAACCGCATACTCACACGCTGCACCCCCGCGGGCCGCCCCCACCGGGGGTTCCGGCCCGCTGGGGGCGTCGGAGCTCACGACCGCCGTAGAGCTCGTCACTGGGGGCTGACCCGCACCGGCCGTAGGTTGGGGAACTGCGAGGCAGTGGCCGAGGCCGTGCCATGCGCCTCAAGCAGCTCGACCCATCCCGTCGCCTGCCGCTGCCCAGCAGACGACGCGTCGAAATGAACCCCAAAGGGAGCACCAGAGTGGCTAGCCCGGGCCAGGGATGCCTCGAGGGCCGCAACACGGGCCAATAAGGCTTCAACGCTGACAAGGGAGAAAAAAGGGGGGCCAGCCGGCCGGTCTACTGCAGGCATGGGTACAGGTCCCTGTACCCCGGGGCCCGAATAGGGCCATAACCCCACACCCGGGCCCGTTAAGGCCGATGTAGCAACCTGCCAGGGGAAGGGGACCGGACCACCCCCCAAGGTTGGAAGGCCCCGGGGCAAGCTACGCCCCTATAGAGGAAGGGCCAGCGGAATGGGCAACATCAGGAACGGTGTCCACCGTTCGCGGGCCGAGGGCCGCAGCCCCTACTGGACCCAAGCATGGGCCAGCAGTCTCCGGCCAGGAAAAAAGACCCCCATTCCACCGGTCCCAGTGGGTGCAGGCAAAGGCGGCCGCTTGGAGGCGCGGCCGCGGCCCTCCGGGAACCTCACGAGCCGCGCTCGCAGCCGCCTTCTTCTTCGAGGGCATCTCAGCCAATCGATGGGAAGCCGAAATGAGAGAATTCAGCAGCCAAAAGGCTTCCCGGTAAAAGCCAAAAGCGACGGAGGTAAGAGGGAAAAACTTCTCCGCTCCGTCGCTTCGCAAAATGGCAGCTCGGCTGCCTCATGGCCACCCCTTTTATAAGGGAGCTGGCCACGCCCCTAACTACCCGGATGCCTTCGTCCTATGGGGGGCCCGCAAAGGGCGCGGCGGCCATTTTGGCGCCGCGCTTGCATTCTGCTTTTCTAACTGACACTATATATTTTTGCTCAGCATCTTCGGACCCAGAACATTAGAGTAAACCTCAATGATTTGTAGGGGCATGCAAACCAAAATATGCATGACTGGTGTCTTCTTGAACCACTTTCTGATTGATCCAGAAACACAGGAACCCTGCTGGATTTTTTTTGGAAACATTTCTCCATAGCTGGTGTACATCCCTAGTTTCAGGACTGCAGGAAGGCTTTAGAAATGCCAAGAACGTTGTTAACACAATGGCTAAAAACAAATAGTGGCTGATTTTAGGTAAAGTTCTACTGAAACCTCATGCAGGATATGACCAGATTATCTCATATTTAGGCCATAAATGTTCAAGTTTCACATCTCTGCTGAGGACTGAAGTCAAGCTAGTGTCTGTACATGTACTTGTGGGTAAACATTTATTCAATAGGTAAAACCATCAAAATACACTCCTCACCCTGTACTCAGAATATATATAGGAATTTTCTGCAGTAATTCTGACTCTTTCTCACACTTAGATTCATCTCTCCATTCATTCTTAGTTGTCGCCTGTTAGAACTGGCTTCATTATCTCTCTGTTCTCCCTCTGCCTAGATATTACATCCTTTCCCTTTTTTTGAATGCCAAGACTAGTCCTGTCATTGAATTCCTGGGTGGAAATTCTCTATCCTCCTCTGCAATATGTTGGTGGATGGTGGATGAGGAATGCCAAATGCCCAGAAAGATGTTCATAAAAGTCTGTGACTTTTGAGAAGTTGGATTCAACCAAAGTATGCCTATTGAATGAATGAAACTTCATTTCATCAACATGTGTGTAATTTCCATTGATTCAATGGGTGTGCTCTAGTTGGGACTAACAACTGAATTTAGACCATTTGTTTTCTGTAGTAAATCTCCCATACTATATCATGTACAGTGATTACACTTTGAAGAAGTATTTCATGTAATGTGTCTACCCATGTTTTTCTTGTGTAATCCTTTGTAACACACCATGAAAAAGGCTTTGTTATCAGCTGAACAGGAAGCATTTATGTTGTGTTTTGTTATTTTCCACAAATTGCTCAGATACGCAATGTTTTTGCTTTGACTTGTGGTCATTGTGCTGCCTTCCAGCAAAAAGTTATACATTTTCTCTTACAATAAATATTCTACAAACCACACAGCAGGAATCGATTTGTGCTTTCTGGATGGGATTTTAGACACATGGAAAGCAAATAAGTATTATTTATTGACTGCAGTGGCTCAAGTGGCTAAGACACTGGCAGAAAGGCGGGAGGTCAGCATTTTGATTCCCGAGTTCTGCAGAACGGACTTTGTCCCAGCTCCTGCCAACCTAGCAGTTCGAAAGCAAGAAATTGCAAATAGATAAATACGGACCATTTCAGTGGGAAGGTAAACAGCGTTCAGTGCGCTCTGGTGTCTAATCATGCCTGCCACATGACCATGGAAATGTCTACAGAAGCAAACAATGTTGGCTCTTTGGCCTTAAAACAGAGATGAGCACTGAATCCTAGAGTTAGATATGACTGGCTTTCAAGCAATGGCAACCTTTACCTAGCAAATTTCAAACATATGCCTGCCACTGAAAAATAAATGCATACCATAGTATAATATGTGCCATAATGTAATGTTGTATTTCGTTATTATGATTGAGGGATATTTACAAGTCAAAAAAGATAAGGGATGAAATCCTGTTGATTAGCATAGTAAATTACACTAGAGTAGGCTCATTGAAAGGGGACTGTAGTGGCTTATTGGTTAAGATGCTGAACTTGATGACTGCAAGGTCAGCATATTAGCATCTTGAGAGTGCTGTCTGAAGGGATGAGCTCCCATCGTCTCTTCCAGCTCCTGCCAACCTAGCAATTTGAAAGCAAGAAATTGCAAGTACTGTACTGTAGATAAATAGGTATCACTTTGGTGGGAAGGTAACAGTGTTACGTGTGCTCCGGTGTCTAGTCATACCTGCCATATGACGATGGAAATGTCTACAGACACAGACAGTGCTGACTCTTTGGCTTTAAACAAAGATGAGCATCACACCCTAAAGTTGGATACAACTGGCTTTCAAGCAAGGGCAACCTTTACCTTTACTAGGCTCATTGAATCAGAGGTGATTAGGTGAGTCAAATCCTCTATAGCAGGTGTTCACAACCCCTGGCCCCTGGGTCTAATCTCGACTGTGCATATCATTAATCTAGCCCATGGTGAGAACCCAGGCACCTCTGAAGTCTGCGTGTCAACTTGCTAATGTTTCTTAAAGGGCAAAGTATAGTCAATTATTCAGGTTTTATTGAGTTAATTATATATTCCCTCACAAAGTCATGAGGCTGTAACTTTGTTGCATTTTAGATGAAGGATCTGTCAAATAAAGGTCTGTACATACCATTACATTTCTTCTCATCTGAGCACTGAATGAGAACTTGAAGTTTGATTCCTCTAGCATTTAGAGATTCCAGAGACTGGGTGGCCTCTTGTATGCTAATATGAACACTATGCCAGCTAGAATAACTTGCATTCTCAGATTGCTGTTCTGTGTTTCTCTGGCAGGTGGTAGAAAATTTTGTCTGTCTCTCTGTCTATTTATATGCTGCCAGTATTATACCAATACCAATGGCAGTGAAATGAGTGATGTTTGTTTATTTCCCAAAAGAAAGCACTTAAACAAACATGTGTTCATATGTTTATGTAACAAAGTCAACAAAAGCAATTCAACAATATGAAAAATATATGTAGATAGATGGACAGACATAACTGGGAGGATAAATAGATGGTTTCCAACAATGCTGTAATGCTGAATGAGAATGAAGCAAACGTAAATGGGAGCTTAAATTCTTATTATTGTTCCTTCTATGTGCTTTCCAGTACTTCTAATGCAACTACCATATCCAGCATCCGTTTCTCTTTTTACTTGCAGTCTGCAATTGCATTTGAAAATAAAAATAAAATAAAAATAAAATGGAAATGTCCTTCTTTTGCAAATTCCTCTCATCAACTATTAAACAGGAATTTGGCTATTATTTCTTAACTAGTCGTTGCTTAAGGCAAAAACTAAAGAGCTGTCAGTTTTGTAGGAACAATTAGTCCCATTGGGGGGGAAAGGGATTTTTACCATATTAGGTAGTATAGACATGCTATGAGTGTCTGACCGGACATCCTGCTATGGTAATGGAGTAGACCATACAGCCAGCAACTCAATGCAGAGTGTTGGTCAGTAGTAAATAACCTGACTCCCTAAAGAGGCCAACAGCTATGGGTGGATGAGCCACTTTAGGTGGGGTGATGGTCCTCTCATTTGAGGAAATGCCACTGGAAACCTTCCTATTGGGCCCAATGGTAAAATGAGCTGAGGAGGAACTCTGATTCCCAATGGTTATGGAGGAGGAAGAGGCCATGCCAGATGGACTGGCTGAGAAGGTGCACCTTGATAATATCCTTAAGGCTGTGGCAGTCCATTGCAGTCCCAGTGTTAAATCCTGCTTGTCTCATTTCATATGTGCTGCAGGAGATGGCTACGTGATCATAGTGTGTGGGTCACTTCATGGCAAGCTGGGATCCACCTTAAACAAATTCACGCCAATGGCATTTTTCCTGCTTCAGGAAAAAAGTATTCTCGGATACAAGTTGCAGCTGCTGATGCTGCTGAGACATGCTATGAATGATTTTAGAAGTTATTTATCAAGAGGGTAGATTGACATATGCTGCAAATCTAGCCAAACATTTTTTTTAAATTAGCAAGTTTCTAACACATAGGAATGTGGAGTGGGATCTGTGATGTTTCATAACACATTATTCCCACACTGCTACTATTCAAAGGCAATTTCATTTTGCAACATTTTCTGTGGGAGCATAATTCTCAGTAATGTTAGGTCATCATAAGGGTCACTTATATTTCTCTTTCTTTCCTTCCCTTGCTCCTCTGGGGACTGACACACAATATGCCACAGCCTAAAGAGTCACTGCTAATTAATTACAATGGATATGCAGGTCTTGCTGACTCAGTGAGTTACATTTCCTCAAAACATATTAATTCAGCAATCTTCTAAAGTTTAACTTTTTATGTGTGTTAATCAGTATGTTGGATATATTTGCTATAAAAATGATGTAAGATGTTTCAGATCTTCCTTAGATTTATACATGTGAAGTTGCTGGAAGCAGCTCTTGTTTAAATAGCTAATTATAAAGTAGGTTAACAGGAAACTTATTGTTTCATTCACCAGTGCTAAACCTTTACTAATGAAGGTTGAAGACTCACCCAATAAGAGTGTACAATTTTACAGCTTTAAATCTATGCATGACTTGGGAGATTTTGTCTTGCCTTAAATTCCAGATTTAGGTCTTACTAGTATGTGCTTATGAAAGTCAGTGTTTCCCATATGACAGGAAAGGATTTGTACGTCTTTGCTCTGTTAGAATCTGGCAAAGCTAAATTGCAACTCTCTTGTCCTTTGTCTACCAATCATAATCCTTGATTTTTAAACAATATCAGACATTTGACAGACTTTTACTTTTTTAAAAAAAATGACACAAAATTACAACTAACATAAATCAGTTGGATCACGAGTTCAATAGTCTAACAGTGTGTGTCCACCAGAATAGGAGGGATGCAGCTGTGTAAATCTTTGGGGGACATTCTGAGAACATTTAAGAAATTGTCCACATCTTTCCCCTTGGTATCTATTTTAATTATAACAGTGGAAATTGAAATTGAAATTTGTATATTTTTCTCTTCCATGTTCAACTATCTTATCATATGTAAAAAGCTTATAAAATAAGAGTACAAAAATGAATACACTTTATTTATTTTTTAAAAATGATGTGTGGGACTTGGTGCAGGAGTAAACAAAGATTTTTCTATCAAGGCCATAACCCTGCAGAGGTATTTTTCTATCAAGGGCCATATCCCTGCAGACTTTCATCCAGAAAAGGACAATTAAACATGTAAGGACCAAAGGACTCTATTTTTTTAGATCATTAACATCTCGCCATGACTAATTATCTCTTCTGCATGGTAATGGGAGAAGGAGAAAGAGGTGGCAAAGATTTAAGAAAGAGAGAAAAGAATTGGGGGGCACTCACAGAAAGAAAAAAATCTTCTTCAACTGCAAATGTTTACAAAACTTCTGCAATCTGGAGCCATGTCTTATCACTTCTGAAAGTTAAGGTCATTCAAAATTGGTAGTTAAGTGTACCAGCATTCTTACAACAAGTTTAAGTGTACAAATAAGCATCCATAAGCATCCATAATGCTAGTGTGGGATGATAATCTTAAATTAGGATCACCATCCTACACTTTAATTTCTTGTTTTCTCTCTCTGTAATAACCACTGTACTTGTCAGCCCGCCCACCCCCCCACACATTTCATATACCTACATTCTGTACACATACAAAATGCACTATTCTTTCATATACATGCCATACACAATATACACATCACTTACAGATATATGACACATCCATCATCCCTCTCCTCCATTCCTCTCCACACACCTATTTCTAATATGAAGTGCTTCCTTCTCAGGCACAGAGATTCCTTCTGGGTACAGGTTCATAAGAACATAAGAACAGCCTTGCAGGAACAGGCCACAGCCCATCCAGTCCAGCATTCTGTCTCACACAGTGGCTCACTATTTGCTTCAGGGTATTCTCAAGCAGATGCCTTCACCTGCTTAGGATTCCCTGGAAATATACCTACATTCTGTACACATAGAATGTACAGAATGTAAAGATTCAGTTCATCTATGGTTTCAAATTGTTGTTGCACCAAAATATTCTTGAAGGATCAGACCTGCCTGGGATAATGGAGATTTCTTTGCTTAACCAGCCCCAAAGACAAACATTCTTGGTGGCTTCTCCTACATCTAGAAATGGTGAACAATGCAAACTCTTCCATGCTGCATGAAACCTGACAAATTCAGTTGTCTTGTTGTATGATCCCTGTGTGGTGTTTGGTCCCTATAAATGGCTAAACAAAGGATTTTATTAAAGAAAGATATTCTGCAGATGTCAGTCATTATTGTCTTTTCTCCCTGAGAGGGAGAAGAATTCTTTGTTTTTTCTCTAAGTATTCACCTGTATTAGTAGGGAACATTTCTTTATCAGTATGTTGTCTGCAGGAATTAGACTCTTTCTTATGTTCCCAGATCTAATCACAGAGGGAATTGTCTCCTCACAACAAGGTGTAATCTGACATCATGGGGATGTCCCATGTGCATTGTGCAAGTTTCCCTTGCTTTAAACTCCTCTGTTCAAGTTTAGCCACCATGGGTGGTGATGGATGATGAAGGTAACGACATACTTCAGAGCCAAGGGGACATTAATGACTGAATTAAGCTAGAAGCTCCATTGCACACATGAGTTGATTTACAAGAGTTGATTTATGAGGAAGGAAATAGCAGCAAAGCAAGCAAATCAGTGTTTTCATTATTCTGCCCTCTCCACATCCCCAACCCTGATATAAAACTTCTAGTTATAAATATAAAGCTTTGGCATGCAGGATTCTTGGAGGTATTCAGGCATGATTCTATACCATCATTAATTGGGTGACAAAATGGCCTTCAATGCAGGCAATAAATGTCCATTGACTGGATCATTCCATCATTAGACAATGAGGTCTTAATATGGGTGATCACATTTTATCTAATCAAGGTCAGTGGAGTCTCCCTGATAAACCATTCTGCAGACAATAAAGTACACTCTGTGATGCCCCTGTCGAGTGCTTCACCTTAATTCAATTGGGCAGAGGACAATTAGCACTAAACTGCTGCTCATGATGGTTTTACAGCTTGGATCAGCTGCCTATGCATTAACTAATAGCAATAATCTTCACCTCAGGGTATTGTCAGAAACAAACTGTAAAAGGGGGGGGGATCAATGCCCAATTCTTTTGAGGGATTTAAATGAATAGCAAAAATATGAATCATTGGCTGAAATCCACTAGTAAGTTATAACTAGAGTAGGCTACTTGAATCAATGGAATGGGCCAATTCTAGTTGTGATTTAATGCAGGATTTTGGGTACAGTCAACCCTCACATAACAACGCGTTCGGATAACATCATTTTTGCTTAACAATGCGTCATTATGCACCACATGTTCCCCCACATAACAAAGTTTTTAGCATTGCTGTCTGGACAACAACGCTAAAATAACCGGATAATGATGCTAAAAATGTCGTTATGCGGGAAACTCCATAGAAACCCGCATAACAACAAAAATCGCTTAGCAATGCTTCTTGGGGAACCAAGTAATGTTATTATGTGAGGGTCTACTGTACTGTATTATTAAGGCAAACCTGTTAAAACATTTTATGTCTTTGGTAATTAATGGGTTTGTGTGTGTGTTAATTGATGCTTTACATTACATTGTGACTATCACAAAAACATTGATGACTGTTTAATAAAGCAGCAATGTGTGCTTTATATTTTGTAATGCTTGTATGTTTATTACACATTTACTGTGATCTTTCTCAAAGCAGGCTTGTTTCACTCCTCTTCCATTCTGTCCTAAGAATAATCCAGATATGGCAGATGGCTTGAGATGGAGATGGGACCAAGGTTATCAAATGAACACCTGAGCAGGCCTCTGCAGTGTTAGTCTGCCATCTAAACACTACATTATGCTGACTCCTGCTGTTTTATGAAACCTAGATAGGAAAAAAATAGAATTTAGTTTAAAAAATATGGTATGATATAGAGTTTGGAAACCTTTTTTCCATTCCACCTCCCTGAATCCCCTGTCACCATGCTAGCAGGGATTTTGGAGCAGATGTTATAGTCCAATAGCATACCTGTGTTTTCTCATACACCAGGAGAGAAAATAAAAAAAATCCTCATACAAGAAACTGTACATTGCTTGCTAGTATTTTGGGCCCAATTATGTCATCCCTACCTCCAAAGACCTTTCACCATGATGGATAGTGGTGGTATATGACCACCCCCCTTCACTACATAAATGGTGGATGAACAAACATGAGCCCTTTTGTGCTTATTGGTCCTGTCAGTCAACTCAGAACCAGTTTTGTGCATTGCTTCTTGAAGACTCATCTCACAATAGAGTGAAAAGAAAACTAAAGCATTGGCAGCTAACTCAAAGGCAGTACACAAAGCTCAGGGATGTTAGAGATGGCTAGGGCTATGTGTACCTCTCTCATTACCCATTATTTAACCCTTGAATATGAATCCCTAATTTACAGACAAATGGTAAATAGCCACACAAAAAACAGTTCTGCATATTCCTATTTTTAATCAGAGGGGGCTGCTTACATCAGTTACATGATGGATGTTTCTAGAGTGTGTTTTCACTGTGGCCTTGGATTGTCTTGCTCACTGAAGTATGTGAGAGATCTAGATAATGATTGTCCCCACTGTTTTAGCCCTCTTGAGTTTTCCCTTTCCCCCTTTTTCTTACTAGTGAAACACCAGTAAAGTAGTGGTGGTGAAAAATGTGGAGTGCATTTCAATGCTGAAAATGAGAAGGACTCTCTCCATAACACTGCCTCTCTGGTCAATGTTGGTGCATCTCTCTGCTTAGAAAGGCATTCACTATGATTAAAAAAGGAATTCTAACAAAGTCCTCATCATGTAGTTTTGAAACTAGCTCTGTTGCAGCACATGGGTAGCTTGTTAGTTGGACAGTGGGTGAAGCCACATTAAGAGAATATTGGCCAAAAGAGCTGCTTGGCTTTGTATCACACGCAACGAAAGAACTTGACTTTTACATACAGTTGGTCTGTCATTCCAGCACTTTTGTCAGAGTTTGCAGTAGCATATGAAAGTAAAATCCATAGTTCTGAACAGGAATGGAGAGATGCTGAACAACAGACTGCATAATGTTCTTTCTCAAAGGATGCTGAGAGTTATGAAGGACACACTACAGAAGGGAAGAAACAGATCCTATATCTCAATCTAGAAGTTAAAGGCTAGAAGTTAAAGGTCACCTTCATCAAGAAGGCTAATTGTCCAAACTATTTTCATTCCTTATATTGTATTACTTCCTTGAAATTTATTGGGCTGAAATAACAATAGCTTTGCAGGGTGAGGAACTGACCTTGTCTACTTACAGAATGAAAGCATGGCGCCAAAATGGCCGCCACGCTCTTTGGAGCCCCCCCCCACCCGGACTCAGACATCCGGGTGAGTTAGGGGGCATGGCTACCCCTCTATAAAAGGGGTGGCCATGAGGCAGCCGAGCTGCCATTTTAGAATTGCGCCGGAGAGGAGAAGTTTTCTCCGTCGCTGTTTTTCCTTATTAGTCTTCGGCTATTGAGCCTTTGCAGTTCGTTTCCCAGCTGGGAAAGGAGGATCGAAGCACCCGGAGCCTTGGGTTGCTTGGCTGCCGTGGTGCTTAAACACTAGGAGTTTGATCCCTGGATAGGGATCCTAATGCGACTTTCTTCTCCTAGGGAGACATGGCTCCCAAGCGGAAGGCCCCGGAGCTGAAGCCATGGATAAGGTGGCTCGGATCTCTGCAGCGATTTTGGCATTGATTGCCAAACATAAAGTGTCCCCTCGTGAGCTGCAGCTACTTCATGGCCACCTTAACTTTGTCTGCAGGGTGGTTACACCCGGCAGAGCATTGGCCAGGCGCCTGTGTGACGCCATTGCTGGCCTGTTAAATGTCACCACAGGGTCCGGCTGATCAGGAGCATACGGGCGGACCTTCCGGTCTGGCTCAAATTCCTCCAGGGATTTAACGGGGTCTCTTCCTGGAGATCAGACCTTATGGTCTGCGCTAGATTTCAAGTACGGTCGGATGCCTCCGGCTCCCTGGATTATGGGGGTTTACTCTGAGGGTAGGGAGACTAACGGCCGAGGGCTTCATGCATGGCTGGGCACGGATCGCCTCCGCGATCTTACCTTCCTTGAGTTTCTTCCCAAATTGGGGAGCACTGATGCTATGGGGTGATGAGTGGGCCAACTCAGTGGTCCATTTTTGGTGTGACAATGCGGCAGTGGTGCACATTGTCAACACCCAGACGTGCAAATCCCCCAGGGTCATGGCATTGGTTTGTCAAGTCTTTTTGAGAAGCCTACGCCTAAATGTGCTCTTCAGGGCCAGACATGTTACAGGTATTAATAACGATATTGCTGATGCTTTATCCCGCCTGCAGATCCCCCGGTTCCGTGCCTTGCTCCGGAAGCAGAAGAATTCCACTCGCCACTCCCGGCCGATATTTGGACGTTTGGCGAGGAGAGGTGAACCGGGTATGTCATGGGCACCTCGCACGCGTAAGGCGTATCAACATGCTTTTATGTGATTTAGAACTTTTTGCGAGTAACTACAGTTACCTCAAGTATGGTCAATATCAGTGGACCAGGTTATACAATGCATGTTTATCTTCACAGTCATGGTTTGGCCCCCCATACTATAGCCTTCAGGCTTTCGGCACTGGCATTTATAGCCAACGTGGGGGGGTTTCAATGACTGCGTGAGTTACTTCCACTTGCGCCGTGTTTTGGAGGGGTGGACACGTGAACATGTCCGCCGCCTGGACACGCGCCACCCCAGTTCGCCAGAGTTTCTGACCCACCTTGCACGAGGCTGGCATGACTTATGTTCAGATAGGTGTGAAGTGGCTCTTGGTCACGCAGCTACCACGGTAGCCTTTTTGGGAGTGCTCCGCATCAGTGAGTGGGTGCCAGAGTTGGGTACCATCTGTGTAAGGCGGATGTGTCTCGTAGGGCACTGGAACTCGACGATGTCTATGTCACACATGAGTGGGCTTAATTGGGGATACGGTCCTCAAAGGTTGTTCAGCACAGCATAGGCAGTGGAGTTAGACTGATACGAAGTTTCATTGGAGACATCTGTCCGGTTGGTGCCCTACATGAATTTTCATCAGTGCCTGCTGCGCGCCCCAGCCTGTTTTTCTGCCACCAGGATGGGTCCACCCTTACCAAAGTAAAGTTACTGAGGGTGACCGGTGCCGCGCTTCATGGTGTGGGGCCCGTTTTGGCACCCATTTATTTAGGATAGGTGTCGCGTTGATCGCGACTATGTTTGGGGTACTCGGAGGCGGATATGTGTGTACGTGTAGTTTCTTATATGTACGTCCCCTCACTGTATGAGTACCTAGTTATGTCCTTCACCTCTTCTCCTCTTTTACAGATCCTGTGTATCTCTGCACACCGGTGGCAGTGGGGCTGGTGGGCCGCAGCTATGTACACTGGGCAGCAGTATATGCTACAGCGACAGAGAGTGGACCCCGACTTGGGCTGTGTGCATCCCCACGTATGCGATGGTATGGTATGCGCGGCACAAGGGGGCGGGAACTGTGGCCATTCCTGATGTCCGTCAGGGATACTGGACCGCCCGATGTTCTTATTAGGCACCTCGGCGGCAATGATCTTATACGGATCACTGCTATTCATAAACTGTCGAGGGGCAGTGACCTGGCGTTTTATATCATGTATGGCTTACACATGGTCGCTATGGTCTAACATTGTGCCGAGACACCAATTTAGGGGAGACGTGGATCTCCGTGGTTCGGACTGTTCCGGCAGTCAGTGGACAGGGCTGTTGCTCGGTCCCTTGCTGAGCATGTCTGGGAGACAGCCATTGGACACCTGCGGATAGGCTTACAAATTTTTTTGCTGGTAGCCAGGAGAAAGGGTCCACCTGTCGGCTGGAGGTATGTACCTCTTTCTGGGTGTGGTGCAAGCAGGCCTGGCGACCAAGCTGACGGTCTGGGGGGGGCATGAGTCATCATGGACGCCTCCCGGTGTGGCGGGTAGCACTGGTAAGGTAAAGATTTATGACCCAGAGGTATCCGGCAGGTTCGCAATTGACTGGCCAACACTTAGACAGGTACAGGGGTAATAGCTTTGGCCGGTCAACGACGAACCAGGCAAGGGGTGATGGCAGGAGCTTAACAGCCTGCATCACCTTGAGATTTAACGGATACACGTCATAGAGTGGGGTCAGTAGATAGTTTATTGACTCCGGTCAACAATTTGTTTGTGTCAACAAACAAATTGATACAAATAGTTACATGTAGCCAATTGCCATTGGCATTTTGGGTGGAACCTTACCAGTGTTACTGCGGCCTGCTTGCCTTAAAGAATTACAATTGGATGATTACACCAATTGAAAGTTATAATTCGGACTAGGGCATTATTCAATAAAAGTGGCCCGATGCCTTTATCCATATACCGGTGTCTGAGTCTTTCTTTGGGGGGTGCGCCTGCAAAGCATGTTCTATTTGGTTCTCAGCTTATGTTCTTCTAGTTTATTGGTAGCTATGGGAGATTAGATGTGGCCAAAGAAATAGGAGAGAGTGCAGCATTAGAAAACAGCAGATGAAACACAGCCCATAAACATAGCATGCGATACAAAAGATAAAGACTGAAAAGTGAAAATTATGAATGGCAAGACTTCTAGAACCAAAATTGAAACAAACTCTATTCACTGCTTCAAAAGATGCTAAGAACTCTCTTGGGGCATTCAGAATCCAAAGTAGCTCAGGATAAGGCTGGTCAAATGCAGCTGGATACTCAAAATCAAGTTCTCAAAGTGATGGCATTTTTGTGTTGTTGGTCTCTGGAAAGTGCCTAGTGCAGACAAATCTACTGCTAGTTGGTAGCAAATGTGTTTCTCGTTGTTCAGTCGCACAGTCGATTCTGACCCTTTGCTCTGGATGGCCCGCATTACTAATTGGCTACAACCTTTCCCAATTGGTTCATCTGGCTAGAACACGGGCTGGAGACCACCCGGGCTATGCTAGAAAGGAAATTGGGTAATAGATAGCAGTAGAGAATCCATATTGCCTTGGCTGGGGGCACTGAAAGGAGCAGGACAAAAGTCACCCAAATGTCACAATGCCTAGTAAATAGCTCACAGTATCTCACTCACATCTGCGGAGACACCAAGCTGCAACTAGAACAGACAGTTAAGCATAGGAGCCCTTGAGTTTACAAGGACTCTGAGATAGGATGAGAACAGTGAGTCTTGCTGCATCTGCTGATTAGTCTCCATATGGGGAACCTAGGCACACAGTACTTTCTTAGTAACTTCTTAGGCTGGCAAATGTAACTTGGCCGGCAATATGCTACGTAAGCAAGATTTCTGTGATAGGGGTCATGCGCGGACTGTGCAGAAGTGATTGAGAATGCAAGTCAATAAATACAGACCACCCGACTTAATTGCTTAATGGCTTTTCCACCACACTTCCATCTCCCGTGCCTTCCTTGTGCCCAGTGGCCCTGATCCTCTGTGGGGGAAAACAATTGCAACACTTTGCGACTCTATGGACCATTGTCCTCCATGCACCTCTGTCCTCCACCATCCTGCTCAACCTGCCCAGCTCTGTGCACTTTGTGTCTACAATACCATCTAGCAATCTCATCTTTGGCCACCCCCTTCTTCTTTTCCCCTTCACCTTTCCCAGCATCAAGGCTTTCTCAAGTGCATCCTCTCTTCTCATTTGATATCCAAAGTAATTTAACTTCATCTTTACTATTTGACCTTCTAATGAGCAGTCAAGATTGATTTCTTTTAGGAATGATTTATTTGTTCTACTCGCTGTCCAGGGTACTCTCAAAACTCTTCTCCAACACCACATCTCAAAGGTGTCTATTCTTCTGCACTCAGCTTTCCTAATGGTCCAGCTGTCACAACCATACATTACCACCGGGAATACTATTGTCTTGACTATGCGAATTTTTGTTTGCAAGGTGATGTCTCTACTTTTCACTATGTTCCCCAGGTTTCTCATAGCTTGCCTCCAGGAGGAGGGAGGAGCCTAAGGTAGCTGGTTGGAGTGATTTCTTTCGTCTCCTACTCCAGACAAAGAAAAAATGTCCTATTTGGGTTAAAAGTACCCAAAAAGTACTTGCCAAAAGATAGCTACTGCAGTCCTTTGGATGATAAGGTACAGTGGAAGGTGTTGAAGGTCCTGTTGAAAAACTATTTGCTGATAAATCTTTGGTTGAAAAATACCGGAGAGAAAAGTGCTAAGAAGCAGAGGCCTTTGGCTGCAAGGCTTTTAAAGCAATAGACCTGCCATCTCCATTTTGTTGCTGTGAGGACTTTCTTTTTCACCTCTTTACCTCTGATACAATTTTGGAGAAAAAGGCTTCATACAAGATTGGTTTGGAAAAAGTTTACAGTTTATCCACTAAAGCTGTTTCTTTTTGTTGCTGTTATGTATGTATGTATGCATGTTCATTATACTGTAAAGGCAAGAATGTAACCACTCCAGATACAAACGATATCAGCTGTAAAGGAACGCGAGCAGACAGCCCATAGAGGGCAGCTGCGAGCGTTCAGCCTCACATGGTTCACATTGCTCAATCACGGACAGCCGCGGGAAAACCTTCCCCGCATTCAGCAGCAGAAGAAAGAGGCGTGCCTGGGCGAGGCCACGCCGGTAGCAGCCAATGAGCTACCGTGCTACAAGATTCAAATGTAGAGGACTACTGTATATATTGAGATGTATCACCGCCATTACCTCATGCTTCACTGGAACCTCATGCAATAAACCTGTGTTAAACCAACCTTTCGGTTGTCCGGTTGTCTTTGGTCCCATACACTAAATTGGCGACGAAGGTGGGATATGGCTGCCCACGGGACCAAGACATGCGCCGGCTACGAGATCAAGAAGCCGGGAGACTTGGAGCTGTTTGAGATAGACTTCAACGCAGCGCTGGTGGAGCTCGAAGTCTCCGATGAGGCCAAAAAGAGGGCCATTTTCGTCCGCATGCTCGGACACGACACCAAGAGGACCTTGGTGGACCTGATCGCGCCGAGGAAGGTGAGCGACCTCAAAGCTACAGAGCTCCTGGCGGCATTGCGCGCCCATCTCCGGCCAGCAATAGCGATGTTCCCCGCTCGGAGCGCGTTCTGGAGGCGAGTCCAGGCACCCGGGGAATCGGTCGATGAGTTTGCCGCGGCCCTGCGGTTGGCCGCCGGCCCATGCAAGTGGGAGCTCCCCGACATCACCCTCCGGGACTGCCTGCTCTGCGGTCTGAGGGACACAGAGACTCAGCGTGCGCTGATGAAAAGGGAGCCGCCTCCCACGTGGCAACAAGTCCTCGACACGGCACAGGCCGCGGAGGCCACTACTGCCGGGGTGCACGAGCTTCAGGACTGGCGCCCGAAGCCCGCAAAGGCAGAGAGCTCGGTGCGCGCGGCCCGGCGAGTTTCGAACTCGTCTGCGGAGAGCGGCGACGACGAGGACGTCCGGAGGGTCCAGAGAGAGGGCCGGCGCTGCAACGGCTGCGGCGCCGCCCACGCCCGCGCCAAATGCCCGTTCCGCAAGGCCGAGTGCCACAACTGCGGCCGGCGCGGGCACATTGCCAAGGTCTGCAGGAAACGGCGCGAGGCCACCAGGAGTTCTCCAGACCGCTCGGCGAGGCAGGACCGCACCACGAGGCAGGACCGCACCACGAGGCCAAAGGACGGCACCCGGACCACGAGGACGCGGGACGGAGTAGGGCGCATCTCCGACGACAGCGAGGACGACGCACCTGTTTGCAGCATTTCCACGGAGCACCCCCATTACTTCGTTGAGGTAGTAATACAAGGGGCCCCTGTTAGAATGGAGGTTGACTCGGGGTCTTCATACTCTATTATCTCCCAGGGGGAGTTCATGAAAATCGCCCCCCGCATGCGGCCCAAGCTCAAAGCGTTGAGGGCCACACTGAAGGACGTGCAAGGGAACCGCATCCCAGTGTTGGGGGTTGGGAAGTTCCAGGTCCGTTTTAAAAAGCACACCGCAACGCTTCCCCTAGTCGTCCTCAAGGGAGGTAAATGCAGCCTCCTCGGGACTCAATGGTTCCAGCCCCTGGGGTTGTTCATTGGGGGGGTGCACGCCGTGGGAGCACACGCCGCTGAGACTGATCCAATACAGAGCGTGTGCGACGCGCACCCCGAGGTTTTTAAAAAGGGGCTCGGAAAATTCAAGGGCCCCCCAGTGACTTTCGACCTGGACCCGGGAGTACGTCCAATCAGACTTAAACCGCGCAGAGTGCCTTTCGCACTAAAGGACAAAATAGAGGCGGAGTTGGACAAATTGGTGGGCCAGGGGATTCTTGTTCCTGTTGATTCTGCGGAGTGGGAAACTCCAATTGTAACAGCGCTCAAGGCCAACGGGGAGGTCCGCATATGCGCTGATTACAAGTGCACCATCAATAAGGCGATCCGCCCTAATGCGTATCCGGTGCCGGTAGTCAGCCACTTGTTGGCCAGGTTACACGGGGGGAGGTGTTTCGCTAAACTCGACCTGGCCCAAGCCTACCAGCAACTCCCGGTGACCCCCGCCGCAGCTGCTGCGCAGACCATAGTCACCCACAAAGGGGCGTTCCAGGTATCGCGCCTCCAATTCGGCGTGAATTCGGCGCCCGGGATCTTCCAGTCACTTGTGGAACGCCTCCTGAAGGGGTTAGAGGGGGTGTTACCCTACTTTGATGACGTATTGATTACAGGGGGGAGCCGGGCCGAATTAGCAACAAGGTTGGGAAAGGTCCTGACAATATTCGAAAAGGCGGGGTTGCGGTTGCGGAAAGACAAATGCGTCTTCTTCGCTACAGAGGTTGAGTTCCTAGGGTTCCGTGTCACTCCCGAGGGAATAAGGCCAGCCCAATCCAAGGTAGCCGCCATCAAGAAGGCCCCTCGCCCCACCTCCAAGCCCGAGTTGCAGTCGTTCCTCGGACTGCTCAACTTCTACCACTCCTTCCTCCCGCGGAAGGCAGCCGTGGCAGAACCGCTACACAAATTGTTAAAAAAGGACGGGGCATGGAAGTGGGGCGACGGCCAGGAGAAGGTTTTCAATGACCTGAAGCGACTCCTGGCATCAGATGCTGTACTGACCCACTTCAATCCCAAACGCCCAGTGGTCCTGATATGCGAAGCATCCCCGGTGGGGGTGGGGGCGGTGTTATGCCACGTGCTGGAGAACGGTAGGGAGGCCCCGATAGCGTTCTACTCTAGGTCCTTGTCCCAAGCGGAGAGAAACTATGCTCAGACAGACAGGGAAGCACTAGCAATAATTGCGGGGACCAAGAAATTTCATGATTTTGTGTACGGCCGCCCCTTCACCATAGTGACTGACCATAAGCCTTTGCTAGGCATTTTCACCGCAGATAAGCCCACGCCCCAAATCCTGTCCCCGAGAATGCTCAGGTGGGCCATTTTTCTCAACGCGTATCAGCACGCGTTGGTATACCGGCCCGGGAAGGAGATCAGCCATGCCGACGCCCTGTCGAGGTCCCCCATTCCCCGGGATTGCTGCCACGTGGGCGAAGTAGAGAGGGACCACCAGGTCTTAATGATAGAGGTTCTAGACTCCCCTCCAGTAGTACCGGCCGACATCGCCAAAGCGACAGGCAAGGACAAAACGCTGGCCACAGTTTGCTCCTGGGTACAGAAAGGGTGGCCCGTGTCTTCCCCAGCAGCGGAATTCGACACATTTTTCAAAAAGAAACTAGAGTTGTCCCTAGAGAGGGGTTGCCTTTTGTGGGGACAGCGGGTAGTGATCCCCACGTCTCTCCGGCCGAGGGTGCTTAAACTGCTGCACGTCAGCCACCCGGGGATCGTCCGCTCAAAGGCGCTAGCCCGCAGTTACTTTTGGTGGCCCCAGCTAGACGCCGACATCGAGCACATGGTCGGCACTTGCGAAGCGTGCCAAAGCTCAAGGCCAGAAGAGGCTCGCTCGCCACCTAGGGAGTGGGACGCAGCAAGGGGGCCCTGGTCCCGGGTACACGTAGACTTTGCTGGCCCGTTCAGGGGAACGCTTTTCCTCCTCGTGGTGGACGCGTTCTCCAAGTGGTTGGAGGTCATTCCAGTCTCGAGCACCTCCTCGGCCACAACAATTAAACAGTTAAGGAGGGGCTTTTCCACGTTCGGTTTACCCGACACCCTCGTCAGCGATAACGCTAGCTGTTTCACGTCCGCCGAGTTCGGGGCATTCATGGAGCGCAACGCCATTCAGCACGTCACCTCTGCCCCCTTTCACCCAGCCACCAACGGCCAAGTAGAGCGCCTCGTGCGCACCACGAAAGACGCGCTGCTGCGCATGGGTCCCGGAGACCTCGACCTGAAATTGTGCCAATTCCTGCTAAGATACAGGGTCACCCCATTAGCCTCAGGGTACTCCCCCGCAGAGCTGTTGATGCGCAGGAAGCTGGCCACGGGAATCTCCAAGCTAGACCCCACGAGAGTAGAGGACAAAGGGCGGAACATAGGGGTGGAACCCACAAAGAGTTTCAGCGTAGGCGCCCTGGTGCATTGCAGGAACTACGCCAGCGCGGGGCCAGCCTGGGTGCCGGGCACCGTAATAGAGCAAACCGGCCCCATCTCATACCGCGTAGAGACCAGTACAGGCTTCCTGTGGAGGCGACACGTGGACCAACTCAGGCGCAGGGTCCCCGGAGAGCAGGACGGAGACGAGAATAGCATCGAATCAGCGTTAGGGTACTCCCCCACCTGCTTATCCCAAGGGGGAGGAAAAGGGGAGCATGGGTCCCCACCAAGGGGGGGGGAAAGGGAATCGATCCACAGAAATCTTTTGCGGGGGTCCCCGACAAAATGGAAGAGCCCTGACCACACACATACCCCGCGGGAGTTTCCCCGAAACACAGATGCCCATAGAAGTTTAGACGTTGATTTACAGTACCAGGGGGAGTTAGCGGAGTGGTCCCCCACCCGTCTTAGCGAAAAGAGGGGTTTCAGTTCAGCCCCTGGTACTTCCAGTCCCAGTAGCCCCTGTGAGCTAGAATGCAATATAGCGCCAATTTCCCGGAGACCGACACCCCCAAGACGGGAGGCATCAGCGAGTCCGCCCACCACAGTCTCAAGGTCCCCCGGGCAGGGATCAGAAGGTAGCCAAACCACAAGGGCGACCTCATCGGTTCCGCGGTTCACAATAGGAGGGTCCCCGGGGTCCGAGAGCAACAGGCAGGGGTTCACCTCCCAACTATTCATTCCTTTCCCATCCCTGGGCGCGAGGCAGGCACGGACGCCCCACAGAGCCACTAACGAATCCCCATTTCCCGTTGCAGGACAAGCACCCGCGGAGTCAGGGATCACAGGCTCTCCAGTACTAGGTCAGACGCAAGCGCGTCCCAAGCGCACGTGCGGCAAGCCACATTGGTTGCGGGACTTTGTCCCATCCTAGGGGGGAGGGATGTTATGTATGTATGTATGCATGTTCATTATACTGTAAAGGCAAGAATGTAACCACTCCAGATACAAACGATATCAGCTGTAAAGGAACGCGAGCAGACAGCCCATAGAGGGCAGCTGCGAGCGTTCAGCCTCACATGGTTCACATTGCTCAATCACGGACAGCTGCGGGAAAACCTTCCCCGCATTCAGCAGCAGAAGAAAGAGGCGTGCCTGGGCAAGGCCACGCCGGTAGCAGCCAATGAGCTACCGTGCTACAAGATTCAAATGTAGAGGACTACTGTATATATTGAGATGTATCACCGCCATTACCTCATGCTTCACTGGAACCTCATGCAATAAACCTGTGTTAAACCAACCTTTCGGTTGTCCGGTTGTCTTTGGTCCCATACACTAAAGTTGCTGTCCTAATTTCAGAGGGAGGAACCACCATATTGGGCTGAGCCGACAGAGCTGGCATGAAGCCATGTGCTTTTTGTGATAACATAAAGCTTTGTGGTTGCAAATTAAAATAAAATTGCAGTCTCTTAGAAGCTGGTGGAAAAATATTTGTGGACTATTGATAGCTGCAAGTTGTTGAGCAAATAATATCAGGTACTGGAAGAGAGACAACAGTAAGATACTTGTTTTTACAAGAGTTACTGCAGTGGTGGTGGATCAAAGACAGCCCAATAAACAAAGAAGAATCTGAAAATATGGATGCAAGACTACACTCTAAGAAAAAACCGAGTGGAGATCTGACTCTGTTGGAATTAAAACGCTTTATAACTACAAAATCTAATGAAGATAAAAAAGAAATTAAACATTTTGTTAAAGAGGTGGTCAGAGAGGAAGTGCAATCTCTGGAAAAATCAATTTCTGGATTAAACATGAGAACCAATCCTTTGGAGTCAGAGGTTAAGGACTTGGTGGAGATTGCAGTAAGGCATGAAAATACTATGGACAAAAGATTTAAGCAATTGGTGAAGCTACAGGATCAATTGAAAAAGAAAAACATCAGGATTAAAATTTCCCCCGAAATGGATAAAGACAATTTAAAAATTGAAGTGGTTAAATGGAATTAAAATAGAGGAAAAATAAGAGAAGGAGACGGGGAATAGTGAAAGAAGGAATTTAGAATAGAAGGGATAGGCTCCCCCTCCCCCCCATTCCCTAAATGGGAGCAGCCAGGCAATAATTAACCTGGTTGGGGGGGGATGAGATCTTTGAGTGTTGCGTGTTGGTGGGTGGAGGGTTATATGTTACATGTTGCATGTTATATGTTTTATGTTATGTGTTATAAAATAAAAAAATCTGCAAAAAATAGCTTGCCTCCAAATAATTAGTCACCTTTTTATTTCATGGCTCCAATCCCCATCTGCAGTAATCTTAGATCCCAATAAAGTAAAATCTGTCACTGCTTCTACTTCTTCCCCATCTATTTTCCAGGGACTGGTAGGGCCTGTTGCCATTAACTTGGTTTTCTTGATATTGAGTCTCAAGCCAGCTTTTGCACTCTCTTCTTTCAACCTAATCAGGAGCTTCTTTAGGGCTTCTTCACTTTCTGCCTTTAGGGTAGTATCATCTGCATATCTCAAATTGTTGATGTTTCTCCCAGCAATTTTTGATCCCATATTGTGATTCCTCCAACCCTGCATTGTGCATTATGTGCTCTGTGTATAAGTTGAATAAGCAAGGTGACAAAATGCAGCCTTGTCTGACTCCATTTCCTATTCCAAACCACTCCGTCATTCCGTATTTTGTCCTAACTGTTGCTTCTTGACTCATGTACAGATTTCTCATGAGGCATATAAGGTGTTCTGGTATTTCCATCTCTTTAATTACTTGCCACATTTGGTTGTCGTCCACACTGTCAAAGGCCTTGGTGTAGTCAATAAAACAGAAGTAGACTTGTTTCTGATATTCCTTTGTTTTTTCCATGATCCAATGTATGTTGGCAATGTGGTCTCTAGTCCCCCTGCCTCTTCTGAAACCTGCCTGCACTTTAGGTATTCTCTCTCCACATGCTGCTGAAGCCTGCCCTGTATTATCTTGAGTGTAACCTTGCTAGCATGTGGGATGAGCACAATTATTCGATAATTTGAACATTCTTTGGCATTACCCTTTATTGTGATTGGAACGTATACTGATTTTTTCCAATCCTGTTGCCACTGTTTTGTTTTCCAAATTTGCTGGCATATAGAATGCAATAAGTTGATTCCATCATCTTTTAGGGGTTAGAAAAATTCAACAGGGATACCATCTATCAGGGACATAGGGGGAGGAACATGCCTCACAAAGGCTCCAATGGGCACCCAGAATTTTTCTTTGGGAACACCCGGCAGGGCAGACCTTAAGATCCAGCATCTTGCTGCCTTAATGAGCACTCCTCACCCTAGCAAAATTCGCTGGGGTCAGGGACAGAGTAGCCTTCTGCATATGGCAGGTAATAATAATCACTTGGCAGAAGCTAGGCTTCTTAGTGCTGCTACTCCTCTCCTCCCTTTACAGACAGAGCAATTACTCTCACCTCCTTCCGGGATTCGAAGCAACGAGGACAAATTGAAGCCACTTCTGCTCTGCTGCTTTTCCTTCTTTTTTACAAAGGCAGGCCGCACACGACTGGCTTTTGAAGATTTATTGAAGGAACACAATACTGGGTACAGATCTTAAAATTATCTACACTATAAAACACAATCTAATAAAACAAATAAATTAAATAAAATCTTGCTAGCTCCCTAGCAGGTTCAGATTCTTAAGTTTGGGGCGGTTCTGCCCCTCATGGCATTGCATTAGCCCCAAAGAGTCATTTTGGGGAGCAATCAGACAAGGGCTCCCACTGAAATCAAGATTATGTTGATAAGAGACAAGGGTTCCCCCTTGTCTCAGGAATGGCTTCCGAATGATAAAATTGGGTTCCTTTTTATAGAGAAAAAGAGCTTTGGAATGTGGTGATCTAATGAGAAAGTACCTTTGGTTCCCATGAGAAAGAGTGATTTCTCCAAGGACCTTTGCAGGTGCAGGTGCCATCTGCTTAGAATGTGGCCCCCACTTTTGCTTTCTCTGGGAAAGTTCTGTTCTAACAGGTGTCCTGGCAATTAGTTTTATTGACAGGAATGGAGAGTCATCTCCCTCGTGGTGTAGTCAGCTGACCTAGCTGTCAGTCAGTACTTTCGTGGGGACTGCAGGTGTTTCATTGGAATGTGTCCAGTCCTGGACACTCACTTTTCCCTCCTCCCTTTTGGAGAGGCAACTATTCTAACTATACATCATTGTCATGTCAGACTAACAGCCTGGCATTGCAATGTGTTTCTAAAATGAAAACTAGCATTTCTAAGCCTAAGAAAACTACAAAATCAATTAAGGTGATCAAATGTCACCTTAAAATCAAGACAAGGTTGCATGTGGAAACCATGACACCATCATCTCCACTGGCTTTGTTGTTACAGAGCACGTTTCACACAAGGTTCTTCCCTATTGCAACTGCAAGCAGTGGTTCTAGCATTATTTCTTGCATAAGTGAAAATTCTAGTTGTCCTCAAAGGAGCGCTCTATGTCTGCCATTGACCAAAATCCTCTTGCACAACTTTATGCCATAAAACAAGGATAATTTCATCAGCTGTAGCTGTGCCACAGGCTTTTTGAGAGAAATAGAAATCTTTTTAAAACCACCCACACCAGATGGACTGCCGGGTCTAGTGGTGGCAGGCTTCTGGCTTTAGAATATTTCTTCTCTGATTCCAGTACTCCTAATGTCTGCTCTGTGACAAAGGGGTTCTCAGAAAACTAGTGATATGGTTCTATAAAGTTTTTTTGAAAAATTGCCTCAACGTGGTCAGAGCATGGTTATGGGTGATAATGTAATCCTTGCTGTGCAGCAAAATAGGATTTCATCCACTGTCTAAACATAGGTATTTCAATTATATTAGCCATTAATAGAGATATAAGATAATTTTATTTCAGGTTGGTTTTGCTAAGGATTGACATAACTCACATTTTTTTCATATATTGGATGGAAAGAACCCAAGATTTTAATATTTGAGAGAGGGCAAAATGAAAATGGACTTATTTGCCTATCTATTCCAAAATATTCAGCATGAATGGAGAATAAATCCATCGCAGAGCTTTCTTTTTATCTAGTTCCTAGTCTGCAACTTTTAGTTTCACTGTTAAAGTATACATTCATCTTTCTGGGATGAAAAGGAGGGGGGGGAAGCCACATATATAAATGCAGGATTGGTGACATATTAGACTTCTTTTAAAAACCAAACATTCAGTGAGTTTTCATGTCCATACACCAATATTTTGTGGATGGCACAGAACAATTATAAATGAGAGTCCCCCAAAATTCATGGTGAAGGTCTGCCAGGTATCCTTCTTAAGCTGAGTTCAGAGGTTGGCTTCAAACATATTTCATCTTTCTGTTCCTTATTTTTGAGAAGAAAACTCTAAAGACAGGGTTTTTTTGTTTTGTTTTTGAAGTTCCAGCACATTTGCACAACTCAACAAGCAGCAAACAAACAACATTAATTTCAGGGGAAATATGTTCAAAGTGCATGTTTCTCATATGTTCCATTAGCAAATCTGAATTATAATAACTAATAGTTTGTTAGATGGGCGAAATATTTTAGGAGTATTTGTATCAATGCTCCCCACACATCCATGGTTCCATTATTTAAGTAGAGATTTAAATGAAGGATTCCTTGCTATTTCCATTTCACTACACTGGCTCTAGCTTTCCACAAAGTGTATACATTAAGAAAAATGACCTAAATCATCTTGGGTAGTTCTACAATGAACTGCTAGCAGCATAAACTGTTGAAGATTAATTGTCTCAATTTAAGAAGGCAGTGTAGACATTATTTGTTGCATACAGACTCTCAAGACTTGGTGTGCAACAGCTAATGTTTATGCTGAGTACATAGCTTGAGGCAATTCACCTCCAAAAAATTTGCCACTAGCATTACTCATACGTACACAAGATGTTTTAGGCCAGCATATTAAAATGTAGAAAATAACAACAGGTAGTCTCAAAAACCAATATAGATCAAAGATCATAAGACAATGCAGGTAGAAATGGGGAAAAATTACAAAAGTGAGACTGATAAATTAACACATCCTTATTTGTAGTCATTTCTAAGGGTACAGTATCACTTTTTATGCTTTTGTAATATATTTTAAAGCTTCTATATTTAGCTGCAACTAATACAATTACTTGTGATGTTTTTTGTTTTTTTGCATGAAAGATAAAATGAGAAAGACTATGCTAACCTTGATGGAGATTAGCAACCTTTTCTAATCAAGTATCTTGGATGTTCTCCATTCAAATAGGTCTTCATAAATTCTAATGTCTGGAGATAGTTATATCCAAGCAGTTAAACTGAATGCAGATGATACATTAAAAAGAAGATATCTCAACAGGAAAAACCTTATTAATTCTAGTTTATTGGTCTTCAACCATATGAATGCTGAACTACCAGTGCACAAGTATAACATTGTCACTTATTTTTGAAACTACCAGAGTTTATTGAACTTGGCAGGTTTGAAAAGTTTATCAAAATTCAGACCAGATATTTGAAACAGAATTTTCAAAACAAAATATCCAATCCCCCATGCAATCTTGGTAAAGTATCTCAATGAAATCAAATGCTTACTGTGCTTGAGTCATGAACAATCATTGTTGCATACATTAATTGAATCAGATTCCTTTTTGTTGTAATGGTCCATGGGAGTCGTGGTGCTGAACTCAAGGAAGGCACACGAGACTGAAGTATGATGGAAAAGGCCAGCCCCGATACTCCGCGGTGGTCTGTATTTATTGACTACATTCGGGAGCCAGCACGTATACCCCACATGAGACGCCCGTGACAGAAAGCTTCCTACATGGCAATCGGCTGGCTGGGTTACACTTGCCAGCCTGCGTGCCCAAGTTAGCCATAAGCATACTAATCAGTGGATTGTGGAGAGACTTATTGTTCCCGCCTTATCAAGGTCCTGGAAGACTCCGTGTACCTATGCCTAGCTATTTGGTCTAGGTGTGGTTGGTGTCTGCTCAGCCCTATATGCGGACGTGAGCCAGACACCATATGCTGTTTATGAGACCTTGGGTCTCTTACCTCTTGACATTTGTCTTATAGTTGTCAAAGCCCCCAGCCAAGGAAAACATTAAGTCGCTAATGCTCCCTATTGCTATTTAGCCCATACCCAATTTCCTTTCCGGTAAAGTCTGGTTAGTCTTCGAGGCGGTGTTCTCACCGAATGAACCCATCGGGAAAGGTAGCTGTCCAATCAGTGACCCCGGCAAACCACATTCCCTTTTCCTTTGTTTTCTAAAGCAAATTGGCTAAGAACTTGACAGGCATAGGGCATGAGCTGCCATGGTGTGATTATTTCCTGACATCTCCATCCTGGGTGGCACATGGACAGGAATGAGGGGATGCATTGTGCAAAGCAGCATAGCATGACTCCTACTACCACAATGCCAGTGGTGACCTTAAGCATTGTTTGCAGCCAGTTCCAAGGCACCCAGGACCAGAGCTCATTACACCAACCCCATTTGGTGTCTTGTTGAATGTGTGAGACTATTTTTTCCAAGTCAATGATTTGACTTTGGATGCTGCGGGAATTGTCTGTGAGGTTGAAGTAACATATATTGTAAATTGTCTCGCATCCTAAGTGATGGAGAAGAAACAAATAATCAATAGCTGATTGATTATCCAATACTGTATGCCTAATTTCTACTTGCTCTTGATTAAGTAAAGCAATAGCGGAAGAAGTGTGATTGAGACCTTTGGCCAGGGTGCATGCCAGCTGGCTAAGTCTATGAGCGTTATCTGCTGCGAGTGCAGGTACTCCAACTAGACTTACTGCTAAGGCAACAAACTCTGCTTTACTGAGTAACCTTACATTGCTATCACAAGTTTCATCGAGCTGGGATGCTGGCCGGGGTGCTGCTTGGCATGGTGTAAGCATTTCCCTTTTTGGGAGAACCAGTGTTAAACGACTAATACAGCAAAATGAATCTGATACATTGGCTGGAATATAGTTCCATGTACGCTGATTGCAAGTGAAAAACCACCCCGTGGGCAAAATGACATGATTATACATTATACCAATAACGTCTGGATGATTACATTTCCAAGTCTCTTTTCCTGGGTCAAGGCAACTATGGTGTAGTTCCCTAACTGAGGAGCATCCTGTCATCTTGGCACAAGACGTGTCTGGGCTGATCGCCACTCTGGGTGTGTTTAGAGTGACTGCATCAGCGGGCAATGTTTTTGTGACCTGAGTCCCCCTGCTTATGTAAGTTGCATATGTGATTCTGCGGTAACGTCCAAGTAGACGTTTAGGTACCCACTCAATGTCCCGGGTCTGCTCTCCTGGAGCATGGCAGACCGGGACAAGGCAGTTTCTCAACAATGAAGCAGGGTCTGCATCCTGCTTAATGCAAAAGTCAGATTGGTTGACAAGTCCAGCAAGTCTTTCCCAAATGTTATACTGGAGCCTGACGTTTAAGTCCTCGCCAGGTGTCAAGTCCCCAGAGGAAGCCCCGACCCCTCCCCCCAGAAGCAAGGAAAGAATCAGGACAACCATCATGGAATTGTAGGTGATTTGAGCTAGCACTGCGGCCACCATATTTTGTGGGGTGGGCTCAGTGTGTTGCTCAACCAAGGTGGACATGGCATCATCACACAGGGTTTTGACCATTCCCCATGTGATTTTTGGGTCTGGTTTCGTCCGAAACAGTCTCCTCCGTCTGGGTTCCCTGGTCAGACTCATTCCTTCCATCTTGGGCAGGGGGTCCTGGACTGATTGCCTCCACGCCATGGGGCTCGAGATATGATTTTACACAACAAGCTGGGATCCAAACGACACCTGTAGGAGACATAATCGTTGCATAACCTCTTCCCCACATTACCAGGGGGCCGGACCCTTCGAAGAAGGACCCGGTGGGACCCGATAATGCACCATGGGGTGCGGGAGGCATTCCCGAGTACAGAAATGCTTCTCCTGTGGGGTGCAGTCAGCAAAGATGATAAGATGATTGTACGTGAACAAAACCTTATGCAAGCGCTGCTGTGCCTGAGCCTGAATTCTTGGCATGGCTACTTCTTCCCTTATTTCTTGTTTTTCAATATAAAACTTTAGTGTCCGGTTCACCCGTTCAACAATGGCTTGTACTTGGGGGTTGTATGGTTGTATGGTATGCCGAAAATGTGCCTAACGTCCCAGACGGCCAAAAATGTGGCTAGCTGTCTGGAGCTATAGGCAGGCGAATTGTCAGTTTTCAAGCGATCTGGTTTGCCCATGACCGCGAAACATGCCAAGAGATGTTGCTCTACATGAGTTGCAGATTCGCCTTTCTGAGCCGTAGCCCAGACTAACTGCGAGAAAGTATCGAAAGAGACATGCATGAACTGCCATCTCCCAAATTGTGGAACATGCACCACATCCATTTGCCACAGTTGGTTAGCTCCAGTTCCTCTTGGTTTACCCCCCCCCCCATGCTGCCCCCCCGGGTGCTCCTGCACATTGCTGCCAGGAACAAACTATTCCTTGAGCTTGCGACAATGGCAGATTGAACTGCCTTGCCAGTGCCTTCGCATTCTGGTGGAAGAATATGTGGCTTTGGATTGGGATCGAGAAAACTCCCACAACCAACTTCTGCTGTGCTTCCCTTGCAACCACATTTGCTCTACTGTTGCCCTCCAAGAGAAGACCAGGAAGATCCTGGTGACTTCTAATGTGAGCAACATAGAGCTTTTCCTTGCAGTTACGCAGATGGAACTGCATGGTCAAGAACAGACTTAACAAGTTTTTGTCTATTGCAGGAGTGATGTAAGCTGCTTGTAGACTGTGAATCAAATTTCTCACATACTGACTATCTGTGATGATGTTCAATGGCTCTTGGGCGAAGGTTCTTAAGGCTAGGTTCACTGCTGCCAGTTCTGCTCTTTGTGCGGATTTCTGCGGAAGTGTCAACAGGGTTTTCCAAGCCTGCCCCTCTAGCCATGTGAGAATACCATACACTTTTTCCCCCTCTGTGAATGCTGTCTTCACTCCTTTAAGTGGGATAAAGGACAACATTCCCTCCAATTCGACTGTCCGCGTCTGTAGCAAAACAAGTCTTGGGTCTTTTGGCAGATGGTATGCCAAATTCCCTGTGAAACCTTCGAATGCAATTGGGAGAGAGTCTCCTAACTGCATGAGTCTTTCTATCTGGTCTTTGGTGAATGGGACCACTATCTTGGCTAGATCATGTCCCGAAATGTCTGTCGCTCTCAGCCTCCCTCTATGGATAACTGTTGCCACCAGCTCTTGGGGAGGGGCCACATTGCGGGATGGGGTGCTCGGCAGGTACACCTATTCCACAATCTTCACCCTCCATCGGAGTCTATTCCTAGTGCTCCGGTGAACATGGTCCCAGTTCTGACTATGTACAGATTCAGGACCTGAGCGCCTGGCTTCTCACTGGTTCTATCTACCCATCTTTGGCTGAGAAAGTGGTTTACCTCCTGAAGAGTCAGTTTTGCCTCTCGCATAATGCATATGCGATCGGCTGGCTGGTTCCTTTGTGTAAGCAGCGAGAAGAGTGGTTTTAAAAGCTCCGTGTCTAACCTGAAATAAGGACTTCAGTTCCTGCACCCCTCTCTTTTTAGGGGTGGGTTTTTATTGCTGGTTTTTATCTGTTTTATTTGTTTTTATCTGTTTTTACCCACTGTTGTGAACCACCCGTAGTCGGCTTTGGCTGAGTGGGCAGTATAAAAATTTAACAATAAATAAATAAATAAATAAAATACCCAGTTGATGTTACCTAGAATCTGTTGGAGTTCTTCTAACGTAATGTAATACATAATAAGGACCCTAGGCAACACTGGTGCTGCATAAGATCTGAGAAGCCGGTGACCAAAATATAAATAGGGTTTGGTTCTCTGAACTTTTTCTGGTGCAATGATCAATCCTTTCTCCCCCAGAGTGCTCTGAAGGTCACAGAATGTGCCACTGCCTAAATTTGGTGCTGCAATCAAAATGTCATCCATGAAATGGCAAACTAAGACTTTGGGGTGCAGGCTCCGGAACCATTCCAATGCATTGTGGACATAAATTTGGCACAGAGTGGGTGAGTTAAGTATGCCCTGTGGCAAAAATTTCCACGCAAACTTTTGGGTTGGTTCCCTATGGTTGACAACTGGCACCATAAAGGCGAACCTCTCCCTATTCCTAGAATCTAAAGGGATGGTGTAAAAACAGTCTTTCAAATCTACAACTAGGATTTCCCACCCTTCAGGGATCATGTTCGGATTGGGGATGCCGCACTGAAGCAGTCCCATGGGTTGAATGCACTTGTTGATTTCCCTCAAATCGTGAAGAAGTCGCCATTTGCCTGACTTCTTTTTGATGACGAAGATGGGAGAATTCCACGGACTGGTGGAATGCTCTATGTGTCCTGCTTCAAGCTGCTCTTTAACAAGCTGCTTTAAAGCCACTAATTTCTCCCCAACTATTGGCCACTGGTCTATCCATACCGGCTCATCGATTAAACATTTGAGCGGTAGGGCCATCACCCAAACATCAGGGTCACACGATACTGCTGCAGAATGTCTTTACCCCAGAGATTGATACACACGTTCAAAGTGTGGGGTCAGATGACCGCCATGCCTTCTGCCTCTGGAATAGTGACCTCAACCCAGTCACAGCTCCTAAAAGCTTCCTGAATTCCTCCTACTCCCCACAAATCCTTCACTGGCTCAATGGCCCACTTTGGGGGCCACAAATCCTTGCTAATTACACTAACATCTGCTCCGGTGTCAAGCAGACCATCAAAAGGTCTTTCATTCAAAAATACCTTGATGACTGGTTGCTGCTTCCACTCTATGCTCTGCTCCACTGTCGCTATGAACTGGAATCCTTCCACTGCCCCTTCCTCTCTCTGTCGGTCTGTTGACCCGAATCCTGCGTCTCCTCTGACAACTTCCTTGCCCCCACCTGGCAGATGATAAGGAACCATGATCAATTGTGCTACTGAGTCTCCTTTGCTATTTATCTGTGGTAACTGTGTCCAAAGCTGGATCTTAATGATTCCGGTGTAATCGGAGTCAATGACTCCCGGGATCACAAAGATTCCCTTTTTTCCAGCACTGCTCCAAAGCAAGACTATTCCCACAATGTTGCGGGGCATGGGTCCCTGATACTGGGAATTGACCAGCTAGACTCCGCCTGGCAGGTCACAAGTGATGTCTTCCTGGCACACCAAATCTAGTCCTGTGCTGCCCTTGGTTGCTGCCTGTGCCTTGGAAATGCTGGGTGTCAGAATGGATGTTGCTACTGGGATCCCTGCCCTGAGGCTGTCAGGGCAGGTGCCATCCCTATTTGAACTGGGGCTAGGGATACACCTGCTATTCGGTTTCCCGAATTGGGGCCATCACGTGCCCAATGGAAGCCATTGCGGCACCTTGGACACTGGGTGGTTGGATCGGGTGGATGGCTGGATGATCACACACACACACACCCTGTGTTGGGGCTGTTTCAATCTACACTCTCTCACGTAGTGTCCTGCCTTGCCACACTGGTGGCAAGCGCCCTTAACCTTATTCTTGGGCCGGTTTCCCCATTGCACTGCCGCTGCTAACAGACCCATTTTGTAAGAGTCTGTCCCAACATCAGCGCAAGCTCTGATCATGTCCATGAGTGTCAGATCAGGACGATGACCCATTGCCTGCAAAACCTTGCGGCAATCAAGGTTGGCATTATCCTTTGCCAGTTTCATCATGAGATCCTCCTGTGCCTCCTGATTGTCCACCTGCCTGCTAATTGCTTTTTCTAGCCTATTGATGAAATCCATGTAAGGCTTTTGCGCACGCTGTTTGATGGAGGTGTAATTCTTAGCTTCCTTGCTGGAAGCTGGAACCTTGAGATGTGCTTTGAAAGCAGTCTCAGAAGCCAGCTGGAGTGTAGCTGCCAGTAGGAGGGACTGCGCTGGGATAGACACGAACTGACCCAAACAATAAAGTTGCTTTGGGATCACTGCTCCACCCTCTAGCCTGCACTTCCATTCTGTACTCACTATCCCACAAAAGATACTGGCTGGGGCTCAACATCATCTGCATGATGTTTTCTAGTCATGAGGAATGAATGAGGTGGATTCACAGAGCTGCCGGAACATGTCCTTTGAGAATCTGCTTTGAAGATCTGTTTCTACGATGGCTTTGTGGATTTCTGCACGCAATTTGTATGGAATTGGTATGCACACCGCATGACGTTTTTCCAGTCGTGAGGAATGAGTGAGGTGGATTCACAGAGCTGGCGGAACATGCCCTTTGAGAATCTGCTTTGAAGATCTGTCTCTATGATGGCTTTGTGGATTTCCACAAGCAATTTGTATGGAATTGGTGTGTACACCATCATTTGATCACCAGTGAGGGCGTCCGTTTCCAGGCGGACTGGACATAGCTCTTGAAGTGCAGCCAACTCGTCAGCCGGTATCTCTCCTTTGCATGTTTCCTCCTCTACCATCAATTGAAAAGGACTTTTTTGTCATCCTGGAAGTGCCTGTGTTCCCCAAATTTCCATCCCCTCCCGCGGCTGCTGCAGGTGCCCCTGGAGGAGAGTCCCCCATGCCCCCACGTCTCAAGTGGATGATCGGGCAGAGATGTGTTGGGGCTGATGGTTCCTCGTAGACTGGAAGTACTGGGGAAGTATCAATCTCTGCTCGGACTGGATTAGCTGCTGAAATTGCCTGTCTACACTTGCTCCAAGTTTCGATGATGTCAGCAGGTGTCCTGGGCTCCTGCTTAAGGCAGTATACTATCCTATCCTATCCCAAACTTCATTGTGCCTGCTTCTGGGTAGAACAAACAATGCTCCCCAGATGCTTCACCAGCGCCATCAGACGCTGTCTACTGACACCAATGTGGTGCCGCCTGGCCAGGGCTTCGAGATTACCACAATGAGTCTCTTGTCTGATGGTCAAGTGCTTCCCCAAGCATGCCCCCATTACCACATGGCAGGGAATTTCCCAGATGCCTTACACAACTCATGAGTTGATGTGATCACAGGACGAATCTGAGTGGTACGGCTGGATAGGTGAAGCGCAGGACGATGTCCCTCAGGTTTGGTGGATGGACGGGGATTGTGGCCTCAGTTGCTGCGCATCCGCTGCTCTGCCTTCTGCTGCTGTGGATCTTGGCTTTCCCCGGCTGTGGAACGCATCCATTCCTATGTGTGAGGTCTGCCGGTGTGCAAGCGCGCTGCCTCCCTCAAGACTGTACTGAGTTCTGACTGGAGATGTTTTCCAGTCAGAACTTCTCTGCTACTCCCAAGTAGACACGTCATGGGTCACCATCTGTTGTAATGGTCTGTGGGAGTCGTGGTGCTGAACTCAAGGAAGGCATGCGAGACTGAAGTATGATGGAAAAGGCCAGCCCCGATACTCCGGGGTGGTCTGTATTTATTGACTACATTCGGGAGCCATCACGTATACCCCGCATGAGACCCCCATGACAGAAAGCTTGCTACGTGTCACTCGGCTGGCTGGGTTACACTTGCCAGCCTGCGTGCCCAGGTTAGCCATAAGCATACTAATCAGTGGATTGTGGTGAGACTTATTGTTCCCACCTTATCAAGGTACTGGAAGACTCCGTGTACCTATGCCTAGCTATTTGGTCTAGCTGCAGTTGGTGTCTGTTCAGCCCTATACGCAGACGTGAGCCAGACATCGTATGCTGTTTATGAGACCTTGGGTCTCTTACCTCCTGACATTTGTCCTACTGTTGTCAAAGCCCCCAGCCAAGGAAAACATGGAGTCGCTAATGCTCCCTATTGCTATTTAGTCTGTACCCAGTTTCCTTTCTGGTAAAGTCCAGTTGGTCTTCGAGGCGGTGTTCTCGCCGAATTAACCCATCGGAAAAGGTAGCTGTCCAATCAGTGACCCGGGCAAACCACACCTTTTGGCTTGTGCAGATCAGCTGTCACCAGGTCAGCAATCCTTCATTCAAATATCCTTCTGATGCTATTTTAGAAACGTTAGGAAGGCACCATATAATTCTTGGGACTGTTGCTAATTTGATAGAAATTATTTCAATTGTTCTCAGTGTGTTGTGCATAGGAGGAATCTCGTAGTGCTGTCACATTTTGCTTTTGGTAAGATGTGAGCACTTACTCCAACAGCTGTTCAAAATGTGTCACTTCTGAGAATAAGCATAAGACTGTACATGAAAGCTGTGACAGCAAGATCCCAATCAAAGCTGAATGATTGATGGTGAAATATCTAGAAAAACTTTGGCAGATGTCTGAGTGAGTGATCTGAATGCTTGAAAATTGTTTTCTCGGACATACACTTAAATGTGATATGGGAGAGAAGGAAAAGGTATGAACTTTGTCTGTTTCTTCAAAATATAAGTGTGCTCTTAAAATAAGGTAGTATTTTTTTTCTTTCTTTCACAATTTGGCCATGCATTTTGGAACTGTAAATGCCTTTGGAAATGTGCTGAAATCACATCCTGTTTTCATGACATTGGATGGGTTCTGCATTCCTCTGTGTTATTTTTACATGCATTATGATGTTCAGCTTGTCCATTTAAAACTCAAATGACTTATAAAACAATTTATGGGCAAAACTGTTTCCCATCTAATTCAGCATGCTCTCATCAATACATTCCAAGCAAAATGTCTTTAGGTAGTGACGACCATCTGTTCTGATATGGATATGTTGTCTAGCAATATTGATTGTTAACCACACACACACACCCAACATTTGTTGCATTTGAATATGAAAGTATCATGCTTTACCTTTGATGTTTAACAACCTTGGTTAGGTTTGCCTAAATTTAGCTAATCCTCATTAAAACTATCCAAGCTACTTAAATTTCACTAATTGGTTATGCACTTAGGGAGTTTGCTCTGTCCTCCATGAATGTTTGGTCAACCAATTCCATTAGGTGACCCATAATTTGACGTACAGAAAAACTCCAACATACAAATGCCCCGAGTTACATAAGATCAGACTTACATAATGATTTTGTGCTAAAACCATGTCCCGATTTACATAAATTTAAGTAACACAATTTCCTATGGGTTTGCTTCGAGTTATGTAAAAATTCATTTCCCTATGGGTTAGCTTTAATTTACATTTAAAAAAATCATTTTCCTATGTGTTTACTTCGAGTTACATACAGAATTTTTTTTCCTATGGGTTTGCTTTGAGCTACATAAAAAAACCAAATTAAGCAAAAGCCTACGAAATGGACTTTTTACATAAGTAGGCGTTTTACTGTATGATGCATCAGTTCCTCTTTCCACTTTATTAAGCTGACTCACCTTTTTTTAGAGCAGTATCCATTCTCTTCTCTGGATGTCTTTCCTCTACTAGTCTAAACATCCGAAATTCATTTCCCTTTCTACATAGGAAAAATGTTAAAACAGCACCTTTTTCATTATCTACTTTCTAGCTGCTTTTGGAGACTGAGCAACCTGAGAATTGCACATACGCTACAAGTGCTGCAGGTTCCTACCTTAGGGCTATGAAATGATCTAAATAAAAGACAGCTAGTGACCCCCTGTTTAGGTTCAGTAGTAGCTACCACTTCTTATTTGATAGAAAGTGTACCTGATAGATAATCATGTGGCAAATGTGAAGATGGAATTATTCAGTGTAAAAAAAAATTGGCCTCAACATAAGCCAATTGACCTCCAAACTCCATTTTGAAGTCCAGATCTGGGTCATATTTATGACACCCAGCTGGTGCTTGGTGTCAATTCCTTCTTCTCAAATAAATATACTTCTACACATCTGGGCAGGAGTGGTAGCAGAGGACTTGTGACAATTGAGGAATTGTAGGTGTCATCCTTCATACCTGGATATTCTCAAGCAGGTGGATCACTTCCATTTATTGTTTGGTTCATGTTAGCTCTTTGTTCTTTATTTCCTGGTTCAGTTAATTTACAAAAAGAAGGATGGGAAACTACTTGCATGCAGATGGAAAATAAACTATGGTCCTAAATAGCTTCAAAGTGTTAAAGTTAAGTTTCTGTATGCTTGGATGCTTTTTCTCTCTCTCCCAATAATGGGAAAATAACCACCATTAAGATTATTACCATGCAGCCACCTTTTGTGCTTCTGTTATGTTTCTCTCTCACATACATACACTTGTCAGCACTAAAGGTCTGCTTTCTTAAGCAATGCTCTGTATATCAGTTGCAGTCTTCAAAAGTTTATGCCAATAAAATAAATTAGTTGTTAAGGTGCCATTAGAGAGAGAGAGAGACTTCCACAGTTCTTTGATCCCTTTAAAAGGCTGGCTTACACATAGAAGGCCTGCCAGAAAAACTGCTAGCAGTGACTCAGTGCTAGCCAAGCTCCAACTTTAGAGGAGTTTCCAGTTTATCTAATCTAAGCCTACAAGATCCTTTTTATCTCCTCAGGAGGAATTGTTAACATGGCAATTTGTAAACATTCATTTTCCAATCAATTTCCTATTTGTTGAAAAGCTTCTCCCCAGAACTTGGCCAGAGAATATAACTGTGATGATTATAGTGTTTATGCAACCCATAAAGAGTCAATGGGAAATGTATTGAGTTAATTATTGATTGCAAATGATATGCCAAGTGCTGCCATTTAAATTTTCCTGCCTCTTGTCCTTTTACATGTTTTATATTGCTTGAGAAATGAGGTACAGATAAATATGTGTCCATATCTCCTGGGAAAATAGCAGTGGGATATTTAAGTTAGCAGCTCTGATCAGTAACACATGACCAATGCATTTGTTTGTTGAGAGTAGGCTGTTGGGGGGAAATATGTACATATGTACAGAGAGACAGGAGAGAGAGTGAGAAGGCATTAGCAGCAGCAATGTGCATATACAATATCTAGGCTTACTAAGGAAACAGCATCCCCCTTCTCTCATATTCCAGGACTGGCATCTGAGAACAAGGGATAAGGCCCACATGATGACAAAGGACAGGACCTTTGTGATGTTATGGGATGGAAAAGACTAGGTTTCCCCCAAAGGACTTTGTCCCACAGCTTTAAAGTAGGCTGACAAATTGCAGTGTCTTGTCATGCACCCATACAGCTGTTATGGTGGGCCCAATGTCAACACACCAATGTACATCCTGTACATCTGGTTGTTATGCAGCCTGGATGAATTGCATTTTTTTGCCCACCTTTGTCAATTACAGAACTTTCTAAGTCTTCATCAAATAAGAAAAACCCAGCTCAGCTCTAACAGCTGCAGCTGGAGGTTGAATCAACCACAGGTCTGAGTACCAAGAATGTCAACAACTTCACTTACATCTTTTACCTTCCCTCTGTTTCATCTCCTCATGAAAGCCCTCATCTGTACATCAGTTTTTTCTTCTGCCATTGCCTAGAGCCATGATGGCAAATCTTGGCACTCCATATGTTCTTGGGCTTTAATTCCCAGAAGCTCAAGCCCCCATGAATCCACACGAAGGGGTTTACTGTGATTCATCTGGCCAACACTGCCCTCGTTGCTTCCAGAAGCGGAAGTAAAACACACCAGTATGGACACATTTTACTTCCACTTCCGGGAGCGATGAGGGTGGTGCAGGCTGTATGAATTGCAGTAAACCCCTTCGTGTGGATTCATGGGGGCTTGGGCTACTGGGAATTGAAGCCCAAGAACATCTGGAGTGCCAAGGTTCATCATCACGGGCCTAGAGTTTTAGTGTTTGAATTATTAATTGGAAACCATTAACTGTGTTAAGGCAAAAGGGCTGGAATAGCACTGGTAAGGACTAGTTGTCATTTCCTAAATTTAATTTACTACATTGTATCAATTTGTTTACTTCCTTAAACAAATTATTGACACCAGTCTGAAGTGATACTTGTTAACTCCAGCTTCTAATGGAAATCCGGTGAACTTTCAAAGGTTTTGCAAGTGTCCAAACTTCACATGACCTTGTTCATGGTCTGCATTTGATTGACCATTCCGACTTTCCCTCTACCTTGTGCTTCTGGTGGCCAACCAAATGTGTACCTGCCGGGTTCCTAGGGGTAATCTGATTGTCCTTACCAGTGCTAACCACCACACAGGGAGGAGGCTTTTACGACTCACCGCCGCCCCCCCCCTGACCACCAGCTTGGTTATCAGGCCCGTTTGCAAGGATGCCAGAAAAAGATTGATGCCATGAGTGGAGAGGTGCACCTCATCTCCGAGAAACAAGCTGGGCTCCTCCTCAATCTGGATGGCCGGATGCTCCACCACTGTGGCAAAACCTTGCTCTGAAAAATATTGGGCAACAGCATGATTTACGGACCACCGGGCATGGTCAATGTGGTGGGGGTCACCGCCTCCCAGGAAAAATGCACGTGGAATGATGTGTGGCCAGATGAAATGGACCTGTGGCCAACACTGGTGGATCAGGCCCAGATCCCTATGGATGGATACCACTAAGTCCAGGCAGGTAACCTGGCCCAAGTCAATACCAGCCAGGTGCAGGACCAAAACATGAGGTGGAACATAACTCCAAGTGGTCAGGACGAATGGAATCAAATCTCACCAACTCATTCCATAGAAGCCATGCCACATCAGGTACGCCACCTCATGGAGCCCCAGGTGCATCCCCCATGGGGATGAAGCAGCATGTTGGGCAGCCCAAAAAAGTAACTGTGCCTGACGATCCACACCCAGGCCAGAACAGCAAGCGAAACAAGAGCTGAAATAAACAGAACAGAAAACAAGTGCCAGCGAGAAGCTCATTGCAACATAGGGCAAACATATGAACAAAAGCAATCAGAAACCCACCGACCCATCCGTCAGATGTCATCGTCCAAATACCCAAAAGCTGCGGCCATCAATGTGGCACCTATGTGGAATGAATGGGTCCCATACCGTGCCCCCGGAATGCCCAAAGTGTCAAGGGCGGAACCCGTGATCCTCCGGAACTTGTATTTCGTCAGAGGCAACCCATCCTGGTGGCAAAAAAGAGGTCCCTGAAGGGAGCCTCGCACAGCCAAGAAAGATGCCAAAGCCAAAACCGGACAAATTGCCCGGATACCACAGCTGAGAAGGACTGCCATGCTGCCCCTGCCCAGCTGGTCCACCTTGGAGTAACGGATGGTCAATGTGACAGAATCAGTGAACAAAGCCACATCTGCCAGCTCAAGAGCCCTGCGGGAACGGTCAGCCCGGGAAAGGGATACCAGTTCACTCACCCTCAAAGCCCCAAAGAAGGCCACTGTGGTGGCAGCATGAAATAGGGCAGATTCAAATTGGTTGTTGCAAAGGGCTGGCCAATCCTCAGACAGGCTCAAGAGAAGCTCTGGGGATACCGGTTGCCGCATATCTCGGCGAGGGCCGTGTTTCTGAGCCGAACCCTCCAGAACTCTGCGGATACAGAAATCTCCCGTGGTGTCCTGGTAACCCCGAGCCCTAGCGGCAAAAGCCAGGGCGGAAAGCCCGCTTGGGGTAAATGCTGAGCCAGTGCTCCAGCACCTCAATTTGAATTGGGGAGGGGCCCTTTTGCACTGGTTGCTGCATCTGGAGGGGCGTGCCTTGATCCCTGCTGATCGCGGCCCCGACCACTTGGCCCGCCCAACCAGAAGCAGGTACTGGCAGAATGAGGTCCTGCACAAATGGAGCACTCGTGCTTGAACTTGCACTGCTTCCAGCCGCAACTGCCCGTGGAGGAGAAATCCCAGCATAGCAGGCGGGCTGGAACCCCCTGCCCCGCTGGCTGGCAGGGGAACTGTGCTGGGCCGGGGCATTGAACAACATGGCCACAATGATAGCAGTCACCAGAGACAGGGCGGGACGGGTTCATATACAGCAACCAAAGCAACTTGTTGGGCTCATCCCTAGGCATCTAGGGGTGCAGGGCCATACACATACAAAATTCTTCATCATAAACCAGCCATGATTACCCCAGGAAATCAACATGTTCCCTATAGATTATATCCAGATACTGGATCATGAGAATCGCTAGATCCGGCAGGGTCAGATGGAAACTGTGGCATAAATCAAGTAGGCCAGAAGCCAGTTTGCCCACGGGCGGGGAGGCTTCTGACGGTGGGCCAATTCCTAATCACGGTCATCCTCCTTCTCCTCCCTGGTCATCTCCCGATTCAAAAGGCTAAACAAATCCACATATTCACGGTGCTAGTTCTTATCCCTGGTGGCCAGCAGGAGGTGGTTCCCCCAATGGCAATGAAAGGCCAATAGTTGGGATGGACGACCGTGGGACGGAATGGTAGGCTGGATTCACTGGAGGGCCATAAGGCCATATTGGATACGGGACATTAAGCTCTGCAGGTGTAATGCCAGGCGGTACTGGGGGATAAGGCGCCTGCCTGGGAGAGACATGTGAGGCCAGAAGCATTTGGGCCAAGAGCCAGGGCCATCTGCTATGGCCAGGGCCATTGGGCTGCAGGGGCCGGAGGCCTAAAATCTGTGTTTTGTGAGCTTACTTGACTGCCATACTCACCAGATGCACTCACAGCAACCACCCCCACCGGGGATTCCAGCTGCCGCAAAGCATCGGGGCTAAAGACCAAATTAGAGCCCACTGGGATGGAAAAAGGTGTCAATGACCTATCGAGGTCAGAGCAGTCAGGCGGAGGAAAGGCAGACATGCAAGCCGACATGGCCTCCACTGTCTCAGATACCGGAGGTGGCCATGCAGCCTCGAGTAGTTCTACCCTCTGAGTGAGGAGGGAAGTCAGCTGGGGCCAATCAGTGGCAAATGGGTCAGCCACTTGTCGGGCCGACTGCCTGGCCGATCGGCGCGTAGCCAGTGTGGCATCTAGGCCCACAGCACGTTCGATTGCAGCAATACGAGCCACCAAGGCCCTGGGGTCCAGAGCCAAGGTCTCCTGAGTGAGTTGAGACCCATGCTGAAGAGGCCCCACAACAGTCGGAGGGGTAGAAGATACCCCTCGCCTGGCAGGAGCCATGCCAATCAAAGGCCCCACCAGGTGTGCAGGGCTGCGGGCAGTCCTAGGCCCAGCAGAGGCCCTGCTACTTGACTGCACAGGCCTAAAATGCTCGAGCGGTGAATCCCAGCAGGCCTGCTCAGAGCTCGGCAGGTCTTCTTCTTGGGCACCATTCTGGCACCAAAATATAAAGCCCTGAAGAAGAGTGGGGAAAGCCACCCATGGGGCCGACCTTCCGTTACCCCTCTGGCAAATTACCCAAGGCCGAGGGGTGAGGAAGGAAGAGCCAAGCCCCCTAAGTGAAGGGCACAGCAGGGCCGCAGCGAAGCACCATGGCTAGATGACAGCTTGAGCAGCGAGCCTCCAACTGAGCTGCAGCCGAGCGCCGCAGAAAACGCCGCTCGAGCACAAGGGAATCGGCTGGGCAAGAGAAGCCAAACGCACCCTGGCCCAGCCAAACTTGGAAAGGCTGGCAGGGGTAGGCAGAGTTCCCTTTAAGGGCTGCTTGGTTCTGCCCCTTCTGCTTGGCCCTGGTGCTCATCTCTGAGGGTGGGGGCCGGCAAAGCACATGCCAGCAAGATTCCCCACCGTCATGCGCCCATTCTGGTTGTGATATGTACTATTCCCAAACTTCATAATTTCCCTGCTATTAGGGATCCTTGAAACTATTTTTCAGAATGCCTTTTTAATGATTTGGTTCCTGGACTAAAATGCACATTGGAATACAGTTATTCTTCCATGTTTTCATTTTTCTATGATAAAATTCCCAGGTTAAAAATTGCATCAATATATGCGTAAATATATATTGTTTAAATGAATACCCTACCAATTAAAATTCAGACTTTATGATTAACTGATAACAGTTTTGTGGAGAATAATACTTTTTAAAAATAGATATATGAATTTTGGTAATGTTTAGCCAATATTATAAAGAGACAGAATAATATCTGCCTATACATTATCTGTACCATTTAGAATATTATAAACTTCTCTTATGTTATGCATTGCACATCTTTTTAACAGACTGCTCCAAATCTTATATCATTTTCTTAGCTGGAATATACTTCATTGCCATCAGGCTGGTTACCATTTTCTCCACTCTTTCCAACTATGCAGTATCCTTTTTCTGCATTCTGCAACCAGAATGATTACTATGCACACTGTTGTACACTGGGTGGTTTGGAAAAATGTGTCAATACCTTTCCTACATTTGAGTTTCTCTGTTCTCTGTATCAAAGGATGGCATGGATGATCATGAAAACCAAACCAGGGTGACTGCCCACATGCCTGCAACATACTTTTGATAGTTTGCAACAGACAATGAGCACAATGTATATACCAAATGTGTTGTACAGTGGACCCTCGATTAACAACATGCTCGAATAGCGTCATTTTTGATTAACGATGCTACAACACTCCCAATGGGTACTTTTTCCCATCATTATTCGAAGAACAACTTTTTTGCCGTTATTTGAATAATGACGTTATTCCAATAGTGATGCTACTTGGGGAACCAAGTAATGTCGCTATTCGAGGGTCCACTGTACTTCTATTGTGACTACTTGTCCAATTTACTCTTTGGCTTACATTCAAATGTCTTTCATTTAAAAAAAATAGAGAAAAGCAGAATTGTATTAATCCTTGATCATGGTGTGTGAGTGAAAATTAATCTCCTTAGGGAAAATATTAAAGTTAGGTTTTTGATGTATTTATAAACTATACTAGCTTTGATGTTCATTGCTACTGGCAAAGCGTACATATTTTACACAGCTATATGCTTATAGAACATTTGATATAGATGAATACATTCAAAAACTCTATTTGCCTCTGACTAACTTGACAATTACATTTTCTTTGTAACCAAATTGGAAAGTCACAACTATGCCACAATAAGAAACTAGCTCTATTTGTTATTCAACTACCAAAAAGCACACACATCCAAATTACATCTATTCAGCCATACAGGAAACACTTAAAGGCTAATTTTGGTGATCCAGAATTTTACGGCTTATTTTGGTGATCCAGAATCCATGGTATCAGTGTTTAATTTTCATTTTGAGATGAAAAATCACTATTGCATAACAACATAGAAAAATAATCCTCTATGGTCTGTCAACATTGTTCATTAGGGTAGCAATTTAAAATGATAATTCTTGTTTCCCTGATCTGATGTCATATGCTGATGTTATGTACTCAGTGACCTCCATTTATTTTCAGATTTTTTCCCCTTATCATAAATTATCATTTAATTTCTGGCTTCTAAATAATGAAAATCACCCAATACATGTCCTCACATGCAAGGAAGCAAGAAGAAGAAATGATGAAAAATGATAAACAGAAAATGCCAGTTCTGGACTAGATCTACTAATGCAAACCAGGATTAAATTCCTAATCCAAGGATGATTTAAACCAACGCCACTGCTCTCAGACTCCTCCTGATAGTTCTTTAATCTCACCACTCTCCTTTTGTCCTCATTTGGCATCTCTCAGGGGAAATGTAGTGGGAAGTGTCTATCTAGTCTTACAAGGATCATTTTATTATATATTCCAAAATGTTTCCATTTACAGCTTTGGCAATGCCTCCAGAGAATTTAACTCAAAAAAGATTCACTGCCACCATCCCTGTAGAACACAAAATTCTTCATTTCAATGTGAACCTAGTAGTTAGGCAAGGACTAGCATGAGAATTTCAATTTATGCAAAATCCAGACAAGAAATAAATTTTATTAAAAAGAAAGAAAATATAAGTGGGAAAATAAGGGGGAAGGTAACGATTCCAGACTGTTATTTCAGAGTAAGGTTCTTAAAAATGACACAAGTATGCATACAGTTTGAGATATGCAGAGATTCAACAAATAAAAACAATAAAAAATATCTGTGAGTTGACATTATACATACATAAAAATGAAAACAGCTAGGCATGTATGAGTCTGGCTCTTTTGCTAAGCAAGGCAAGCCTCAGGAAGTCTAGTCTCTCAAAAAAGCATGCACATCTTCAAATTACACTTTTTTGGGTTGGCTTTTATTAGCAACTAGCAACTAGGTATATTTTGTGTGTTGATGGTTGGGGTTATTTTTGGGGGTTCACAGAAAGAGAGAGAGAGGTTGGGTGGGTGGAGCTTCACATTCAGCCCTTGCCTGTCGGAGAAGGGGGTGGATTTCTCTGACAGGCATGGGTGAAGCCGCGGCAAGGCTGCTGCCAGCCTTCGTCCCAGGGGCCATGGGGAGAAGAAGGGCTCCCCCTCCTTCCCTGCAACCCCTCCGAAGCCGTGGTGAGGATGGCACTAGCCTTCATCTCTGGGGCCATGGGGAGAAGAGGGTCTCCCCCTCCTCCCCACCACCCCACTGCATTCGACCCTTGCCTGTAGGAGAAAGCAAGCCCCTTCTCCGATAGGCAAGGGCTGAATGTGGAAAGTGATCTTTTCCCTCCAGGAGGCGAAGGCAAAGAACGGAGCACCGTTCTGCCTTCATCTCCTGGAGGGAAGCAGTTTGCTCCCCTTGGTTGGTGGGGGCTGAAAGCTTTCAGCCCTCATCCCCCATGGAAGGCAATAGCTTCCCTCTGTGAGGTGAAGGCACAATGGAGTGCCGTTCTGCCTTTGTCTCCCAGAGAGAAGTGTTTCAGCCCTCATCCCCCATGGAAGGCAATAGCTTCCCTCTGTGAGGTGAAGGCACAATGGAGTGCCGTTCTGCCTTTGTCTCCCAGAGAGAAGTGGATCACACGCATCAGCCATTTTTTTAATGCACTTGCAGGCTGTTCCACCTCATCTATGCTTGCGTCCTTCAGCCTGATTGGCTGAGGGGTGGCACAGTGTGGAGGATGCTGGGAAGTGTAGTTTTCTTTTTTGTTCGTGCTAGTGGGGCATTTGCTCCACTCTTGGCTTCCAGACCCTTGCAGCGATGCTCGCAGGGTCAAAAGGTAAGTGTGGCTGGCTTGGTGCAGGATGGTCAGGATGGGTGTGGCCACACATGCCAGACACAGATGGCCCAACCCCCTTCTTATAATAATAATAATAATAATAATAATAATAATAATTTTAATTTGTACCCCGCCCCTCTCAGCACATGGCCGACTCTGGACGGCATTACAACATAATCAAATACACAATATACAGTCAAAATATAAACAAAACCAACAGTAAGTACAATACAGGTAATACAAATAAATTACACTAGAATTCTCTACAAAATGGCAATTTCTACAATGTTAACAATACAACATTATCACGTTTAATACAGACCCAAACATAAACACGATCCCTCAACTACTAATGTCCCCAAAACATAACCCCATAGCTCATAGGTATAGATTGGTCATCAGGTGTTAATGACTGCTAATCCCCTTGAAGTTTACTAGAAAAGCTGTCTCTGGTTACAATATACATTTGCCTAGAGCTAATATCCAGACGTGCATGCAGTTCTATTTTACAGAAAAACAACATTTAATAAGCTTTATTTAAAGAAGTTATTTTTGAAATTCATTACCCTCTTTAGCCCTGAAAGGTGACACAGGGAGGTACGATTTCCTTCTCCCTCTTCTTCAAAGAACTGTGGATGTGTCAGGATGTGTTAGTCAAGTGTTACCATTCTTTCCCCTGGCTTCATACATTTCACATGGTACACTTGTTGATAGTTCAAGGCTGGTGCAGGAGTTGTTATTGCTTCACAACAACATTTGGGTGGTTCACAAGGTAATTAGCATTCCCTGCACCCAACAAGCTCATTGTACGGACCTCCCCCCCCCCCCCCGAAGTAACTTTTTTGCATGTTATAGTGTGAAGAAAAGTTGCATGTGCTGAAATCCTCTCCAGAAAAGTTTATAGGTTAATTTCAGATATATATGAAATGTGTTAAGTTGTGTGTGTGAGAGAGATTACTTGCATTCTTTTAAAAAGTCATTTAAAAAGGCTTGAAAATTTGTATTTCTCTGACAACTTGAAAAGTTGGGGGCTATTCTGATGCGCTTCCTGCTAGATCTGTTCCTTCTGTTCTTTATTGTATGGGCAAAATGTCTATTTCTATGAAGGTAAAGTACTTTCAAACCTCCACCATGCTTCCAGGAATACAGAATGGATTGGACTAGAAGGAAAGAAAAACAAGGACTAACAGCAATAGCAGAGGCTTCTAAGTGCATTCAACAGCCTTTGTTGGAACTTTGGGAACACAGTGGTTTCGGGAACTTCACAGGGGAATTGTAGATGCAGTTATTTCAAATGAAACCATCTGTTTCTAAGCCTCTCCATCTGAAACGTGGAACTGTAGCTAAGAAAACACAAGAGACCTCTCCTTTTCATCAAAGCAAAATGGAATGGAATTGAGAGAAACATGCTTTTATTATCTTTTTCTTCTATCTGTTGAAAGCATAATTCTATTAAAAACTGCAATTTTTTGTAATAGGGAGCTGAAACTAAGCACACGCTAACACAACACAATTAAAAATTACACACAAGTAGGAACAATAAATACATGTGTGCATGTGCAATAACACACGTAGGAGAAAACTCATTATGAAAGATTGGATATATTTATTCCATTACATTTTGATTTGCTATATTATTTCCAAATTATGTGTTGATTTATTTAGGTTTTGTTTGGGACTCATTTCCAATATTCTGTGACTCTTTTATATCAAGTCCTTGAGGAGGTTTTTCCCCTAATTATTACATTTGGCATTTTGGATAAATTAGTTATTCTCCTATTGTAGTGATCCAAGTTCAGACAACCTCTTTGGCATATGGTATACATTTGAAGGTTATACCAATAAAACCCATTACTTATAGGCACTTTGCATTGCTTTTTCAGCACTGTATTTTAAGCTTAGCATCATTAAGAGACTAAGAACTAATGTTGGAGTTAAAACAAGGAATGCTAGACTTGAAACAGAGAAAATCAGATTCATATCTGTCAGAAGGCTTACCGGATGACCTTTGGCTATCTCACAAATTATTTGGGAGGTAAATAATTAATGGGAATCACATCTAATAATAATATAAGCAAAGAATAACATCTTATCATGCAAGGTGGCTTCTCATAGCATTCCCTTCAGATTGTTATATATGTTTGTCACTAGCACTTAGTGGTGCACAACAAACTATACAACCATGAGAAAAGCACAAGAAGGTTTCAGGAGTGGCATATTGTCACCTGCTTTGTGGAAGAAAAATGCAGGGGAAATTGAGATCAATCAAGAGGAATCAGTGGAAGCAAACATAATCACAGATTGTTATTTTTCTTATAACTAGAAGGTATTCTAGTTGAAAATGACCTATTCAACTTTTCATCACAATAATCACTTGTGTTAATTAGTTTATTTTGATGCATAGCTGTGCTTTCACTCAACTACTGTTTGTTAATTACTACAGTTAAGGCAATGGTCATGACTTTCAGAGCCCTCTCACCCCACTGATTATACACTTGCTCCAAAAAGTGTGAGTAATAAATTATTATATCCTTCCTCTTGAAAATTTGTATAATAGCAGCACTCTATATATTGGGTAATGTGTGTTACAATCAACAATGGTGTATGAGAAATAATATGTCATTGTGCCACTTAACTCTTTTGATTTGAATGTAAAGACTGACCTGGATAACCTCCACTCCCAGGTACTTTGAAGGCTGTTACTTGAGGTGCTATATTTCAGTTTAAAAGCCAATCCAATGTGTCATATTTTCCCTTAACACTAATGCCCCATGCTTGTTTGTGCTTCTTCTGAATAACAATCCTGTCTAGACCCCTTCCCCAGCTGCTTCTTTCTTGCAGTGCTGAGTAGCTTGAGCTAGATTGCTTATGGAAATGGGAATGAGAAATGAGAAGATGAAAAACAATACACTGCGGAACTATATAAAACAGAGCCATATCAAAGAAATAATGTTTGTTGAGTAATTTCTTGTTGAAAATGCAAATAAAGAACAAAGGGCTTATTCCTTCAAACTGGCTGCCACTGTTCCCCAAGGAATCCATTTTCATCTAAAAGAGAGAAAGAGTATTGTTAGGTGTTTTGTACCCTCCCTCTCAACAGCAGATCCAAGAAACAAACTGAGCCCTAAAGTAGACAAGATCTACAGGTAGCTTGTGGACATCATGCAGCTCTCCATTTCCCACAAGCTGTCCACACTCAAGATGATATGGCCAATTTTTGCCAAAGAAGTCACTCAGACAGCTGCTTTATGTTTCTGGGCCTTGGAAGGGGGTGGGCCCTTGATGACACTTTGATCTAAATCAGTGGTGCCCAAACTTTTTTTTCACAGGCCGGTCCCGCCACAACACACAGCTGCGGGGGCCGGAGGTGGGCTGCTCCCACTGCTGACAGTTTTGACATCAGCAGCAGCGATGGTGATCACACTTTGTCCTGGCTGCTCCAAGCAGCCTCTGGCTCGGTCTCATCCCCTCTGCAGCCTTTTCCAAAGCCGAACACTGCATTGAGGAAATTTTTGGAGCCTCCTCTGTTTCAAAATCTGCAGCACTGGAAGAGTAAACCTGGTGCGCTGCAGTGATGTCATCCTGGGCATGCCAGGGGGCTCTCCTAGCACTGCAGATTTTGAAACAGAGGAGGCTCCAAAAATTACCCTGGCATGGTGATTGGCTTTGACAAAGGCTAGAGAGGGGATGGGACTGAGCCAGAGGCTGCTCAGAGGAGCCAGGACAAATTGTGATCGCTGCCGCCACTGCCACTGCTGCTGACATCAGGCGGTGGAGGTGGGAGGAGGGGTGTTCCATGGTGAGCCCAGGTACTCACCACTGACCACATTAATGATATGCATGGGCCTAATTGGGCCCACAGGCTATAGTTTGTGTTCCCTGACCTAAAATCAAATTCAAAGGAAAAAATAGATTGAAAATTTTCCTCTGAAGCCTTCCTCTATGTTTTTAAAAGAAGTTGTCATTTTGGGCATTACATGGCCTGGTTCACTCCACCTTGGTGTTTGAAGGATTTAGCATTTGTACCCCAGCTCTCAGACTTTGTCTACTCCTACCCTAAAGTTTCCCCTCCCCTTACTAGTGGGGAAGATTTGAATTGCAGGCAGAACAGGGGAAGGAACTGGAAACAAGCTTAATTTGTATGAGAAAGAGTTGTTTTACTTACTATATATACAAATAATAATATAGCACATTCTAAAGATTATACTAAAGCAGAATATGAAGATATATTTTAATATAAATTACACAGTGACAAAAGTTTTCCTGTTTTGTTTTAATGTAAATAAGACAATACAAACTATCAGTAGTTGGTGCTTTATTATATAGACTTTTAAAGATGAGAAGCATTGGGGAGGTTGGTTGCATCTTTTTAACATCTATCCAGTTGTTCTGTGCTTGTTGTGAGTGTTTGCTTTTAAGCTCAAAAGGAAGGATCACAAATTTTTGCAGACTGCTTGCAGAAATCATGGAGACCCTGGGGAGGAAGAAAACAATGTTCCTTCTGTCACCAGAAGCTGGGAAAAATCATGAGGCTTAAAAATTCACCAAAGTGACTCTCCCAAGTTTTTTTTTAAAAAAATCAATATTGATAACCCTGAGCAGGTTCCACACAATGAGATCAAGCTGCCAAGAGGTTACGGCAAAATGTAGATTTCCCCATCACTTGAAAAGTGGCAATTTTTTGTGGTTATGGGAAAGAATGGACACAGTGCAGTTTGGGAGTGGGGAAAGTAAATGTTCCATTCTGTCGAATGCTGTTCTGGACTATTTTTGATATAGGTTTAATATGCAATTCTCTATTGGAAACTAGTCTTACAGAGACAGATGAGAGCAAAGCCTTGCTCAGCTGTATTATAATATCAAAAATCTTCATTAATCCCCCTCTCAAGCTGAGCTCTTGCTGGAATACTCTGTGGTTGGTCCCACAGCTTCTTTGTCTTTCCATCAATTTTCTTTCCCTTGATATATTTGACATTCAAATCATAACTCCTGATGTCTCTTTATTGAAATCAGTTGAGTTGCCCAACCTGATTAGTAAACTTTGCAGCAAGCGGATCCACAAAATTAAGCATATCTTTGACATCTTCAATAAACAGTTGGCACAACTAAGCTAACTGCTGATGAAAATATCAAGCACAAGCTGAAATGAGTTCCAAGGAGTGTCAGAGATCCTTGTCTAATGATGTTGTGCAGCCTGCTTTTAGAGGGAGAGGGCAGTCATGCATATAATGATGTGGTGGGGGAAAAAACAGCTTTGTAATGGATGAGGATGCACATGACATGTTTTCTAAAGCACATATATTCGAAACTCCAACTGTCCTCAACATGCCCTGGCAGATTGCACTATGGCTTTTCTCAGTTGTGGGAAAGAAAGGTGTTGTACACCCAAAAAGGTGAGGGTAACAAATGTACAATCACCTCTGAATTACTTCCCAGGGAGTTTAAATATGGCTCAAATTGTTCATTTCTTTTCTATCTCAGTGACGGCTTAGGATATTTGTAAAGATTGCAGTGATTTCAATGAATTTTCATCCTTTGCTCTTCTGTGAAAATGTCTGTCTTTCACCTTCCTGATACATTGGAAACTTAGCATTAAAGCTACCAAATAATTTTGCCAATGTGCTATTTCCCAAACTTATAGCTGTGTTAGAATACCATTTGTATTCTAAATTAAAAATTAGAGACACACTTTATTCATGTGCTCATTAAGATGAATAAATATATTAATTATTTTTCTGATGGCCACACAGAAAGTATCTCCCCATAGTATCCTCCCCTTTTCTGTGCTATGGCGCCCATCCAAATTGTGCAGCAGCACAGCTACTGACATACATTTGACATTGTAGTACAGAAATGTATTCATAGGCAACCTAAAAGAATGTTTTCTCCTTTCTTATCCCTCAAACCTCTCCTCTTCTCTAAGATACCTTGATGACCTCATTATCATATGGATTCATGGATATAAACCACTAGAGAAATCTGACCAGTAATCAGTGCCTCAATGAGTCTACACAGTGGGTATACATTCTTGACACAACTGTTTGGATGCACAAATGAGCAACACATTATAGTAAAAATACAGTGATTGTTAGATATATGTGCATCCTTCCAGCATCCAAACAGATGGCATCATGAAACCTAATGTATGTAGACAAGCTCTTTGACATAACCACATACACTATGATCCATAAGAGAGATGCCGAAAATTCATGGATTTGCAGCAGAATTTTCTTAAAATGCAATACCTTGTCAATGATGTGAAAAACCAATTGCCAGGTAAAGATCTGCAAGATAAACCCAAAAAAGAAAATAGCAACACTATTTATGTCAAGTAATTAAAGAGATGGGAATACCATAACACCTTATATGTCTCATGAGAAATCTGTACATGAGTCAAGAAGCAACAGTTAGGACAGGATATGGAATGATGGAGTAGTTTGGAATAGGAAAAGGAGTAAGAAGAGAAGGCTACATTTTTGTCATCCTGCTGATTTAACTTATACACAGAACACATAATGCTCAACACAGGGCTGGATGAATCAAAAGTTGGAATTAAAATCGCTGGGAGAAACATCAACAATATGAGATATGCAGAAGATTCTACCCCAATGGCAGAAAGTGAAGAAGATCTAAAGAATATCTTGCTTAGGTTGAAGGAGGAGAATGCAAAAGCTGGCTTGAGACTTAATATCAAGAAAACCAAGATAATGGCAACAGGCCTTATCACTCCCTGGAAAATAGATGGGGATGAAGTAGAAGCAGTGACAGACTTTACATTCTTAGGATCCAAGATCACTGCAGATGGAGATTGCAGCCTGAAAGAAAAGGACAACTAATTCTTGGGAAGAAAGATATGAGAAATTTGGACAAAATAGTTAAAAGTAGAAACATCACCTTACAAACAAAAGTCTGCCTAGTCAAAGCAATGGCATTTCCAGTAGTGATGTATGGTTGTGAGAGCATTACCACAAGGAAAGCTGAACACAGAAGACTAGACACCTTTGAGATGTGGTGTTGGAAGTGAGTTTTGAGAGTACCCTGGACATCAAAGAGAACAAATAGGTCAATCTTAAAAGAAATCAACCCTGACTACTCCATGGAAGGTCAAATATTGAAGATGAAATTAAAGTACTTTGGACATCAAATGAGAAGGGAGGATCCACTTGAGAAAGCCTCAATGCTGGGAAAGGTCGAGGGCAAAAGAAGAAGTGGGTGGCAGAGAATGACATGGTTAGATGGCATTGTTAATGCAATGTGCACAAAGCTGGACAGGCTGTGGAGGATAGGGGTGCATGATGTTCAGTGGTCCATGAGGTCGCAAATGGTCAGAATCGACTGTGCAACTGAACAACAACAAAAAAAAATTACGGTCATCCACAGCTGAAAGCTCAGACCATTCATATGCATCACAACTAATCTGTGGCCCTTTCTGGACCATAGTAAGTTCCACTGCCAGGCTCTGGATGACAGGCCTATAATCACATAAAGTTCCCAGATTTAAGCATTTACATACAACAGGTGACCCAGCATTGATCTTTACATATAAGGAGGGCCGTTAACCATTGGAATCCTGCAAAAACGCCCGCACCCATCCCTACTATCCCGTACTGAGCCGCCCGCACTTGCCTTTACCCCAACCAAACATTGCCGCAAGGGTCCGGCAGTCGCCAGTGGGGCAACTGCCCCACGAATGCAAACAAAACAAACCAACTACAAGTCCCAGCATCCTAGGTGCCGCGTGACCCCTCGGCCAATCAGGTTGACAGACGAGAGCATGGAGAACATTGGGAAAGCCGGTGCGCCCAATACAAAATGAGCCACGGAAAATAGCTGTCGCATGAATGCGAACAAAAGAAAGAAAACTTCAAGTCCCAGCATCCTCTGTGCTGTAACCACTAAGCCAAACAAGCTGAATGTCATGAATGCATACAACATTGGGAAAGCTGGTGTGCAACCTAAAACACAAGCTGCAGATTAAAAAAAACACAAATTCAAAATAGAAAACAGATAACCGTCATATCCAAAACAGTGCGTGCAAAACACAGCTGCAAAATATTAGACTTCTACACACAAGGCACCCAAGACACAGTGAGGGTAAAGTTGCATGTGTATACCATTGTGCACACACACCTAAAACCTCAAAGGAAACCCTAAAGGAAAAACCCAACCACCACTCCATACTACGAATGTCGCATAAGTGACAGCTGATGCAAAGTATGGAGCAAAGTCTGTCAAATCATTAAACAAATAAAGAAAAGAAATCTTTACCTATAAAGAGGGACGTTAACACGCCTGCACCCATCCATACTATCCCATACTGAGCCCTGTACACTTCCCTTTTCACTGACTGACCATCGCCGTAAGGGTCCGGCGGCCGTGAGTGGGGCAGCTGCCCCACGAAGCGGACAAAAAATTGAACTACAACTTCCAGCATACTCCGCACTGTGACCACTTCAGCCTATCAGGCTGAAGTGCGTGAGCATGTAAAACATTGAAAATGCCGGTGCATGAAAAATAAAATAATGCCTCACGCAACTGGAATGCAAGGCCGCCAAAGGCAGATGCAGCACCTCATGCAATGAGAGCGCAAGGCCACCGAAGGTGGACATAGTGCCTCATGGCCTCGCTAACCCAAACCCACAAATACATTGTGAAAAAACCGCCAGCCTTCTTTCCCTGAGCAACAGGGAGAAGAGTGAATCCCTCTCCTCCCCACTACCCCGCTGAAGACATGGCGAGACCACCGCTGGCCTCAAGGTACGTTGAGCTGTGGGGGAAACCATCAGAAGGCAGCACTTCATCTGGGGAAGCACCCTCCCTGGTGAATGACTTGCTGATGCCTTTGTTCTACCCACACCACTGTTTCGAAAACTAGCATGAAACAGCGGCAGAGGTAATAGAAAAGCAGCAGCCAGCAATCTGCAAGGAAGAGCACCACCCTTTATGGAACGTTGCCTGCCGCACTACAATTTTACAAAAAACCACCTTCACAGTCACAAACACAGATCTCCCATTAGGTAAGCCAGGGGAAAAGGAGGTCGAGAGGAGAGAACAATTGCGAAGCAGGTAGCTCTTCTTTGCCTCCTTCTTCCCTGACCAACCTAACCAATGTTAGCGGACGAAGAGCAAGCTGACTGCCGGCTCTTCATTTTCCCCATCGCTGCATTGAAAGCTAATGTCGAAATAGCAATGGGGAAAAGAGGCAATGACAGACAGGCAGTTCATCACTCCGGAAACCACAACCACAACAAAACAAATCAGTTTAAAAATACAACCAACCATCAAAAATAAATAAATAAATAAATAAATAAATAAATAAATAAATAAATAAATAAATAAATAAATAAATAAATAAATAAACCCAGTAAACAACAAAACAGTAATCAACAAACTCAACAAAGCACATCCAAAATACCAAAAGCTAACGAAAAACCATGAAAAATCACTAAAAACACCTATCTACAACATAACAACACAAAATACGTTACTCAAAACCCAATAATAACACAAATTAACAAAATAAATATGGGGGAAAATGAAAAAGAAATAACAACCAGAAATATCCAAATCAATAAAACACATATAAAATCCAGAAAAAAAACAAAAGAACAAGCAAAAACACTTAATTAAATATAGAAACACTTTACTTAAACCTCCCAGCCCAAAACCCCAAAATCACAACAAAATAAAAAATGAGATAATAACTCAAGAGAACTTATGAAACACGTCCTCCCTCCATGCCTATGCAGCAGAACTGAAGAGACAAAGACAATCACACTCTTAATTACAGCCCCACCTAGAGGCCCAAAGAGTATCCAAATAAAAAATTAAAAAATTTAAAAATTAAAAAAGTTCAAAAAAACCCTAAAAAATCCAAGTCACCACCACCCGAACCAACTCTAACAAAAAAAAAAAAAAACACTGCCCAGCAAGGCCGGGCAAAATATGCTAGTAAGGTTGTAAGAACAATACCTTGTTCCAACCTTAGAAGCCAACTGTGTCTACTCATCTGTTCTATCACAGAAACTGACAATGTCACCCAGAACATTAGGGATGTGTTGACATGTACATCTCTGAATATGACTTGTGCCATCTTTGGCAGAAATGTACCTCTGTATTTTACATAAGACAAATGAAATAATTCATGTGTAAGAGAGCAAAATCTTTGCAAAATACAAATCTGACACCAAAAATAACAACAAAAATCTGTTTCAGAATTTTCAAACTTCCCAGGACACTTTATTATCAAATCAAATCCTTATTATGGTCCATGATCAGCATAGAACAGCAAAAGGAACAGAAGTTAAAATGTGGATACCTAAAACATATCAAGAGACAAAAGATAAAATGAGGGTGCTTATGAAGGAGCATTTCTGCTCAGAGTTAAGGAGTAGTAAAATTAGTGCATAGATCAATAATGTTACAGCTATTAGTAAGTCTATGGTTACTTTATTAGTTTGAAATGGACCTTTGTGGGAGGAGAGGGAATGATTGCCAAGGGTAATTGGTTAGGAAGATACCTGAGATAGGCTGCATTTATCAAATTCCAGAACATGTCTAAAGGCTTAAATAAAGACTAAGGCTTCTTAGTTCACTATGTGTATTCATAAGCAAAGTGGTGTTTTGTTTTGTTTTTTAATGTCCTGGCATGATTAATCAGAAGATGAATGGAGGAGAAAAGCAACTTCTTTATTCTACTTCTTTGCACTTCAAAGAGTAACCTATACACATTTGAGTGGCAAACACAAGTCAGGATGTTTCTGAACTCTGTTTTTGTGTGTTTATAATGTGGGTATCACATTGACATTTTATTTCATGTGCCTACACCTGCCTTCACTTTGGGTCCACCCCCACAATGTATATTTCTATATAAACATGTGGCTAAATATTTCACTTTTGTGTTTAAGGAAGTGTTTTGTGGTCCATCAAAGCCTACACTTCTATTTTTGTTTTGCTTTCTTTTTTATCAGTGCTAAAACAGAATTGCATGGCTAACTCTTAGGGGCAAAAATACTGAAGCAATTATAGCACAAACATTTTGTTAGTTATAATAATAAAGTTAATGTTTATATTAGCATTTTGTAACAGATAATAAGTAAGTAATGCAAAAAAGTAAAAAAGCAAACTGCAAATCTGAAACAAGACAGAAAGATTGATATATGAATGCCATTTTTAATAATAAAATTCTTTTCTCTTCTTTCTATCTTTAACATCCATTATTTTTATTTATTCTCTTTTTGCTATGGGGACACATCTTTCAGACAAAGCATACCTTTAAAAAGAAGAATGGGCAGAGGAATGGCAAAAATAGCAGTATGTAACTATTCTTTTCATTGACATGATCTGTTAAGAAATACCAAGATTTGCTCAAGCTAATATGGTATGAGGAAGATAAATAATGCTGGGCTAAGATGTGCTCAGCTTTGAATGTCTTTGTGGATGTATCAAAGGGCCTAATGTTTGAAAATATTGGGTCCAGATTAAATTTAAGTGGTTAATCAAAGAATGTCTCATTTTACAGTGCAACAAAATGTAGAGAATTCAACTGTCAGCAATCAATAGAAGCAATTAACAAGTGTTCTTCTTGCAATCTAAATTGTTCTCCATTTTCTGGAAATGAAACCGAAATTTTCCTGCCTTTCATTTTGCCTTGGCAGGGGTTACCTATGAGCATTGTAGATAGCTGTCTGACTTGAAGAGCCACTTATAGGTCAGAATTGGCAATTACAGGGCACAATGACAAAACAAGTTTCCTTGCCTTTCCGGCCTGTCCCTTTTCTCAGCATTACACCTGAACTCAAAAGCTCTATTCACCTCATTTTATGTTTCATTAACACAACACATAGACTGCACAAAAAAAAAACCTTGGAGGAAGATTTTCCTTATTTGTTTGTTTACAAACCAAGTGATCAATATACTCTGTTACTAAAGAGGTCACAGAAATATACACTAAGAGTAGATTCCATCCAAAAATGTCAATTTTAAAAAAATGGAGAAGGCATAAATTTTTTTTGAAAGTAAATACCTTCACCAGCCATTACATATAATACTGAAAACACAATTCTTCAATAAACTTTGCAAACCAAAATAAGTTGCTGCATTTTTACAAATTGATTGGATGCGAGAGAACAAACCTTAAAGAAAACAGGGCAGGTCAACTATAGAGGTCTTCGGAGGTCATTTCAAAGAAAGAATACTAGAACATTCAATGCTTTTATTAGTTGTGACAAACTTTTTTATGCCTCTACATTAGAAAATAACTTAGAGGTAGGTAGAAGTGTAACTATTTGTTGATTGTCCAACAGACAAGAAATGCATTGCCCTAAAGAGAGAGAGAAAACAGAAGAGGGTATCAATAACCACACAGAGAAAAAATAATATATGCCATTATAGTGGGACAGGAGCCAGATAAATAACTCAGTAAGTTAGATATCTGCTTGTGGATTCAGAGGTTGGACGTTAGATTCCCCATGGTGCCTTCTGTGAGTAGAGCCTTGAGCGAGCTGCACAGGCCTGGAACGCTTCAAAAGGTGGTAATGGTACACAACTTTTGAGTGTTCTGTACCCAGAAAAACATTGAAAGGATCACCACAAGTCTGAATTAACACACACACACACACACTGTATATACTCGAGTATAAGCATAAGCCAATCCTAATATAAGCCGAGTATAAACCAACCCTATATATATGAACACTCAGAAGTGGTGTACTGTTACCACCTTCTGGGGGCATTCCAGGACTGTACAGCTCGCCCAAGCCTCTTAATTTAGGAATAACTTACTCAGTTATTTAGCTGGCTCCTATTTTACTATAATGGCATATATTAATTTTTCTCTATGTCGTAATTGATACCCTCTTCTGTTCTCTCTCTCTCTCTTTAGGACAATGCATTTCTTGTCTGTTGGACAATCAACAAATAGTTACACTTCTACCTGTCTCTAAGTTATTTTCTAATGTAGAGGTGCATATGGAGGGGCTCTGTACTTGTACCATCTGCTAGATGGGCTTGTCATTCTAGGACAAGAAGGAGGGCCTTTTCCATGTCTGCACTGGCCCTATGGAACCTCCTGCCAGTGGAATTAAGGCTGCAGACGGAATTGCTGCCCTTCAGGAAAGAGCTGAAAACCTGGCTGGTGGGGCAGGTGTGGGGACCGGAAGGAGAGGTGACCCCCCCTGCCTGCTGGTTGGTTAAAATAGCAGTGCAATTCTTCTCTTTGTAATGTGTGCGGGTGGGACTTTTAATGGGGCTTATTTGTTTTAATAGGGTTTTATCTGTTTTTACTGGGTTTTAACATTGTGAGCTGCCCAGAGTCTTTGGCGTTGGGTGGCTATAGAAGTATGAGAAATAAATAAATACATACATACATAAATAACAGATTTTCTATTCCTAACCTTAGCTGTGCTTAAATGATGCTGTCCTCAAATCCTAAATTGCCCAAGGGACAACTCTCACTATCCTCATTTCTTTGCACAGATTTTGTCCATGTTCCCCATCAGTTGCATTGATAAATCTATTCCCAATTTGGATAGCAAATATAGAGACATTGATGGTAGAAAATGATAGAGAGAATATTCATAATTTAAAGGAATTTTTCTGATTCACATGATACAAGAACTCTTATTAACAAGCCTCTGTATTTGTTGATTTATGTCAGGGGTTCTCAACTTACATCCTGGGGGCCAGATACAGCCTGTGACACCATTTCATGTGCCTCCCCACTGCCTCCGCCACACCTGGGAGTGTCATGTGTGGAAAGCAGGCAAAATGGCCATCCAGCCCCAGAAGCTGTTTGAGGGAGTGTGACCCAGCACTCAGCTTGGAAAGGTTGAGAACCCCAGATTTAGGATCTGGCTAATCATAACAGCAGCTCTTCTTAATGACATGTCCAGCTCTTGCATTCTCTACTAGCTGAAATGGGAAAGTATCCTGAAGCGATTTGGGAGCTTAATTGCTACAGTCTCTTGAGTATGTACCCAGTTATGTGACTTAATCCCACAACAATTGTTCTCCATGTCAGACATAGGGAGTTTAGTTCTGCAATGTGCTTAATAGGGGAATGCACCACTAGTGTGGCAATGGGTCAGCTGCATAATGCCAGAGTACCACAATTTGGAGGCACTGGTAAGTCACATCAGAGTACTTTCTGTCTATAAGATCCTGGAAGAGGTTTCCGTAAACTGAATTGACCAAACAGTGCACAATTATTATTGTAAATCCATATTGAAATGTTAGAATATTATTTTCCATGAAGAACAATATATGAATTGAGACATTGTGTACTTGATCATCTCATATGTTAAACATCATGTCACAGGACAAAACAGACATCATCTGTAGTACTTTGTTTAAACGAGCAACTGGCACTTCATTTATTTAAGTTTCTCCATGTCAACTTGTTACCTAGGTTAGGTTAGAAATACACATATTATGATTTCTTTACATTAGAAGTCTATTTCTTTTGTTCATGCGGTAAAGACTGATGAATATGCAAAATTGTGGTTATCTCCTCTAAGATCAATATCAGAATTTTACATATTTACAAACTGGGCAGTTTGTAAATAAAAAAGCTGAATATCCTTATTCTACATCTATACCTATAAAATGGTGCGTTAACCGTTGGAATGTGACAAAGGATGTTGCACCAGGCCCCACTAGCCCGTAATGGGCCTCCGTTCACTCGCACTAACCCGGTTCGCAGGTAACTGTCGGATTGAAATTTTTGACCCGGGGGCAAACAAAAAAAGGGAACTTCAATTCCCAATGTTCCTTTCGACACACCGCGCCGGACCCAATCAAGCTGAGCGGCGCAAGCAAATGGAACATTCGAAAATGCGCCGCAGCCAATCAAAATGAAGCCGCAGAGAAAAACCGCTGCTGTAAACAAACACGTGCAGCAAAAACTACAAGGCCCAGCGTCCTGCGCGCCATGAGCATGCAGAACGCTAAGGCAGCCAGCACGCCATGAGCGTGCAGAATGCTGAGGCAGCCAGTGCGCCAAAAAAAACAACCCCGCCACCACTGATCTTCCTTCCTACGGGCCACCCAGCATGGCCCGTGAAAACGAAAAGCAACCCTGCCGCCGCTGCGCCATTAGTATGCAGAACGCTGAGGCGGCCGGTGCGTGAAAAATAAAAGTTGAAAAAACGCCCACCGCCGCTGCCATTCTTCCCCACGGACCAGCCAGCATGGTCTGTGGGGAAAAAATAACCCCCCGTCACCGCTGCCCTTCCGTTCGAAGGGCCAGCCGGCGCACAAAAAATACAAGAAACACCCCCCCACACAACTTCCCTTCTTCCCCACGGGCCAGCCAGCATGGCCCATGGGGAAAAAAAGGAAACCCCCCAATGCCGATGCCTTTCCTTCCCACGGGCCAGCCAGCATGGCCCGCAGGAAAGAAAGCCACCCCCCGCACACTGAAAAAATAAACACAAACCAAAAACATTCAAAACCACACAAAAATCCAAAAAAGAATCACAAAAACAATCAAAAAGAAACAAGAAAAACACACAGACACTCCCTCCCAAAAAAATCCAACCCCCACCCCCCCAAAAAAACCCCAGAGAACTTACCAAAAGACGTCTTCCATCTATGAGGACCGGAACTCAAATGAGAAAAGGAAGAGAAAACTTACCGGAAGCGACACCCAGAGGACAGAAGAGAACAATTGTAGAGAGGCAACAATTGTAGAGAGACAGAAAAGCTCACCACACCCACCCAGAGGCCAAAAGAAAAAAAACATTCAAAAATATTAAAACTAATAAGATTAATTCCAAAATTAATCAAATAAGTTATAAAAACATTCAAAAATAAACACACTAATCTCAAAAATTACCAAAAAAACCGGAAATCACTTTTCACTCCAAAAAACCAAAACAAAAAATAAAAATGCGTAAAAACAAACATTTTAAAAACCATAATTTAATTTTAAACTAAATAATATTAAATTAAATTAAATAAATTAAAATAAAATAAAATTTACATAAACATAAAACAAAAACGTTCAAAAACCAATTAAAAGAGCCCGGCACTGAGGAAGCCAGCACGCAAAAAACAAACAAACAAACAAAACCACTGGGAGCGCAAGTCCGCTGCAGGCGGATGCAGCGCCTTGAAGCCACAAAATCACAAAATCTTACAACACCATTTAAAACAGCCCAGCACCATTGGTTCAAGAAAAAACCCGAAACCCTTTACTATCCAACACAATTTTAAAAAGCCCGGCACCGCCGGGCAAAATATGCTAGTGTTTTATAAAGTCATGCATCATTATCAGATTTTATAATCTTTTATTTCAGTTCAAGGTAACAGAGGAACCACTAATGGAAGAATAGGCTGCAACAAATTTATCAAGGTTTTCTTACAGTGAAGGTAAAGCTATTAGTGTTAAGTAAGAAAGTGGCCTAATGGGGAGGATGTTTAAAAAAAAATTTGATGTATTTTCAGTATAGAATTCTTGACCTTCTACTTGACCTTAGCTAGGGTGAATAATTTGCATATACTTTTCTATGATTGCTTCAAAATGTCTAAAAGATGACATCCTATCCTAGGAATATTTATCTATGAAAACAGACACACAATTTTTAATGAATGTTTGTCTGCACAAACACATCCAGCAGGTTTTTTGCAGCTGTAGAATACTTGCATTTCCTGTCTTCATGAACATCCTTTGATGCTAAGCACCCTTTCATATGTTAACAGACAGATCATAAATGCTATTATTTTAGCCCTTCTTCCCTAAAATTCTGAAGCACCAGAACATGCTTGTACTCTTTATAACTTCCACTTTTTTGGATGAGTGTTTAGTAGCTAACTTCTGAATTTTTGTTGCTTTCTCAAAAAGGGAACAATTGCTCCTTCTCAGTGACATTACAAGGAAGTCTACTATATAAACCAATGTGCTTCTGAAATTTTTGAAAAAATATGCTAACTTCTGGGAAATTCACAATGGTTTCTGGAATAGAACTGGGATCACTTAAACTAGAGGAAATACCAGTACTAGAGTAAAATTCTACTATAAGACGCCCTAGTGCAGTGTTTCCCAACCTTTGGTTTTTGGACTTCAATTCCCAGAATCCTAAGCCAATTCCCCAAAGCACTGATCAGCCAATGTACTGATATAGGCTTCTGGGAATTGAAGACTCCCTGTGGGGCCTGGGACCCACATTGGAAAACACTGCTTCAATGTTATGAGATCACTGTAGGCAGAGATGTTCTGCAAAAAAAAATCTACCCATCCATGGGTGTGGCTAACTCTGTGGGTGTGGCTAACTCTGTGGGCCACACCCACGTGGCCTCCCTATGCCATGGTCTGGGGTAGGGAGGTGGGCATATCTGGCCAAGTGGGCATGGCCTGGGGGAATTTCCATTACTGATGCCATGGCACCTGTGGGCTCTGGGAGCAGCTCAACACTGACTGTAGGACTAGAACAAATTTCTCCCTACTGTTATTCCAATTTTAGAATGGCTTATCACATAGATTCACTACTTTTTCCCTCTCCAGTGACCACATCTGATATCAGGTCTGATGGGACCCCAACACATACACAGACACATCTATGTACAGGAGTGAGGAGTTTTGCAACTCCCCATTCCTGCCTGCTGATATATAGGGATCACTGCAGGGCAAAGTAAAAGCTTTTCCTGTCCCTCAGCTATCTTAGAAGCTGCTCATACTGGAATTATTGAAAATGATATGGTCTTTGGGTCTGACAGGATTTATTGGTCGGTCTTCTTAAAATTTCAAAAGGATGTCATTTGAACCTTAGTGGCACAGTGGTAGAATTGCAGCCAAAACTGATGTTGTGACTTAAATCCTCATGGGCTCCAGGTTGACTCAGCCTTCTGAGATCAATAAAATTAGTACCAAGCATGTTTGGGGCAAAAATGCTAATTACCTTTTGAACCACCTAGTGAGTTCACTCAGCACTATGTGTAGGTATATAAGTTTAATTGCTATTTGCTTTGTGATTTTGCAGAGATTCTGCCAATTCTAGCAATCCGTATTAGGTTTAGATGACCTTCAGTTCATTATATGCTTCATAGCAAGCCTTCTGAAAGGTAGAAATTGTTTTGTGTATTTACTCTTGTTCCAGTGCAGGTGTGGAAATTGTTTATGGCACTGGAGAAAGTTGCTGGCAGAAAATGTTTGCAGAAACCTTTTGACATACAATTTTGGAGAAATAATCCCATGACCTCATTATTTCAAAGTGCAGGCAGGGAGGCTGCTCCCAGAAGCAGGGTAAAAAATAATATCAGAACACCATGATTTTATGTTGACTACAAGTGGGTTTGTAGGGAAGCATCCCTAACAGCAATCAATATTCCTTGCATTTGTTTCATAGCAGCAGGAAGGTCAGCAGGCCTGGCCCCTGCTCACAGAAAATAGTAAGTCTGCGGTAGCCTCAAAGGCACCATGTGAAACATTGATGACTCCATTTTCTTCTACCTCCCAGATTTTTATAGGCTTCCAAAAGAAGAAAGAGTTAATTTAGGGCTATGCAATGCAGTAAACCTCTTGAGAGGATCTGTTTGTTTGGCTCTTGCCTCATTGTTGAGGCACAGCTGTAGACTCACATGGTGGGAAGACAGAAGCAACACAACAACTAGCAGCTGAGAAACATCATAAGACCATCTCGGCATCCAGATGTCACTATGCAGCTGCTGCAAGAGAAATGACTGATCCTTTCTGGTTGGAAAAAAAATCATACAGTTCCATAGAAATTTGGATGTGGATAAGTGCATTTCCTGCTGTCATGAACATTTGCATGGATTTTAGCATTGGATACACTGTTTGGTCTCTTGAAAAAATCTTAGCATTTTTCTTCTTTATTTGTGAGTGGTAGCAGCTTTTTAGAATCTTTACAATTTAGAACTGTCAGCTAATGAAACTCTTAATAAAACCCTGTTCAGGTTTTCAGTCCTTCCCATCCTGGCTGAATAATGATTAGAACGACAGGGAGTACAGCGGGACTGCACTTACTGCCTTACCATCATATTTCCATTATTCAACTCCATTGTTCTACGTATGTTGGAAGGGTAATTTGTGCTATGGGAAGTATGTTTCATTGGCTCAGGATCCTTCTATGATTTAGAAGTTTGCACCTTCAAGGTTCACAGGGTTCTCATTCATTTTCTTTTCAGAAAATTGGAGATCTTTCTGTAATTACTTATGTGGGGGAATGTAGCGATGTCTGGCCGCTAGGGCGGCGTTGGATCCCGGAGGAGACTGATCAATGACAACACGAGGCAACAGGAGCGAGATCAGATCAGTGGTTTATTGGGAAAATACATACACCTTATATAGATCAGAAGGCAGGTAATAATAATAATAATAATAATAAGTTTTAATTTCTACCCCGCTTTCATAGCACAAGTGCCACTCAAAGCGGCTTACAACACATATAAATACAATGTTACAAATATAATTACATAATTACAAGAACAGATTGAAAATTAACACATTACAAGAAAAAAGAAAAGAAAATCCCATACAGTTAATCTCAAAAAATGCAAGGTAGAAAAAACCGTCACCCGAAAGTCAATCACATCACCTTGTTTACCTAGGTTAATTGGGAAACCTCTCAAAGGGGAAGTTAATTATTTCAGACAAACACGGGACGAGGAAGACCATTGTTTTGGGGCTAGCCAGGGGCAAACATCTGCGCTGTTTGCGCCGGGGATTTTCCTCGGCCAGGAGATGAGTGTTTACCTAATCAGTCACCGGAGTTAGTAATTAGCCTACCCTGCAGAATCGTTGGTCGGGTCATGTAATTGGGTGAATCAAACCCTATATTTTATTCACCCCCCTTAATTTGTCTGCCCGCAGAGCCCGCGGCTCAAGGAGCGTCCTCCCGAAGCGGCCTCTGCAAGAGCCGTTTCCATGCCCGATGGGCATGGGGAAACCATAGGGGAATATGTAGATGTTGGTTATGTTCCTCTCAAGAATGATTCAGATGAAATTATCATCAATCAAACCTGGCCAAATTCAATGTGCCACTATTTTCAGCACAAAGAGGACTGTGTAGCTCTTTAATATAAAAATCCTTACAGGCAAAAGTGATGGAAAATAAATTCTGCATTAAGGTAAAACAAGGATCCAAAACTAAAATTTGAGGAGCCAAGCCCTCCAAGCCTTGAGTGAATCTGTCAGTTCTTCTTCTTCCATGTCTAAGCCAGATGTGAAATTGAGAAAATGAAGGCACCTTTTGGTAATTTTATTCTACAGTTCCTTTCACCTGACCTAGCGTGAGAAAGATTAGCCAGCGACACAATGTTGCCATTACCAGGGTATGCCTGATTGTGATTCAAATATAGCACAATATTTTAGGAGGCTCTTTTTGTGTACTCCAGTTTGTCAGTGACTATTTCTCTCACATTTTTTAAACAATAAAAATAATCACCAAAGTTTTTTATCCTGAGCATCAATAAATTTTTGAATTTTGTTTCAGGAAAAGGACAAACAGCAAAGAAATGTTTGTGCATCCCTACAATAATGGTACCAGGGCATATTCATCAGTGTGGACAGAAGGAGGGATGTTTCCTACTTTGTCTTTTATCTTGTAAACTTACACACTATATGGGCTGAGGTAATGCTGACAGTGTCCTGCTCATTGTAGATTCCTGTAATTAATAAAGATTTAGCTATTTCTTAATATAGCAACTGTCTCCTCTCAGACAGTTGGGGGTCGGGGCTAAGCAAATTAATTGTTGTTGAATGTGCTGTCAAATGTGGTGGTGGTAAATTCTGTCATAGATTGCTAAAAAAAAAAAACCCGGGAGAAATAGCCAACTGATATAATTTTAAAAAAGAGGAGATCTCTCGTATTATCCATTGCTGCAGTTTCATAGTTGGTGTGCTTTTGAGTGCTACTCTCTGTGATAAGGTTAGAGAGACCTTCTGCCTTCATGCCATACCAGTGGACTTCCTGGAAATGTCTCACTGACCACTGTCACAAAAAACAAAACAAAAACCCAACAACACTAAGCTAGAAGGACTTTTGTAGTTGTTCAGTCACACAGCCGAGTCTAACCTTTGCGACCCCATGGACCACTGTATACCAGGCTCCTCTGTCTTCTGCCATCCTTCCCAGCGTGCTCAAATCAACGCCCATTGCATCAACAATGCCATCTAGTCACCTCATCCTCTGGTGCCCCTTCTCCTTTTGCCCTCGATCTTTCTCAGCATCAAGGCCTTCTCAAGTGAGTCCTCTCTTCTCATTTGGTGGCCAAAGTACTTGAGCTTTAACTTCACTATTTGACTTTCCAAGAAGCAATCAGCATTGATTTCCTTTAGAATCGACTGATTTGATCTCCTTGCAGTCCAGGGGACTCTCAAAAGCCTTCTCCAGCACCACAGTTCAAAGGTGTCTATTCTTCTGTGGTCAGCCTTCCTTATGGTCGAGCTCTCACAACCATGCATTACTACTGAGAATACCATTGCTTTGACTATGCAGACTTTTATTCTCATCTAATAGAGCTCTTTGTATGTTCTCACTGTATTTGCCTCTCTTTTAGAATCTAATGGTGGCATCTGGCTTTCTTTGCTTTATTAAATCTACTAGCTGATTACCCGGCTTCACTCAGGTTTTTTCTTCTTCTTTGAGCCAGCGGAAGATTCACACCACTGTCTAGGAGGACGTGGAAGTGGAACTGTAGCTTCAAATTTGAGATGGTCAAATTGGTGTTTGTTGTTATATTAACGGTAATGTAGATAATCATCCTACGATAAATAAATAAATGCCTCCCCAAGAGGAAGGCAGACAGGTTTGGTTTGGTCTGGGAGGGCAGGAAAGGGGGGCTTCAAAGAAGTGTCTGGAGGCTGACATGCCCATCTCCACCCACTCTGATGAGGGCTCATGGGAGTTGTAATGCAGAAAACCCTCCGTGGGATAACCCTAAAAGAATGGGAGGGCCTGGGCTCACAAAGGCCCAGGAATGTTTGGAAGTGGGTGAATGTGTTTGTGGGGGAGAAGAGTAGGGGGAGAGACCATTGGCTCTTCTGGCACCCCATCTACACCACTGCCCTGCCAGGGGGGACAGAGACCTCACCCCATTTCTGCCAGCCTTCCTCGGTTTTTTCGACATACATGGAAGGCGGCACAAAGACAGTGCATCTCACCTGGGTTTTCCAGTGGCAGGACAGGTGAGCTTACCTATGGCTGCACCCAGGCTCTAGAGCGCCCAGGCATTCATTCTCTCTCTCACACTCACTCACTCACTCACTCTCTCTCTCCTCTGTTTCACAGCCCTAAAATTTAAACTTGAATCTCAGCCCCAAACACGGACCTACCTTCTTTTCTTCCTTTCTTCCTTCCATCGCTCCGGGCTCAAACTCTTTTGGAGTTGTACCTTCCTAGGTATAAGGAGGGGGAGCAGCTGGTCTCCTCAGAGCAGGGCTTTCTCACCCTTGTCTGTTGGAGCTGCCTGGCAGGGTGGGTGCCCTGGTGGCTGGGGAGGGCATACCTGGGGATCATGACTGCTGAATTGAAAATGGGGGACCGGGGTGGTAGTGGTACATGGCAAAGGGCAACTGTGCCACAATCTTGTCTGAATGTGGGTGGGGAGTTGCGAGCTCATGCCACTGTGAGATCAATGGCCACTCAGGCCCCACCCCCTGTGCTCTCTACTGAGGAGAGACACACAGCTGGGCAGTGCTGCAGCCCCCGCACCATTGTGCATGCAAAGTAGACTGTTTTTTTGCACAAGGCACCATGGGAGTTGTAGTTCCTGCTCCTTTTCCCAATTTGTTGGGGATTCACCCCAAAATTTGTTTTGGGACCCTCACAGTTCTGATCTCGCAAGGCCAAGGTAGGTGTGTGCTAAGTTTGAGCAGGATTGGCCCACTGGTGCAGGAGCCTTTCCAGCTTCCACATACATAGATCTCTGCTTCATATATATAGATGAATCAATTTGCCTAATGTTTTAAAAATCTCACCTCTGACTCTATTCAGAGTGACTCAGACTCGTAGGATCTGTATTCAACTGTTTTGTCTTGCTTTGTTTCCTGTCAGCTTCTGTTGTGTTCTGTAAAGCCGTGCCTTTAACAATGTACCTTTGCCATGTGTTATCAATGTAACCTTTCTGTGTGCAACATTATAACCATCAGCTGTATCAATGTAAACCTGATAAGGGGACGCGAGCTAGTGACCACCAGAGGGCAGTAGCGAGCGTCCAGCTCTCATGGCTCATATTCACCTGGTTCAGCAGCGCGGGAAGATTCCCCGCCACCTCTTCACCTGGTCAAGAAGGGCGTGACCTCCTACGACGTCACGCAGGCAGCAACCAATAGTCTGTCGACGAGCCGCATTCAAATGTATAGCCAGCTGTATATATTGAGCTACCCATCCGCCATTACCACATGTTCCCCCGGATCATCATGCAATAAACCTGTGTTAAGCCAACCCTTCGGCTGTTTCATTGTCTTTGGTCCCTTACACTAAAGCTTCACAGAAGAATATTCATCCCCTAATTTATTATAGTTTTATTTATTTCATGTCTCATTCAACATAGTTTCCTCCCGGGGGACAGCTAAGAGAATGAACACGTTCATTTAAGAAAGAACACATGCTACTCTCTACTACACTAAGGAATTTTAGCCTCCATATTAAAAAAAATCTATTTTCTTGTGAACTAGTTTGAAAAACAACCTACGTGTTAAAGAAAAATGGTTATCCTTGGTTTGCCCATGTCATGCAGAGTAACACAAATGATATGAATACTTTTGGAATTTGGTTTTTCCAATTGTAGTATGAGCCAACTTAAATGAGCCACTACATGCTTAAGAGACTGCATCACCCCAAGGGCATCTGCCCACCCCACTAGGGTGGACCGGAGGGGCTCTCTCATAGTTCTATCTGCTAGAGAGGCTCGCCTCTCTAGCACAAGAAGGAGAGCCTTTTCTATGTCCACTCCGGCTCTATCGAACCTCCTGCCAGCTGAACTTCGCCTCCAGGCAGAGCTTTTCACCTTCTCTAAGAGCCTCAAGACCTGGCTTGCACAGCGGGTGTGTGGGGCGGCTGGGGAAATAGCCACCTTGGGTTGGCTTGTCGAGGTATTGTCTGGGCCACCAGCTTTGCTATTTGATACCGGAGGGCCTAAAATAGTCTATTTTTAATGTTTTTTTAATGTTTTAATGTTTTAAATTTTCTTATGAAGTTTTATCATTTTTGTATGTAAGCCACCCGGAGTTGCCTTGGCGAGGAGGCTTCCATAGAAATGTGATTTATAAATAAATAAATGGTGTCCACAACACTATTTCATGTGGCCTGCCACTGCCCTTGCTGATACTAGAAGTGGACACATTTATGAGACCTGTAAAACGCACTGGCACATGTGTAAACTCACTCACGCCTGCCATAAACACTGCCATAAATGCACCCATGGCTGTCGTAAATGCATTTATGACAGACGCAGAAATGCTTTATGGCAATGTTTACAGCAGGAGGAACCATGTGATTGGCCTGTTCAGCTGTCTGAGGGTGTGGTCTGGCCCACGGCACAAAAAGGTTGGGAATCCCTGATCTAATACATGATTATTTCATGTTTTTGTCTTTGGCTAGATATTTAATAAAAATATTAGATCTCAGGTGGATAAGCTATTGCATATTTTTTCAATCTAATTTCTTCTATTTTTCTCACATTCTGCTGCTATTATATAGCTATATCAGCTGCACATTATGCTGTGTGATTCCTGTAGGTCTTCAGATTGGACTTAGTCTTGGAGAAAGATATGACTGCAGAAGATAGAACCACTTTTAATGTTAATAAATTTTGATAAATGTGCTGTGGTATATATACAGCAGCTCACTAGTTTTATACAAGACTCAGGCATAACCCATTCCTCTGTTTTCTACAGCCAGCTTTACTACACACATGGGGAAATGAACAAGCTGAGTGGTCTGGCAAAATGAATCTCAGGGGTTTTATGAGAAGTGAAATACAAATATTATGTAATAGTCCAAATTTCAGTTGCACATAACAACTTCATTTCCGTGGTTCTATTTTTAGTATTTAAAATTCAAGTTTCTTCAGATTACAGCATGTATTTATTTTTCCCCATGGATATTAACCAATTACCTCTGTTAGTTTTGAGCCTGAATAAATTAGTTGCTACCAATCTAAAATTGTATCTTCAATGAAAATATTTTGTTCAAACAGTGTAACATAAAATAATTATTTGTTTCTGTGACTATTTCTGCTTTTGGCTCTTGGAGATGTTAGGTTCTGCAACTTCAATAAACTGTTGTACTCAACGCTTTCCAACTAACTATTTTTTTAAAAGTGTATTGCCTGTAGAAAAGTACTGTTGATGGTTGGGCTGCCACCATGAGTTGACACATTGTGGGTCTGTGTTGCATATTTGGAATTGGAGTATAGACTGATTTCATACACTCTTAGGCTATAGATTCACAAGGAAATATCAAGTCTGGTGTAAAGCCACACTGCCATCTTCCTCTGCTGAAAGTTGAGAGAAGTTTACTGTCATGAATAAGAGCTAACTGGAATGTTTCTGCCCATTTTAGCACAGCTTCTCCATTTTTTTCATGAAATATATAACCCTAGACTAGTGATGGTGAACCTATGGCATGTGTGCCAGAGGTAGCACTCATAGCCCTCTCTGTGGGCATGCACAATGTCACCCCAGCACAGAGTTTGCCTTGCCCCTCTACCCAGCATCCCAATGGGAATGCTTCCTCCCTCCCCAGGAAAGAGCTCACCCCACCTCTCTGCCCAGCAGCCCAACTGGAGTGATCCTTCCCTCTCCCCAACACAGAGTTTGCCCCACCCTTCTGTTTGAGCACTCAGTCTCTAGAAGGTTCCCCATCACTGCCCTAGACACTGCTAAGTCACTTGAGTTTTCTAATTATCAAATTTATGGACATTATCTATTATTTTAAAGGAAAAGGCTACAATGTAGAATATAATGCAATTACAGTAAAACCCCAGGTCATTCCATGGGATTTTCCTTGTAGTGAAAATTCCTTACCGTTCAGATTTACTGTTCAGATTTGTTGAAAAATTGAGTAGCTTGTCCTTACCGTGAAGCCACCATAGGAGTGCATTATGTGGTTTCCCATAGGAATGCATTGAAAACAAAAATTCCATAAAGTGAACCACAGTTTCTCATAGGAATGCATTTTTGAGGGGGGGGGGGGAGACCATTCCAATTTTTTTAAAGAAAAAACTTGTAAGCTTTATTTTCAATCAATTTATTTCCATTAATCAAGTTTTCCATTACCTGAAGTGGCTGTAACCCAGGATTCCACTGTGTTTAGTTCTACTCTTATCATCTCTATACCATCCTGTTCTGTGACAGCAGCAGATGATATTTTGGAGACTAACATAGTACTACTGTACTGTCTATGAGGTCTCTCAGCTTGAACTCTCATGCTTTTTAAAAATGTAACTGCCATCATTTTGAGGTGGTAATGGCTGGTTTTTGAAAAATTACCTGGACTTCAGTACAGATAACAAGGTGATCAAAAGCATTTCTCCGCCACTCAAAACTCTTCTGCACAATATTTTATTTATACTGATACTGCTTGACAGTACTCTGGTAATTGGCTATATCTTGCTACCCTATTTTTTTATTCTCAATCTTGTTTACTGTTTCCAACATAGTACTTTTTCCTAGATGCATCTCATTCAGGTATTTGTAAGGTGCCTGTGAGATAGGTAGAATGCCCAGAATGGAGAATCAGGGTATTTGTAGTCCATGAAAATCCAACACTAGAGTACATACTATTTATTTATATTATTTTATTTTATTTGGATTTATATCCTGCCCTCTTGCCCTAAGGCAACTCAGGGTGGTGCACAATACATAAATATTATGCACACACCCTTAAAAATTTAGTAAAAAATAATAAAATGAGATAAAAACTATTTACAACCATCCCAAATTTAAAACACCCCTCCCTTCCCCACCCATCAGTAAAAAGGGGCCTATAATTCTAACAGAGCCAACGAGCAGGAGTCACCACCCTGTCGGCCCCCCATACATTTATTGATTGATTTAGACAATTTCACAAAAAGAACAGATGGCATTACCATTGGATCATTGAAGATGCTAATCTTCTGAAGGAAATTTTGCACTATCATTAAAAATGATTTAATATTTAGTTTACTATTTTGTTCTCTATCCCAACAGTAGTGTGGGTAATATTTTGATTTTCTGCTCCAAGCAAATACTATCAAACTGTCTTGAGACCACTCTGGCCTTCAGGCAATTTGGTGAGCTAGGACAAACAATTCTCACCTCTAGACAAAGACGACACTAGCATCCTAATATGTGTATTTTAGTGACTAAAGTACCAAACTCAAAGCTGTACAAACTTGCCTGGGGGACAGACTATTCAACTCAAAGAAGCTTGCTTGTGAGCAGACATACACAGGATTGCCTAGTCAAATGGCTAGTCAGATTTTTAAAAAAATATTACTGATGTTACTACATCAAATAAATATTACAAGAACACCAAATAACACCAGTAGAGGCTGCTAGAAGAGCCAGAACAAGAACCTTGCATCTCCCTTGACACCCGACGGGGTAAAAAGGACAAATCATAAGCAGCAGATCAGCTAAGAATTGTTCTCACAAGCAAGGAATCAGTTGCTCTGAGTGTTTTCCTCTGTGCCAAGTTCAAAAGCTATGCCACTCTATACTATGTGCCAGCAGCTTAGCAGTTCCCACCAGTTTCTTCAGGCTTCCTGAAATAAAACCTATGTAGTTTTTCAAATGTTCTAAAGTGCTACATAAAATTTAAGTTCAGAATTATTACAGTCACTCTTCTCCTAAAGAGTCAATGTGATACAATGATTATGCTTGTTTGACTGGGGAAAGGGAGACCCAGGTGTGAATTACCCACGCATCAGTGAAGCTTTATGGCTTCGTCAGCAAGCCACCATGACCCTGTTCAGATTTGTTGAAAAATTGAGTAGCTTCTCCTGCTCATTCCTTCCCATTCCCTTTCACTCTCTAGTTGTAATTTTACAAGGCTGTGGGCACGAAATGTGCACAGTGGTTAAACTGCTGTGCTGCAGCCCAAACATGCTGCTGACATTGTGAATTCAATCCTAATGGGGATCAAGGTTAACTCAGCATTCCATCCTGCAGAGGTCGGTAAAACTAGTACTCAACATGTGTGTGTGTGTGTGTGGGGGGGGATGTTAATTACCTTTTGAACTGGCCAGATCTTAACCTATAAATCCAAGGGTTCACCGTTGGAACTGGCTATAGGTTGCTATGCGTCGCCCTACTGATCCGCACCCACCCTTCGTGCGCATGGCCGAATTGCCTACGCAGGTCAACGAAGGATTTAAAAATCCGGCACGGGGGCCTCAGCCCCACAAACGGCAAGAAAGGGAAAGAACTTCACTTCCCAACATTCCTTGCGCTGCGCCGCGCCAGAGCCAATCACGCTGAGAGGCTCTCGCACGGTGCAGCGTTCCGACACGTGCCGCAGCCAATCGAAAGAAACACATTTTTAAAAAACCCAGCAAAAACACAAAGCACCAACCCATAACTACAAGCCCCAGCGTCCTGCGTGCCCACGCAGAACGCTGAGGAAAACGGCACCCGGAAAGTTAAAAAGAAAAACAGCTCACAGGCAAGCAAACAGCAGCCGGCTTTCTTTTACTCTCCCGCGGCGCCTGAAGCTCCCGAATGGAGTTTCCCCTTTAACATCAGTGGGAGGGGGTGGCGATCCCCCTCTCCGCTGCCTACCCTACTGTTGGGAGGTTTGTGGGGATAAAAGGACTATATTGCCCCAACCCATCTGGAAACAGCTGCAGAAAACTTATTCATACTAGCAGAAAAAGAACAAACCAAAAACATTGTGTACCAACAAGTACTGCAAAAAAATAAAAAATAAGCACCACATGAAATCCACAGAAAATTCTACCTTAACACATAACACATTATGCTATTGGAATAAAGGCAGAGATTAATAAATAGAAATAGTGCAGCACCATTACCAACAAAAACATAAACACAGTTAGAATTACCAAAAGACGACTAAAGTGACCACCAAAAATCTACACACAGTGAAAAAAAGGATGGACATAATCCTTTGAAAAAGATCAAACCCATTTCATTGTCCAAAAGATTACATAGCATACAAAACCAGAAACCAGCGCGCCTCCTAAAACACTCAAAATACGCGCCGAGGCACAGTCACAGACGGTTCAATAGGAAGCAAGGCACGGAAAACTTTACAGGAAAATATTCACTCACTTACAGCCATGCCATCTAAGCAGCCAAACAGCAATGCGGAAAAGAGACACACCTCCAAAACATGCAAATCCACTTCGCTAAACTTGCTCTCCCGAACTCCGAAAAGAGCGAGGGAAAACAACGCGATAACGAGAGTTTGATAAGACACCGCCTGCAAACAGGTTAAAAACGAAACTGATCCATGAACGGAGACTTGCAAAAGCTGTAGGTGACCCAAAATAATAAGGAGCGATGGAGGCACACACCAACAAAGCGCAAAAACCACAATCACCAGACACCAAAGATCTGGAGGAAGAAAATCGTAACACAAACCAATACCCCACCGGACCATTGAGCGTGGAAAAAATGACTCTGCATCACTCAAACGGTACGAAATGCTCCAAAATTATTACACATGTAGAATTTTACATGGATGACTGCAAAATAATATGCATGCAAGATTATGAGTCAGACAGCGAAGAGGGAGAACCAGAACAAGAGGAACAAGATCAGAAAGAAGGAGAAGAGCTACCAAAGTTCGAGACAACAGAAAACAGTGCATGCTTATCAAAGGAGAACCAAAGAAAAATTGCTGATATTATAGCAAAAATTAATCTGAAACAGTCAGCATCCACAAACTACCCAAAATACACAACAACACAAGATGAAACAAAATCCATAAATAAACAAATTCAAAAATCAGAATTTGAAAAATCTCACAATGAAGAAACTAAAATTGGTCTAAAAAAGGAAACACTGGAAATCATTCATCTCATTAATCAAAAAGGAAAAATGCATAATACTTCAAAAACTTTCAACAACAACACCAATGAACAACAACAAACAACAACAACAAAAATACAAATAAACAAAAAAGAAGAGGAAGAAAATAAACAACCAGAAAAGCAAATGTTCAGCAATGAAGAAATTCAAAGCACATCCAAACAACAATTATTATCGGCAGAAACACAACAAACAACAAAAATAAGCAACAATGACAACCAAACGTACAAAAATTACACAACAGAGGAACAAGAAAATACAAACACAAACAAACAAATGTACAAAAAAGAAGAACCAGAAAATAAACAACTACAAAAGCTAAGAGTCAAGAATAAACAAATGCAACCCACATCACAAAAAAAATTGATATTACCATGGAAACAGCAAACAACAGAAACAACAGACAATAACTACAAAACGTACAAAAACAACACAACAGAGGAACAAGAAAAAACAAGCACAAACAAACAAATGTACAAAAAAGAAGAGCCAGAAAATAAACACCAACAATGCAAGCGCGGCGCCAAAATGGCCGCCGCACTCTTTGCGCCCCCCCCCCCACCGGACGAAGGCATCCGGGTAGTTAGGGGGCGTGACCAGCACCCTTATATAAGGGGCGGCCACGAGGCAGCCGAGCTGCCATTTTGCGAAGCGACGGAGAGGAGAAGTTTTTCCCTCTTACCTCCGTCGCTCTTGCCTTTTACCGGGAAGCCTTAGGCGGCTAATTTTCTTGACTTTTCTGGCTTCCCATCGTTTAGCTGCTATGCCCTCTAAGAAGAAGGCAACTGCGAACGCAGCTCGTTCTGCATGGAGGCGCCAGCCGGGTCGGAGGACCGCGGCTGCGCCTCCCCAGCAGCCTCCTTTGCCTGAGCCCACCGGGACCGGTGGGATGGGGTTAATTGCCCCTTGGCCCGAGGTGGGGTGTCCGCGTACCGGCCCAGCAGGGGCCGTGGCCCCCGGCCCGCAAGCAGTGGCCACTGCCTCTGGCATGGCTCATTCTGCGGGGCCTTCTTCAATTGGTGCGCAGCTTCCTGCGGGGGGTTTTAGCCATGGGGGGTGGCTGGGTTCCCTCCCCTGGCAGGGTGCCCCCCCCGGCCCTGCAGGGGCCGGGCCTGGGGTCGTGGCCATATATGGGACCCGGGGTCCAGGGACCCGGACCGGCGCCTGCAGCCAGTGGGCCGGCCGGCCCTTTGCCCCCACTTGGCTTAGGGGGCTACGTTAGTGTTGAGGCCCGCCTGGCCCGCGTTGCGGCCCTCGAGGCATCCCTTGCGAGGGTTAACCACCCGGGGGTGCCTTTTGGGGTGCAGATTGATCCTTTGTCTGCCGGTCAGCGGCAGGCGGCAGGACGGGTCGAGCTGCCCGAGGCACGTGGGCCGGCTTCGGCCGCTGCCTCGCAGCTCCCCACTCAACAGGCTGATGCTGGTCAGGCCCCGTCGACGAGCTCAATTGTGGTCATGAGCTCCGACGCCCCCAGCGGGCCGGAACCCCCGGTGGGGGCGGCCCGTGGGGGTGCAGCATGTGAGTATGTGGTTCAACCTAGTGAACCCACACACCTAACCATGTTGGGGGGGCATTCCAGTGGCCGTGGCCTCGCACGGGTGGAGCGACGGTTCAGTCGCCAACGTCCCACCCGGTGACTTCACCCCTCACCCAGGGCCCCGTTTTGGGTGGTACCTCTTACTCAGTTGGGAATGTGTTAGGGGTGGCCGGGTTGGTCCAGGCTCCTTTCCAGATCCCCGTGGTTCCCACCGTGCCGGTGTCGGCATTGCCGACAGCGGGGTATTCCTTGCCCCTGGGGGACCATTTGGCCCAGGCCACCAAAGAGAAGATCTGGCATGGAGAGTATGTGGACATCTTCTCCCTTCTTAACAGAGAGCCCACCAAAGAGGAGAGGGAGGGGCAGGATGAGAAGGATAAGGAACAGGCACGTCGTCGTAAGCCGCCACGTACGTGGGCCAATTGGTTGCCGGCGTACCTCATATACATGGCGGTCTACCTCAGGGCCTGGCCGGATTTGGCAATTCCGATGGTCCAGTATTTGGACAACATTTACCGGGCGATGGTCGACTTCCCGGGCCCGTCGTGATTGGCTTACGACGAGGAATTCCGTATGAGGATTCCCCTGCACCCTGAGATGAGGTGGGATGAGCCCTGCCAGAAGCTGTGGCTTCTGTACATGACTCCCACGCGCCTTGCGCCTGGGGAAAGATACCATTGTGGACATGCGGTCCAGCGAGCGGCCCCAGCACAGACACCCCACCAGGTGGCGGGGCAGGGGGTTCCAGCCCGCCTGCAGTGCTGGACTTTCTCATCCAATGGTTCCTGCAGTAGGAAGAATTGCTGGTACAGGCATGAGTGTCCCTCTTGCGCTGGCCCCCATGCGGCCTCCGCCTGCCCCAGGCATGGAGGGATGCGGGGCAAAGGTAGGGGCGGACAAGGGGCTGGCAAGACTGCCGCAGAGGGAGCTGGTCCACCGAAAGGCCCCCTCCCCAATTAATGTGGACATGTTGGAGCGTTGGCTCGCATCGTACCCGAGGGAGGCAGATGCGGTTTACCTGCTTCAAGGTTTTCGACTGGGGTTCCGTATTCCTTTCCAGGGTGATAGGTCCCCCCAAGATGCCCCCAACCTTTTGTCCCTTAAGGGAAGGGAGGAGGTGGCTGCCGCCAGCATTTCTAAGGAGGTTGATGCGGGCAGGGTCGCTGGCCCTTTCCCTGCACCCCCGTTCCCCAACCTTAAGGTGTCACCCTTGGGCTTGGTGCCCAAGAAGTCACCGGGCGAGTTCCGCCTGATCCATCACTTGTCCTACCCAGCCGGCCGATCGGTCAATGATGCTATCCCTGATGACCTTTGCTCGGTCAGGTATACATCTTTTGACCAAGCACTGCGCATGGTGCGCTCATGTGGCCCGGGTGCGCTGTTAGCTAAGTGCGACATTAAGTCTGCCTTTCGCCTCCTGCCGGTTCACCCGGGTGACTTTGAGTTGCTGGGTTTTAAGTTCCGGGGTGAATATTATTTCGATAAGGCCATGCCTTTTGGCTGTTCCATATCATGCTCGGCCTTCGAGCGTTTTAGCACCTTCCTACAGTGGGCTTTTGTCCGCAGGTCTGGGTCCCGGTCTGTAGCCCATTACCTGGATGATTTTTTATTCGGGGGTGAACGGGGCTGGGACATGTGCACACGTCTCCTCAACACATTTCAGACGCTAATGGAGGAACTTGGTGTCCCTTTAGCTCCCGAAAAGACCGAGGGCCCATCTACACAGCTAGTCTTCCTAGGGGTGGAGATTGACACGGTAGCGCAGGCTTCTAGGTTACCAGGGGATAAGGTGTCAAGGATAGTGGCCCTTATCTCGGACTTGCTTGCTAAACGCAAGGCATCACTGCGGGAACTGCAGGCGCTGGATGGTTACCTCAATTTCGCTTGCAGGGTGGTCGCACCGGGCAGGGCATTTGCTCGGCGCTTGTGCGACGCCATGACAGGCTTATCCAGGCCCCACCATAGGGTGAGACTAACCCAGGGCATTAAGGCAGATATGCTTATCTGGCTCCAGATCCTGAGGGAGTTCAATGGGGTGTCATTTTGGAGGTCTGACCTTCTGGCTTCCCCTCGTTTCCAGATACAGTCCGATGCCTCTCGGTCCCTGGGTTATGGGATGTACTTCAATGGGAAGTGGGCCTATGGTGGGTGGCCACCAGCCTGGTCAGGTACGGGCCGCCTGCGTGATCTTACGTATCTGGAATTTTTTCCCATCCTGGGGGCCTTGATGCTATGGGGTGAGGAGTGGGCCAACTCGGTCGTTCATTTCTGGTGTGACAATGCAGCCGTCGTCCACATTGTCAACTCACAGACTTCCAAATCACCCAGGGTCATGGACCTGGTGCGCCAGTTTGTATTGCGCAGCCTGCGCCTTAATGTGCTGTTCCGGGCCAGGCATGTCCCGGGGGTCAATAATGATATCGCTGACGCTTTGTCCCGCCTGCAGATCTCCCGGTTCCGCGCCTTGGCCCCGGATGCGGAGGAATTTCCCTCGCCACTCCCGGACGAGATATGGACCTTTGGCAAGGAGAGGTGAACCGGGCGATCGGCATGTCGCTAGCGCCACGCACGCGTAAGGCGTATCAACACACATTCAATTCTTTCAGAGCATTCTGTGCCCAATTCCGGCTGCCAGATACCTGGCTGATCCCGGTGGCCCATATACTTCAATTCATGGTTGACCTGCATTCCCAGGGCCTTGCACCTCGCACCATAGCATCCAGGCTGTCAGCGCTGGCTTTTATGGCCAAAGTAGGCGGACATGCGGACAGTACCGCTGACTTCCGTGTGAGACATGTTTTGGAGGGGTGGGTGCGGGAGCGTGGGCGTAGCCCGGACGACCGCCACCCGATTTCCCCAGGGGTTCTTACCCAACTGGCATGGGGCTGACAGGACCTATGTTTTGATAGGTATGAGGCAGCCCTGTTTCATGCGGCTACAACGGTGGCCTTTTTTGGAGCGCTCCGCATCAGCGAGCTTGTGATGCTGTCTAAGGCGGATGCTAGTCGCAGGGCACTGGAACTCGAAGATGTCTATGTGGCCAAAGACTGGGCTCAGTTGAGGATACGCTCCTCTAAGACGGATCAGCATGGCGTAGGCAGTGGAGTAAGACTGCTACGGTGTCCTTTGGCAGACATCTGTCCGGTTGGTGCCCTACAGGAGTTCCTTGCACTGCGTGGCACGCACCATGGCCCGTTTTTCTGTCACCAAGATGGGTCTCCCCTTACTAAATTTCAATTTTGGAAGGTGACCGGCAAAGCGCTGGCCGGTGTTGGCCTCCCAGGGGCCCGTTACGGCACCCATTCATTCAGAATAGGGGCGGCTTCCACGGCGGCTGCTTTTGGGTACTCCGGGGCTGAGATACGCCATATGGGGAGGTGGGGATCGCAATGTTTTCAATTTATGTCCACCCTCTTTCAACGTGAGTACATGTCGAGTCACCGCACCTTTTCTCTTCCCTCGTTTTTTCCTTGACAGACCCTGGGTGTCATATTACGCCGGTGACAGTATGGCTGGTGGGCCATAGCTACGTGCACAGGGCAGCGCGTTACGCTGCGGCGACAGAGTGGGGACCCCGACTGGGACTGGGTGCGTACGCAAGTCTCACATGGTATGGTAAGCCCGGAATGTTGTGGCGGGAGCTGTTGCCATTCCTTTTCTCGGGCCGAAATGCTGACCCGCCTGACATCCTGATCATACACCTGGCAGGCAATGATTTGGGTCAGGTCACCGGCCCATCGCTGAAGCATGCGATTTGCGGCGACCTCGCCTACCTGCATTACGTGTGGCCCGCCACAACCCTCGTTTGGTCAGACATGGTGCCGCGGCACGTGTATAGGGGAGGGTTCGACCTCCAGGCCCTTGACCGTGCTAGACGCATGGTAAACAGGGCTGTTGCCCGGTTCATTGTCAGCAGGGGTTGGGGGCGGGTCAGTCGTCACCCCGCCATTAGTCTGCAAAATTATGGCCTGTACACAGGGGATGGGGTCCATCTGTTGCGAGGAGGTATGGACCTCCTGTTGGGTGATTGGCGAGCAGGCCTGTTGACCGAGCTGACGGTCTGGTGGGGGGGCATCGAGCCTTCTTTGAAGCCCCTCCGTGTGGCAGGTAGCACTGGTAAGGTAAACATTTATGACCCACAGGTATCCGGCAGGTTCGCAATTGACTGGACAACACTAGACAGGTATAAGTTGGTTAAACGTTGTCCGGTCAACGACGAACCAGGCGACGGGGTGATGGCTACAGCTAGACAGCATGCATCACCCCGTGATTTTACGGATACGCGTCAGAGGGTGGGGTCATTTGTTAGATATTGACTACGGTCAACAATTTGTTTGTTGTCAACAAACAAGTTGATACAAATAGATACATTGTAACAATTGCCGTTGGCAATTTTGGGTGGTACCTTACCAGTGTTACTTCGGCCTGCTTGCCTTAAGAATTATAATTGGTCAATTACCAATAGAAATTTATAATTCGGACTAGGGCATGAATCAATAAATGTGGCCCAATGCCGTTATCCACTTTCATCGGTGTCTGAGTCCTTTATTGGGGGGTGTGCCTGCAAATACTAATTGTCAGGAAGAAAGAAATTCAAACCACATCCAAACAAACATTAATATTGCCATGGAAACAACAAACCACAGAAATAACAGACAATGACACCAAAACTTACAGAAACATGACAACAGAGGAAAAAGAAACCACAAACACAAACAAACAAATTGACAAACAAGAACACACAGAAAATAAACAACCAGAAATGCAAATTGTCAGAAAAAAAGATAAACAAACAACATCCAAACTACATTCAATATTGCACTGGAAACAACAAACAACAGAAAATTCTGAAATAGAAGAAAAGGACACACAATTTAAACAACACCAAAAGAATAATACCTTAGAAAAAATAATACAGCAAATAAACAACAAACAAATACAGCAACAGGATATGAAAACACAAACAATGAAAATCAACATGAAACCCCCCCAAAAAAACAACAAAACAAACCACCAATACCAATACACCCTGAGGTAGATATAGACTCAATAATACAAAGACATCTCCTCATGATGAATCATCCACCACCTACATTCAACCAGCCATTAGCAGAAATAATGCTGCACCATTTTCTGAAAATAAAAAGTCAACAGACCCTGAAATCAACAGGTAAATAAACAAAACAATTTCATTACAAAATTTTGAGAAATACAGTTATATATAACTTTGTCATTCTTCTCATTAAACAGATGCCCCAACAAAGCAACAGTCAACAAACTGAAACACAAAAAACAAAAACAACTGTTAATGAAGGTAAATATAAACTTATTTAGTAAAATGTTAAAAAATGCTTACTAACAAAAATATTAACAGTTAAACAAAAAACTAAACCCAAAATATTTACAAAAATAATCCATTAAAAACAAAAAACATCATTAATGAAATGTCACATAACAATAGACAAATATCAATATCTCTCCCTGTGTGTTATGTTTTACAGATGCTACAGACACATCGCTGGAGAAGAAAACTTTAAAAAAAAACATTAGAAAGAGTTAAATGTTTCATATGTTTTAAAACAAAAAAATAAAAACACTTTATTATGCAACTTGCAGTAAAGTCCAAAACAGTTTATAAACAAAGTTTAAAATGTAAAATATGTTTTTTCACCAAACAAAGAAAATTACTATTGCAAAACAAAAAGATTTATACATTAAAAGTTTTCTGGCAAAAGTTTAAAAGCCTCTCTTTCAATAAAACACACAGGTGAAAAAGCCCGGCAACGCCGGGCAACCCTTGCTAGTAATGCATAAATAAATAAATAAATGCAGAGTTCCATGGAAGCTGTACACATGAAGGACATCGCAGAAACCAACATATTAATGGCATCTACCTCCCTTAATCATCATTACTTCAACTCAACCCCCTTTCATCATCTTTCTAGTCTGAGAGGACAACTGTGTTCAGGGTAGGTCTATGTGTCCCAAACAATCTCTTTTCTAAAGATAGTCCTTTCCATGCACGGATGGTGATAAGAATGGGAGTGACACTAACCTAACTATTTCTTCTCCCAGCTGAAAAGCTTCCATGCAATTAGAATGCCTAAAAAGGACTTATCTCTTACTAGAGCTACTGCACAGAGTTTTATTAAAATTAAAATGACAGCAAGGAAGAACAATGTAAATTACCCACCGGTGGAGAAATATGTCCATATTACCTCAGTTATTTTTATTTCTGCCCAACACAAAACAAATAAATAGGTCTCTTGTTTAAACATCAGCATTCCTCCCCCACCCATTTGCTTCCTAATTGACTTGCATTCCAACAGGATTCTCAAAAAGACAGGACTTTAAAACACATCTTACATTTATTATTGTTTATTTATTCATTTGTTCAATTTCTACCCCACCCAATTAGCCAAGGCCGACTCAGGGTTGCTAACAAACACAGGATAAAACAGCAGATAAAACAATTAAATCTACACACACACCCTAATAAAAAGGGTGCTGGAACCAAAGGCGGGAGGCAATCTGATCTATATCCGTCAACTCAAGGTGGTCACCCTCCCACCAACACCCCATACTTGGCCCGCCAGCCAGGTTTTGAGTTCTTTTCTGAAGGGCAGCAATTCCGTCTAGAGCTGTAACTCTGTTGGAAGGAGGTTCCAAAGGGCCAGTGCAGACATGGAGAAGGCCCTCCTCCTTGTGCTAGAGAGACAAGCCCCTCTAGCTGATGGTACAATCAGAGAGTCCCTCTGGTCCGCTCTGGTCAGGCAGACAGACATTCTTGGGACGATGTAGTCTCTTATGTATCCTGGTCCATTACCATGCAGGGTTTTAAAGGTCAAAACAAGCACCTTGAATTGCATCTGGAAGCAAACTGGTAAGCAATGCAGCTCCCGAAGCAGTGGTCATCAAGGGCAGCCCCATGTAAAGCGCATTACAGTAATCTGGTCTGGAGGTGACCAGAGCATGAGTGAACATGAGCAAGGAGTCCTGGTCCGGGAGTGGGCACAACTGGCTGACAACCTGAAGCTGTGCAAGAGCCCTCCTGGCCACAGCCACCACCTGATCTTCAAGCAGCAGTTGCGAGTCCAGGAGGACCCCCAAGTTGTGTGCCAGGTCTGTCTTTACATGCTCTTTGACGTAGCCTGTGAAAGTTTTTAGGGTTTTTTGTTTGTTTCTTGCATGTTGTTGTTGCTGATGTTGTTGATTTAATTGATGGAGCAGGTATCTGGATCTCTAACAATGCATTTCTTTGGTCTATAACAGCATGATATTTTCAAAATAAGAATTTAGACACACTGCATATTACTAAAATCTTTATATAGTGGAAACCCAACATACAAATGCTTCGACTTACAAAAAATGTGACATACAAATAGAAATCCTAGCTAAAAGAAATTTGACATACAAATTTTTAGTAGGAAAATTTTGATGTACAAAAAAATATGGTGACATCTAGAGGCCTCTTCTGGTAATCCAATGTGTTTCTGACATACAATTTATTTACGGTATTTTTTTACATACAAATAAACTTGTGGAATGGAAAAAATTTGTATGTAGGGGGTTTTACTGTATTTCCTTTTTTATAGAAGTTATGTTTCCCTCATGCTACTTTAACATCTCTGTTGTGATGTAGAAGTCATAATAGTTTGTATCCTTCCCAGGCACTAAAAATCAGTGTCACATTGGAGAATTGGCAGATCTGGTTCTTTATATACTTGAGAACAAAGGCCTTGGGGTGAAAAGCAAGCTATGAATTTCCAGAACTTCCAACAGTAGTAATCTAGGAAGGAAATGCATTGTGATGGCTCTTATGTTACCATGGTAACCTGTCTTTTATGAAGATAATATTATGTAACTTTATGTGCTGTGCTGCCAAAGAGGAAACAACTTACAACAACTTTAATAGGGTTTTCAAGGTAAGGGAGAACTTGAGTTGTTTTATTAGTTCCACTTACTACATAAGGTTCCATGGGCAACCAAGCCTAGGTGTCCAGGGTCCTAGTTAAACTCTATCCACAGGAGCAGCCTGGATACATTGGCATAAAGAAAAATGTGTAAATTAAATAAATGATGTTCTCTTATTTCTATGAGAAATATTATGAATATGTGTGCACATAAACTTTACCACATTTTCTATCCTTGGTGTGTGCCATGTTGTGTGACTTTGTTTTTGTTTAATTGTTCTTACAAGTGAACTAAAAGAAAACATGTTTTTGCAATGTAGGCATTATCCTCATTCATCAAAATATATTTTGCTTTTTTTAAAAAACTTGTATACATTTGTATCATTTAGATTTTAATTTTTTGCTTGGTTTTATTAGTACTTGATTCTTCTGAAATGGACAGTAAGGTCCATAATGTATACAGTAAGCCCCCTTGAACAAACCCTAAACTACCCATGAGAAGTTAACTTTTTGGTATTAGCATGTGGGAATGGGAGGGTGTGTGAAAAAAAATCTCTCAATCTCAAGTGTTTTCTTTTTCTCTATCTCTGATACTTCAACTCTAATATGTTATCTGCCTGGCTCCTCCATGGTTACATGCAGTGAAGTAGAAGCAATTCCAATGGAACTCAACTTTATTAAATGTTAAGATGAGAAACCATTTTCTCTGCTATGTTTCTAATGTCCGTTCTGTGGGGGGTTAGTTCCAGCACTACCACCCATTTGCAGCATAGTCCAGTCACCCCCATCTTTTCATGGGCCTATTAAAACCAGCGGATATATTGGTGACAACTGGGACAGTCAAACCCCTGAATGGCATATTACTACTACTACTACTCACTAGAATCCCTCAATGGCATAGGTTGGCTTTTGATATATCCTTGCGTTGCATCTCATAACAAACCATCTCACCCCCAATAGGATGGCTTTCTGGGTTTCTTCTTGTAAGCCTGTCTGTCTGAAGTCTCCTGGAGTACCTTGAAGCACACCCACTCTCTAGTCCAGGGGTATTCTTTCATGGCCCAGGCCCATCCAAGGGCATGCTCATTGTCAGTGCCCTTTCCAGGCTTACTAGTCTCTTGTCCTTGCCCTGGCACCTTATTTTCCAATCCTGTTCCATCCAGCTCTTTGTTCTCTCAGATTGTCTCTCATCCATCCTTCTCTGTGTCATCTTCCAGCCTCATAGCTGCAACCCCTTTTTCAAATTCTTCCAGCAGCTCCACTCTCACAACCTTCTGAGGGATTCTCGACCAAAGCTTCAAAAGCTCCAGTTACCTTGATATTTTCACTTCCACAACTTAATGGGGAACTGGAGGTTGGGAATCCTAGGTCAGGCCTTCTAGGGGATCACAGCCTGCCCTGGACCCAAAGTCCTGGATCATAGTATATTTTTAAGATCATTCTTTTACCCATTTACAAGCAACAGGTCACAAGTCCAGGAAAAGTTTTTATTCTCTTTATAATCTTTTCTTTTCCTCCCTCCCTCCTTTCCTTTACAACTTGTTCTAGGGAATGTAAGTAATAAGCAACTCAGCTGTTACTGAAATGACACTACTCAAAATTTAAGATAGATTGGTATCAAAGAAGGCAATGGGACAAAATCAATGTACATCCAAAGATATTAATCTGGACTGTTCACTAGATTGCTAGAGCTGACATCTTATCCTCTTCTTGTATCACAGTTCTGTGATGCTTGTTAAATTACAGCTTTGTATGTTAAGCAACAGTTGTGACATAGCCACATGATCTTTGCAGGCGCACCCCCCCAATAACGGACACAGACAACATTGAAAGTGGATAACAGCATAGGGCCACATTTATTGATTCAATGCCCTAGTCCGAATTATAAATTTGCATTGGTAAAACGACCAATCATAATTCCTAAGGCAAGCAGGCCGAAGTAACACTGGTAAGGTACCACCCAAAATTGCCAACGGCAATTGGTTACAATGTATCAATTTGTATCAATTTGTTTGTTGACAACAAACAAATTGTTGACCGTAGTCAATAACTAACTTATGACCCCACCCTCTGACGCGTATCCGTGAAATCACAGGGGTGATGCATGCTGGTTAGCAATCATCATCACCCCATCGCCTGGTTCGTCGTTGACCGGACAACGTTTAACTAATTTATTCCTGTCTAGTGTTGTCCAGTCAATTGCGAACCTGCCGGATACTTGTGGGTCATACTGTTTACCTTACCAGTGCTACCCGCCAATGTGACCAAAGTCAACAGTAGAAACACAGAAAGCCCCCAATATCAAACCATAGCAACAGTGTGGGGTGGGCAAAAAAGCCAGGACCCGGAGCCAATATGGGTCCCAACCAAAAATTCCCACCCGGCCCCGAAGCGACCATAATATCACACTGTTAACTAGGGAGGGGGTGGAGGGGAAAAAACTTCTCCGCTCCGTCGCTGAGGTAAAATGGCAGCTTGGCTGCCTCGTGGCCACCCCTTTTATCAGGGAGCTGGCCACGCCCCTAACTACCCGGATTCTCTGTCCTGTGGGGGGGGGGCCGCAAAGGGCGCGGCGGCCATTTTGGCGCCGCGCTTGCATTGCAGGCGCACCCCCCCCAATAACGGACACAGACAACATTGAAAGTGGATAACAGCATAGGGCCACATTTATTGATTCAATGCCCTAGTCCGAATTATAAATTTGCATTGGTAAAACGACCAATCATAATTCCTAAGGCAAGCAGGCCGAAGTAACACTGGTAAGGTACCACCCAAAATTGCCAACGGCAATTGGTTACAATGTATCAATTTGTATCAATTTGTTTGTTGACAACAAACAAATTGTTGACCGTAGTCAATAACTAACTTATGACCCCACCCTCTGACGCGTATCCGTGAAATCACAGGGGTGATGCATGCTGGTTAGCAATCATCATCACCCCATCGCCTGGTTCGTCGTTGACCGGACAACGTTTAACTAATTTATTCCTGTCTAGTGTTGTCCAGTCAATTGCGAACCTGCCGGATACTTGTGGGTCATACTGTTTACCTTACCAGTGCTACCCGCCACACGGAGGGGCTTCAAAGAAGACCTGACGCCCCCCCAGACCGTCAGCTCGGTCAACAGGCCTGCTCGCCAATCACCCAACAGGAGGTCCATACCTCCTCGCGACAGATGGACCCCATCCCCTGCATACAAGTCGTAATTTTGTAGACTAATATCGGGGTGATGACTAACCCGCCCCCAAGCCCTGTTGGCAAGAAACCGCGCCATTGCCTTATTGACCGCGCGCCTAGTGCGGTCAAGGGCCAGGAGGTTAACGCCCCCTCTGTAAGAATGGCGCGGGACAATGTCCGACCAAACCAGGGTTGTGGCAGGCCAGACATAATGCAAGTAGGCGAGGTCCTCGCGAATCGCATGCTTAAGCGATAAGCCGGTAACCTGGCCCAAATCATTGCCCCCCAGGTGGATGATTAGAATGTCAGGCGGGTCAGCACCCAGGCCAGAAAAAAGGAAAGGCCGCAGCTCCCGCCATAACATCCCTGGCTTACCATGCCATGCGAGACTGGCGTGGTCACCCAGTCCCAGTTGGGGTCCCCATCCTGTCGCCGCAGCGTAACGCGCTGCCCTGTGCACATAGCTGTGGCCCACCAGCCATACTGTCACCGGTGTAATACGACACCCAGGGTCTGTAAGAAAATTGAGAAAAAAGGCGGTAAGGTGACTGGATTGGTACTCATGGCGGGAGTGGGCGCACATAAAACTGAAAACATTGCGAGCCCCACCTTCCCATGCTGCGTATGTCAGCCCCAGAGTACCCAAAAGCAGCTGCTGTAGAGGCTGCACCAATCCGGAACGAATGTGTGCCATAACGGGCACCTGGGAGGCCCACCCTGGTGAGGGCTCTGGCTGTCACCTTCCAAAACTGAAATTTAGTAAGGGGAGACCCATCTTGGTGACAGAAAAACGGGCCATGGTGCATGCCACGCAGTGCCAGGAATTCCTGTAGGGCACCAACCGGACAGATGTCTGCCAAAGAACAACGTAGCAGTCTTACACCACTGCCTACGCCATGCTGATCTGTTTTAGAGGAGCGTATCCTCAACTGGGGCCAGTCTTTGGCTACATAGACATCTTCGAGTTCCAGTGCCCTACCACTTGCATCCGCCTTAGACAGCATCACGAGTTCGCTGACGCGGAGCGCTCCAAAAAATGCCACCGTTGTGGCTGCGTGAAAAAGGGGCTGCCTCATAATGATCAAAACAGAGGCCAGGCCAGCCCCGGGCCAACTGGGTAAGAACCTCTGGGGAAATAGGGTGCCGATCATCCGGGCAACGCCCGCGCTCGCGCACCCACCCCTCCAAAACGTGTCGCACACGGAAGTCAGAGGTGGTATCCACATGACCTCCCACTTTGGCCATAAAAGCCAACGCCGAGAGCTTGGATGCTATGGTGCGAGGTGCAAGGCCCTGTGCGTGCAGGTGAACCATGAACCGCAGAACATGGTCCACCGGGATGGGCCAGGTCTCTGGCAAGAGAAATTGAGTAGCAAATGCCCTATAAGAATTGAATGCTTGTTGATACGCCTTACGCGTGCGTGGCGCTAGTGACAGGCCAATCGCCCGGTTCACCTCTCCTTGCCAATAGTCCACATCTCGTCCGGGAGTGGCGAGGGAAATTCCTCCGCATCCGGGGCCAAGGCGCGGAACCGGGAGATCTGCAGGCGGGACAAAGCGTCAGCAATATCATTATTAATCCCTGGGACATGCCTGGCTCTGAACAAAACGTTGAGGCGCAGGCAGCGCAGCACAAAATGGCGCACTAGGTCCATGACCCTGGGCGATTTGGAAGTCTGTGCATTGACAATGTGGACAACAGCAGCATTGTCGCACCAGAAATGCACCACCGAATTAGCCCACAGTTCGCCCCATAGCATCAAAGCCCCCAGAATGGGAAAAAATTCCAGGTATGTGAGATCCCGCAGGCGACCTGTGCCTGCCCATGCCGGTGGCCACCCACCATAGGCCCACTTCCCATTGAAGTACATCCCATAGCCCAGGGATCCTGAGGCATCAGACTGGATCTGGAAATTGGGGGACTCCAGGAGGTCAGACCTCCAAAATGAGACCCCATTAAACTCCCTCAGGAATTGCAACCAGACGAACATGTCTGCCCTGATACCCCGGGTGAGCCTGACTCTGTGGTGTGGCCTGGATAACCCTGCCATGGCGTCGCATAATCGCCGAGCAAAAGCCCTGCCCGGTGCGACCACCCTGCAAGCAAAATTAAGGTGCCCATGTAGCACCTGAAGTTCTCTCAGTGATGCCTTACGCTTGGCCAGCAATTCCGAGATAAGGGTCACGATCCTGGACACCTTATCACCCGGCAACCTAGAAACCTGCACTACTGTGTCAATCTCAACCCCCAGGAATACTAGCTTGGTCGATGGGCCCTCGGTCTTTTCGGGCACTAAAGGGACACCAAGTTCCTCCATTAGCGTCTGAAATGTGTTGAGGAGACGTGCGCACGTGTCCCAGCCCCGTTTACCCCCGAATAAAAAGTCATCCAGGTAATGGGCTACAGACCGGGACCCTGACCTGCGGACGAAAGCCCACTCTAGGAAGGTACTAAAACGCTCGAAGGCCGAGCATGAAATGGAGCAGCCAAAAGGCATGGCCTTATCAAAATAATATTCCCCCTTAAATTTAAAACCCAGCAACTCAAAGTCGCCCGGGTGCACTGGCAAGAGGCGAAAAGCCGACTTAATGTCGCACTTGGCCAGCAGGGCACCCGGGCCACACGAGCGGACCATGCGCAACGCATGGTCAAACGATGTATACCTGACTGAACAAAGGTCATCAGGAATAGCATCATTGACAGATCGGCCGGCTGGGTAGGACAAATGATGAATAAGGCGAAACTCACCCAGTGACTTCTTGGGGACCAAACCCAGTGGCGATGACCTTAAGATTGGGAAACGGGGGTGCGGGGAAAGGTCCAGCGACCCTGCCCGCAACTAACTCCTTTTGAATGCTGGCCGCGGCCACCTCCTCCCTTCCTCTGAGGGATAAAAGGTTGGGGGCATCCTGGGGGGACCTATCACCCACAAAAGGGATACGAAATCCCTGCTTAAAACCTTGTAGAATATACTCCCTGTCCTCCCCCTTCGGGTACGATGCGAGCCAGCGCTCCAGCATGTCCACCTTAATTGGGGAGGGGGCCTTTTGGAGGACTAGCTCCATCCGTGGCAGCCTTTCCAGCCCACTGTCCACCCTTCCCTCTGCCTCGCGGCCCTCCAGGCTTGGGGCAAGCAGAGGCTGCGTGGGGGCCAGAGCATGTGGGACACTCATGCTTATACCTGCAGTTCTTTCGATTGGAGGAACCAATTGACGAGAAAGTCCAGCACAGCAGGCGGGCTGGAACCCCCTGCCCCGCCGCCTGGCGGGTAACCTGCGCTGGAGCCGCTCGCTGGACCGCATGTCCGCAATGGTATCTATCCCCCGGGGCAGGGCGTGTAGGTGTCATATACAGAAGCCAAAGCCTCTGGCATGGCTCATCCCATCTCATCTCAGGGTGAAGGGGAATCCTCATACGGAATTCCTCATCATATGCCAGCCATGAGGGGCCCGGGAAATCGACCATCGCCCTGTATATGTTGTCCAAATATTGGACCATGGGGATAGCTAAATCCGGCCGCGCCCTCAGATATACCGCCATGTATATCAAATAAGCGGGGAGCCAGTTGGCCCAGGTACGCGGCGGCTTACGGCGGCGTGCCTGCTCCTTGTCCTTCTCATCCTGACCCTCCCTTTCTTCCTTGGTGGGCTCTCTGTTCAGGAGTGAGAAGATATCTACGTACTCCCCTCGCCATATCTTTTCCCTGGTAGCCTGTGCCAGGTGGTCACCCAAAGGCAAGGAATACCCCGCCGTCGGCAAGGCCGAAAAAGGGACAGCCGGCCTGGTAAAAGGGGCCTGAACTAATCCAGCTACCCCCAGGACATTCCCTGTAGTGTAAGGACCCATGCCCACCCCAGTGCCCAAGGTGGCAGTCGTCGTCGCCGGGTGGGTCGCTGACAGCGTGGCCCCCGCACCACCCGCGCGAGGCCAAGGCCATTGAAAGGCCCCCCCCCCCGAATTGGGAATGTGTGTGGATGTACTCGCTTGCACCGTATACTCACACGCTGCACCCCCGTGGGCCGCCCCCACCGGGGGTTCCAGCCCACTGGGGGCGTCGGAGCTCACGACCGACGTAGAGCTCATCACCGGGGCTTGACTCGCACCTGGTTGCTGACTGGGGAGCTGCGAGGCAGTGGCCGAAACCGCGCCACACGCCTGCAGCAGCTCGACCCTCCCCGCCGGCTGTTGTCCTCCAGCCGACAGCGTCTCAAAAGGAACCCCAAAAGGGGCACCCGCCTGACTGGCCCGCGCCAACGACGCCTCCAGGGCCGCAATGCGGGCCAGCAAGGTGTCCACGTTGACCATGGGCAAAGGGCCGGCTGGCCCGCCTGGCCCAGGCATGGGTACAGGTCCCTGTACCCCGGGCGCCACATATGGCCATTGGCCAGCACCTAATCCCGGCAGGGTTGGTGGAGAAACCTGCCAAGGCAGGGGGGCGCACCACCCCCCAAGGCTAGAGGGCCCCGGGAGAGGCTGCAGTCCAAGAGGAGTAGGCCCGACAGAGTGGGCAGGAGCAGGAGCGGTGCCTACCGCTCGTGGGCCGCGGGCCGGAACCCCTTCCGCGCCCGCGCTCTGATCACCCACCCCGGGCCAAGGGGCAATAGACCCCATTCCGCCGGCCCCGGCCGGGGCCGGCAAAGGTGGCTGCTGAGGAGGCGGAACCGCGGTCCTCCGACCTGGGTTTCGCCTCCTAACCCCACGAGCTGAGCTCGAAGCTGCCTTCTTCTTCGAAGGCATCTCCACCAGGAGCAAAAAGGGGAAGCCGGGAAGGCAGAGCCGCTACCAAAAGGCTTCCCGGTAAGCTAAAGAGCGACGGAGCCGCAGGAAAAAACTTCTCCGCTCCGTCGCTGAGGTAAAATGGCAGCTTGGCTGCCTCGTGGCCACCCCTTTTATCAGGGAGCTGGCCACGCCCCTAACTACCCGGATTCTCTGTCCTGTGGGGGGGGGCCCGCAAAGGGCGCGGCGGCCATTTTGGCGCCGCGCTTGCATTGTCTTTGTTTCATGTTGTAGCCATCCCATCATCATCATCATCAAAAACATGCAGGAATGAACATGGATTAGGAAGCAGTTGCCTATTTGCCGCTGAAAAGTTGTTTTTAAAGTCTCAGTGAGAGTGAAGTTTTGCTATATTTCTGTTATTTTTGCTGTGTAATAAATATATTATTTAGTAAGCCTATCCTCAGTTTACTGTGCTTAGAAGATCACTGTTTCAAAGAACTAGTAGTTGATAGAGTCCATTCACTGAAGCTAAATGGAAGTCAATTTATAATTGATAAAAGGAGAGGCTTCTTCACACAACATATAATTCAACTGTGGAAAATTGTGGAAGATGTAGTTGACTGTATTACACTATGTAGAAATGATAATACTAAAAGTCGAATTCTGGAGCTGATTATTTTTTCCTGGTTATGGATATGCTGGCCAATAAGTCGTCTCCCTACTCTTATGAGAATTCCTACAAAATGTTCCATCTCTGCCTTTGTCACATTAAGTCACATGTAATTGCTTGCCACATATATAAAAAATACAATGCAATGTGAAGCATACAAGGGCAGTCAGTTGATTTCACTTAATTCTGAAGAATAGCAATTCAGGTCTTAAATGTCTGAAATAAGTGGTCAATCTTGCCACTCCAGTAGAAATGATGTGTAATATAATGTTTTCAATCAAATCAAGCCAGAATTCACTCTGTATAGAAGAAAAATATCTAAACTGAGTCTGTTGGACTTTAGCCATGTCCTGAGAAGGCAAGACTCACTGGAAAAGACAAGAATGAGGACAAAAACTGAATATAGCAGAAGAGAAGGAAAACCACCTATCAGATGGATTGACTCTATAAAGGTGGCTGAGGCCTTTAGTGTGTAATACTTAAGCAGGGCTATGGATTATAAGGACTCATGAAGTTCCTAAATCATATATTAAAAATTACTGTTAAGTGAATTCTGTGATTTCCCAAATTAAACTTTGTCTACATATTTATGACTGTTACAGAATTTTCCAGCTCTTAGCATGCAAGAAGGTTTTTCTTTTAGGGGCTAATATTTCCCCAATATGAAATAAAAGGAACAGATTTATGAATAAAAGGTGGGGAGAGAAATGATCAGTTGATATTCTGAGAGACTGGTAACAAATGCTCATGAGTTTTGAAATGGAGGATTTTGTTTTTAATTTGGCTCATACCCAGTGAAGCACTGCAAAAAAAATTACCACACCCACCCTGGCCATGGCTAACTCTGTGGGCATGGCTAACTCTGTGGGCCATGCCCACTTGGCCGGCCACACCATGGTCTGGGGTAGGGAGGTGGGCTTGACCAGCCAAGTGGGTGTGGCCTGTGGGAATTTATGCTACCGGTTCCCAGGATCCAGTGGGAACCTGGAGCAGTACACCACTGCTCATACCTACAGGTAAATGATCACCAACTATAGGGGACTGGATGAATTCAAAGATGATGAATCAAGTTGTCGAACTAAAGGAGGTGTTTCCCAAATATGATCCTGTGGTTTCAGAGCTTTACATTGATTTTTTCAGATGCCAAACAAGAGGACTGACTAAAGCTAGAAAGGAAAGGAACTCTGAATGTGTTCAAAGGCAGTTCCTTTTACATTGTGTGCACACACCACAATATACAGCAAGCAACCACTGATCTTTTTCCTTTCACTCTCCTGGGTAAATCTCAGAGATGGCTCCTCTCTTCTCTATTCCCCACTTCAAACTGCAACCTCGGTCTCTCCCTCCATCACTCTTGTTCTCTGCCTTCTTTCAGCATTGCTTCATTGACATGTAAATCATTACAAGTAATGGCAGTTCCTTGTATTTCTTCCTCTACTCCCAGATAACCTTCTAAATAAATCAGATTTATCATCGTGATTCTACAAAGCTTTCATATTGAATATCAAGTGCCTCGGATTTTTAAACACCTGATACATTTGTGCAGTATTTCATCAGCATGGAGGTGGCATGATAGTAAAGACACTGCTTGTTTGTTGTTGTTCAGTCGCACAGTCGAGTCCGACGCTTTGTGCTCCCATGGACCACCGCACACCAGGCTCCTCTGTCATCTGCCATCCACTGTAGACTGTCCAGAACTATGTCCACTGTGTCAACAATGCCATCTAGCCCCTTCATCCTCTGACACCCCCTTCTCCTTTTGCTTTCGATCTTTCCCAGCATCCGGAAAATCACACAATTCCCACCACTGCCGACAGTATTAACAATGGAAATAATGGGCAGAGCAATGCTCCTGGCCCCTGGCAGAATGTGTTTTGACGGCGGGTCCAGCCCCTGGCTGGAAAGCATTGGGAACCGCTGCCTTAATTCTGTTCTACACCTCCACCATGAGGGGTATTATCTACTGTAGATCATACCTGAGTGACCTAACTGCTTCCCCTACTTTCTTCACTCTAAGCATGAATTTGGCAATCAGTAGCTCATTATCTGAGCCACAGTCTGATCCAGGTCTCGCCTTTGCTGACTGTATAATGCTTCTCCATCTATGGCTGCAGAGTATGTAATCAATCTGATTTCGGTGTTGACCATCTGGTGATGTCCATGTGTAAAATATCTTCTTAGGTTGTTTGCTATGACCAGTGCATTCTCTTGGCAAAACTCTATTAGTCTTTGTACTGCTTCATTTTGTACTCCAAGGCCAAACTTGCCTGTTATTCCAGTTATCTTTTGACTTCCTAATTTGGCATTCCAATATCCTATGATGATGAGGACATAATTTTTTGGTGTCGATTCAAAAAGGTGCTGTAGGTCTTCATAGAACTGGTTGATTACAGCCTCTTTTGCACCAATGATTGGAGTATAGACTTGGATTACTGTGATATTGAATGGTTTGCCTTGAATTCGGACTGAGATCATTCAGCTATTTTTAAGATTGTATCCCATTACTGCTTTCCTCACTCTTTTATTTACTACAAGGATCACTCCATTTCTTCTAAGGGATTCTTGTTCACAGTAGTAGATATGTCTCCTGAGTTAAATTCACCCATCCCTGTCCATTTTAGTTCATTGATTCCCAAGATATCAATGCTCATTCTTTCCATATCATTTTTGACCATGTCCAGTTTTCCTTGATTCAGATAACTTAAATTCTAGGTTCCTTCACCAGTGGATTGTGTTTAGTCTGAGTTCTCTGCTATGGCCTGTTCATCTGGGTGGCCCTACATGACATAGTCCATAGCCTCATCAAACTACAGAAGCCCCCTCACCATGGCAAGGCAACTATCCTTGAGGGAAACTGCTTCTTACATTTCTCTTATTTAAAAATGATTTGACACTGGAAATAAAAGGCAGGAACAGAAATGTGTGTGCGTGTGTCAGAAGGGTAAACTTTAATGGTTTATAAGGGTGAACTGGAAATACAGTCTATCTTATTCAGTATGTTCTTCCTTAACAAATTACAAATATCTCATTCTCCAGATAGTATACCATCCTTGAGAAACACTGCCAATAAGAATAAGAATAAGAATAATACAGACAAAAGTGTTTTCCTATGTCAAAGGCTGACTTTTCCAGCTGTCATTAGAAATTTCAAAGGGTGCCAACAGATAAAATTGTAATGGCAGCTAAATATTTAATTATGCACTCTGTTTGAAGACATGAGACTTCTAACTTAAAAATGTCAAATCAATGAAGATTTGATTACTGCTGTCTCAAGAGGTTGAGGACCTTTGAAATGGAAAAAAGTCAGAAACAAAATAAAACCCCACAAGCAGATGGATCAGCCATAGCTGAGATGCAAGATGAGGCCATGCCTCTAGGATTTCCCCATATCTCTCAGTGGTGTGTGTTATATAAAAGAATTTAAGAACATCCAAAGCTAGCCCCTCAGAATGATTCATTTGCAATATGCTAGTAGAAGGATCAGTGCCCCACAATGCCTCCACATTCCCAAGTGCCATCTGGTGGCAACTCCTAATATGCTGATTTTTTAAAAGATATGTTCCAGCTCTTCAGATGACATAGTAGTGTGCTTTCTTGCACAATTTAGGAATCATAGTTTATTTGTACTCTTGAGAAGTTGCATACATACCTCTTAGAGAAAGCATTGAGCTTACTGTTGGAAGACTTTTCCACAATAGTCCACCTCAAGGGTGAGGGATTTTACTCATTCCAAGGGCCCCATTCTTCATTACTACCTTCTGGGCAGGGGTAAAGGTAAATGTCTATAAGTGATATAGAAATTTTAAAAATTCATAGTTCTAATAACTCAGTCTTGGGTGATTTCCAGAAATTGTAGAATGTGGAAACCTCATAGAAAAGCTGGGAAATCACTGGGAAGGTTATTAGTGAAAGATGAGGATTCCAAAATTTGGTCCCATGCCCTGAGATACTTCACCGCTGGTCTATCCTCTGCTCCTCATATTTGTCATACTCTAACAATCATAAATTGAGATAAAAAATTCTGAAGGAGCTCCTATATCCATTGAGACACAAATCCTATGAAAATTTCCACTAAGCATCTTCTACAACTTCTCTTGAAATCCATAATATGTTTTTGCTACTCATTCAAAATTAAATCTATGTTCCGACTACAGCTGCTGAAGAAGAAGAAACTGAAAGCTTTATGCAAGGATCCAGGAGAAAATTCATCTCTTTCACACACAAACATGAAAAAAGAATAAGAAAGCATGCTGGTAATTATAGGTGACTGGAATGCAAAAGTAGAAAACAAAACAGAACCAAATTTTGTTGGAGGAGTTGGCCTAGGAGTTAGAAATGAAGCAGGAGATCAATTCATTGAGTCTTGTAAAGCCAACAATATATTATATTTATCACAAATAGATGTTTCAAGCAACAGGACATTTAGTAAAATCACTAAGGCATATCTTTACTCTTCCATTTTGGACAAGAGATCCTTCCCTAGCAGTTCAGTAGGATCTAGAGCTATAGGTGTCTGTGTGTGTGCAGCGGTAATATTCAGCTGCCATGCTACTCTAGGGTCTCTAACAGCATGAGTGCTATACTCACAAGCTGGTTGGACTTGCTGTGTGTCCGGACCTGTAGCAGAATCTTGCGCAGTTACTGCTATTCCCATCTGTGATGGCTAATCCTCAGATAAATCAGTTGTTTGGCTTGCCGCTTGAGCAATACGGAAACTGGAAGTAACGGTTCCCGACTTCTCCTTTGCTGGTTGAGTTGCACCTTTCTACAACGCAGGGCAATGCTGGTGGGTATGTCCCGGCTTGGAGCAATGGTAACAGGTAATATTAGAAACAGGTGCCATCTTACCCTTTGGCCTATTACCATCCCATTTCGGCACATGCTCCTTTGCTCCTCCTGATGCAGGCGGTTTCTTCACAAAAGCCTGACTTTTTGCCTCTTTGAATTTCCCCAAAGACTGGGTTCTCTTAGGCATCTGCTTCTTGGCATTCATTTTGCTGATCCAAATCATATCACCTTTCTGGGCAAGCAACTGAGGATCATCAATTTCCTTATCAGCAAGACTCAGTCTTAAAAAAGGTGGAATGACCTCCATAAACTGTTCCTTCAGCGCGAACGCTCGTGCGCTCAGTGTCATCTCCACTTTAGATGCTCGGATGCATTGGTCATAGGCTTGCGCCAGCTGAATCATGAGGGCAACAAATGGTTGTTTACTATCCCATTGGATCTCCTGGAATCTCATTCTCAGAACGTCAGGGACCATCGCACAATATTTCTCCAAAGCATCTCATATTTGGGGCCATGTATAATCTTTTGGCAATCCATCAAAATAGTCCAGGATCAGACTCCTCAGCTGTGTACTGATTAACCCTGGGCACTCAATCTCATCCACTTTCATTGCCTCGCATGCATGCTCAAACCTAGAAAGAAAAGAGAGAATGTCCTGGGAGTCTGTCAGAATTGGCAGATGCTTCTGATCAGCATTATTGGCTGTCACAGGTTTCAGTTGCTGCTTCATTTGCATAATGTGAATCTGCGTTTCAAAGAAATTTGCCATCAAATCCTCCAATTGACCTGTTCCTGCCGGAACTCCTCCTATTACTCACATTGACAAGGGAGGGTTTCCCCCTGGCATCGCTAAAAGCAGAACTTGTGCAAAAGAAGAAGGAGGGGGAAGAACTCCTGTTGGTGGCACCAGTAGATGGACAGGCTGAGGTACAGGGGCTCTGGGTGGTGGCTTTATTTGGGGAAGCGGGTCTAGTACGGTGGGCTGCGGAACCGCTGACAGTATAGGCTGGGCTAGTGCCGACTGCACTGCCCCTTCTCCTTTCTGTAAAGCTTGGGCATATTTTTCATCCTCCATCTCCTGCTTTATCTTAGCCCGTTGATGTGCTGCTTCAACCACTCCCTCCAGATTACCTGCCAACCGAGCCACCTGCTCCTGTTGAAGGAGACCATATATTTGATCAAGCCTGGTCTCATCCTCCATTGGTGGTGGAACGGCTGCCACTTTCTCCACTTGGCGGGCTGCTTGCTCGGAGGCTAAGGCTTCCTGTGCCTCTACAAGTTGCAGTTGCAATTTCACGATATAGGTACAATACCGCTCTGCCCTTTGTTGTTCCTCCTGCAGCTTCTGCTGTAGATCCTCCTGCTCCATGGCAGGGGTTTGGGCACTGGTCACTCCCTCTCCTGAGGAAACCGCCATGGCTCCCGGTGGCTAAACGGACAGTTTAGCTATTCCAGAGCCCGGTTTCCATGCTTCCTTGGGTCTGGCTTCCCATCCGACCTGTCAGTCTGATCCCAGCTGGATCAAGACCACTGGCTCTGCTACTCCCTGTGGTAACTGTGCCAGTTTGTGTTGATCTCCCATTTTGACACTCCGGTCTGGCCCAGCCTGGACTGAGACCATTGGTGCTGCCATTCTGCTCTCCTGAGCTCGGGATGCCACTGCAACAGCTCCCGGCACTTCCTCCTCCATGACGTTTTGTTGAGCGGGGCGCACTGGAATAGCTTCCTCGAGCACCTGGTATGCCCTACCGGGGGGACCATACCTTTGGAGAAACTTCTCGCATTGAACCTGGAAGACTTCCATCAGATTTCTCCTTTGGGCCTCCGTAACACTTCCCTCAAAGGGTGCTTTACATACCACGTCCAACAGCCATTCAGAAGTCGTAAGGGGACCCGCAGGCACCCCCCCTTCCCAAGACAAGCTCTGGCGAGCTTGCTTACGAGCTTCCTCTGACTGGCGATCTTCTTCCTCTGCCCATACGCTTTCGGCTCTCATGGTACAGAGGGGGATGCATTCAGCTGCAATTGCATCAGCTCGTGCAGCTTCATCCATTACCTGATAGGCTGGATGCCAAGACCTGATCCTTTCCCACTTGGTAGGTCTCTGGTTCCCTTCCTCCTGGCCAACATAGCTTGTCTGGGACAGTAACAGATTCGGTTCTGTATCTGGAGAGGCTTCATGCACAGAGGGTGGCGCAAGGATGAGTTTATCAGACCCTCTGGACGTTTCCCCTTGCTGGGTTTCCTCTACCTCTTCTTCCTCAGACTCACATATTCCCAGAAGTTCCTGAAGGGTTATAGGTTTTTGCAATTTTTGTCCTGTCACGGGATGGAATAGGAACACCCAGTTCTCATTCTTGGAAGATCACTCTGATAATGGCACCTCCACTTCTATGGTAACCAGTAATGACTCTGAGTAATCCATCCTTATACCTGTAAGGAAACAAAACATTGCAGGCTAATCTTACCCTCTTTTTAGAGGAGCCAAAAATGCTCCTCTATTTGCCTTGACAAAGCCTCCTGGCTCTCAGATTTGAATCCAACTGCTCAGCCATCCGTGTCTTGAACGCTCAACCAGGCGCTGGCTTACAGGAGGCATGTAATGATCCTTTAGGCTACAATAATTTCCTTTATCCGCACACTCCCAGTGCAGCCTAAAGTCGGCTCACCGTACCACGCCACAATTGTCTTCAAAGAACTCCACCTGTCTCTTACAGGGAGTATGCGGTTAGTTAGCTTATTCGTAGCATATGGGGGCATAGAGCAAAGCACTTGGATATAGCCTGATAAACTCACATCCACTCCGTTGATATTACTCACAAAGTGTTTTATTTTTCATAAGTATCTGAAAAAAGAACAAAGACAGACAAAGACAAAGTACATAGAAATATTTCGTTAGTAGGATTCCCTTTGATTAGGAATTTGAGTCCGGCCTGGGGAGACAGAATCTCTGCCTTCTACCCAAGGGGACTGAAGAACAGAGAGAAAGGGCTCTGCTTATATACACAAAAGGAGCAGATTTCCCTTCCACATTTGCATTATTTGAGATGACCTAATCTGCAGGTTTTTGAGCCACTGGGTTCTGTGATTGGAGGGAGAGTGTCATCTCCCTCGTGGTGTAGTCACCTGACCTAGCTGTCAATCAGTACCTCATGGGGCTGCACCTGCAGTAGCTGTCATTCCTTTCCCATGGGAATGCAGCTGTGCAGGAATCATCCTAAAGGAATGTGTGAGAAAAAGCACTAGTAGCTTCAGATAAGGTTACCATGGATACTCAAAGATCATGACAGCAGACAGCGCTGGCTCTTCAGCTTTGAAACAGAGATGAATACTGAACCCCAGAGTCAGACACAACTGGCTTTTGAGCAAGGGAAACCTTTACCTTTACCTTTTACATCAGCCATGAAGACTATCCTGCGAATATAATGCCATAGCCTGTCATCTGCCTTCTGCATCACAGCATGACACCCATACGACTGATACTGTTCCGTGAGTCACTTTCTTGTCCTGAGCCCTTTTGACACGCAAAGTCCTCCTCAGCCCAAGGCCAGTATTGATGAAGCTGCTGTCTTTCACCAAGATGGGTTCAAGTGGGATTTAATCCACTTGGGGACCATCACCCTTCACTGTGGAGTTTGCCAAGGCTGCTAGTCCTCAAAGTTGTCAGGTTAGTTATCTGCTACCTGACGCTCAGCATTGAGTCGCTGGCAGTATGGTCTACTCTATTGCCATTGCTAATAATCTGGCAAGATTATGAATATGGTAACAATTTTAAAAATTATTTGCTTGAAATATATTTCAGCAATTCCTGAATTGCAGCAGAAAAAGGTTGCTTATGACTAAAGCAGAAAAACACATCTATACTTTAACTGTCATAACAATAAAACTATTTGAACAGTCACTAAATGTGGAACAGAGCAATAGCAAACTGTGCCAAATTTGGTGCTGATCAGAACTCCAGTTTATTTATTTATTTTATTATAATTTTTTATTAAGTTTTTAAAAGAGAAAAAATAAAATTACATAAACATAAAGAAAAAAGAGAAAAAACAAATTATCATTTCCATACATCATACATTTTTCTTAACCATTCTAGTTATATATATTTATAAAGTAAAACCCCTACTTATGAAAAAAACAGTCCATTCTGTAGGCTTTTGCTTAAATCAGGCTTTTATGTTACTCAAATCAAACCCATAGGAAAAATTATTTTTTATGTAACTCGAAGCAAACCCATAGGAAAAAGAGTCTTTATGTAAACTGAAGCAAACCCATAGGAAATCATGTAAATCAGGACATGGTTTTAGCACAAAATCATTATGTAAGTCAAATTTTATGTAACTTAAAGTATATGTAAGTCGGGGTTTTACTGTATCATTACTTTGCTCAAATTATTCACATTAATATGTTTTTTGAATTTTTCTTATAACACAAATTCATTAAACACCCTGGTGCAAGAACCCTATGTCCTTGAATCTACCAGTTGTCTCCTATAAGCTTAATTATTTTGCCAAAAACTCATTAACTCCGGTACAGGTTTGTCTGCTTTGTTTTTTCCCCAATGTGTGTTGCAGGAATGGTTTCCAAATATTCCAGAATCTGTTTTGTTTCAAAATCCCTTTTTTATATTTAAGTCCCATGTAAGTTTTTCATTAAGTGCCATATTCCAAATACTGTATCAGTAAACCAATTACCCAAGTCTAAATTCAAAGCACCTTTCTAATTTTTGGCAATATGTTGTCTTGCTAATGTTAATAAAATAGCAGGTAGATCCTGTTTATTTTCATCTAGATTCAACTCCTCTAAATCAGTCAACAATGCTGTTTTCACATTCAATTTTAATTTAAAATCCAAAATTTTAGCTATTTCATACCCATTTTTTTGCCAAAAATCAGAAACAATTTCACATTCACACCACATATGTCTATACGTCCCTGTTTCCCATTGGCATCTCCAGCATTTTTATTTTATTTAGTATTATCTATTTGGTTAAGTCAAACTGGCATCATATACCATCTCTACAAAATTTTATAATTATGTTCTATAATCTTCGTAGATAGACTTTATATGATTCTTTTTTTCTCTACTTTTTCTTCCAGTTTTCATCAGAAATGATTGTATCTAATTCCGCTTCCCACATTTTTGAGCATATTCTATGATTCTTCAGTTACAGTTATCATTGTATATAGTTTGCTCACTACTCCTTTTATCCCCATTAAAACCTCTCCTTATCTTATATATCACTAGGTAATTACCAGGCTTCACATAGCTACGTATAGTTGTGTATGTGGGTTACTCCTGCCTCCCTCCATCTGTCCCCTCTCCCATCTCCATTGACGGTCACTAACTGCCCTCACCCTTCACAATGGTGCCTCCCTCTTGCGTCTTGTGACCCCCACAGTGCTGATCTCGCATGCCCATTTGCCTTCCACCTACTGTGAAAATTACAGCTGTGCTCAGAGGGAAAGACAAACGATGTCACAATCCCAGGTGATGTCACCTGCCTAGTGACAGATGTCATCAACCAGCTCATTGGGAAACAGATCAAATTGGGGGGGTGTAGCCCCCCCGTCAGCCATGATTCCATGGCACAAACCATCCTAGAGTGCCAAGGTAGGTGTGTGGCACATTTCAGGGGATTCAGTCCAGGGGTATGGGAACACATATGTGACATACAGACAGACACCTCTCTTTTATATATATATATATATATATATATATATATATATATATATATATATATATATATATATATATATATATATATATATATATATATATATATATATATATATATATATATATATATATATATATATATATATATATATATATATATATATATATATATAGATAGATAGATAGATAGATAGATAGATAGATAGATAGATAGATATATAGATAGATAGATAGATAGATAGATAGATAGATAGATAGATAGATAGATAGATAGATAGAGATAGAGATAGAGATAGAGATAGAGATAGAGATAGAGATAGAGATAGATATAGATATAGAGATAGAGATAGAGATAGAGATAGAGATAGATATAGATATAGAGATAGATAGATAGAGATAGAGATAGAGATAGATATAGAGATAGATAGATAGATAGATAGATAGATAGATAGATAGATAGATAGATAGATAGATAGATATAGATATAGATATAGATATAGATATAGATATAGATATAGATATAGATATAGATATACCTCCCTAATCGTAACTTCTCTTTATAACCTTTGTTCCATCTATTAACAGATAGCATTTGAAGCCAGTTCAACCTTAATTCTTTATAAATATCCATTTTAGTTCTGTTATCCTCGCTCAGCCTCAACCAATCCTTTAGTAAAACTATACCATATTTCTGCAATATACCTTTTAACAAATCCAAATTTTTAATCAGAAATGTCTTTATATCTTGTAATTATATAATTGGTGAGATATTTGGTACCAGTCTACATTTCAGTCTTGTCCATACACTTATCATAGCTTTCAACACGTTCTTTTTTTTTCAAGTTTAACACATCCTTTTCAAAAAAAATCAATATGGAGTCTGAATGACAGTTTAGAAATAAGTTTTAATATAATTTGGGTTACTATAAAAGCAATATTTTGAGGGGAATGTGTTAAGATGATGAGTATAAAAAATAAATAAACAATTTAGAGATAGACAATTAGAAGTAGAAAAAGAAATTAAAACTCTTCAAGCTAAGCATGCTAGTTTAAAGGATAAGCCTACCCTGGAAAGAATACAAATGTTAAAAAATGAACTGATTGGAAAAGATATAGAAACAATTAAAAGAGATTTAATATATTTGAAAAGGGAATACTTTGAATTTAGTAATAAGAGTTCAAAAATGTTGGCAAGGGCAGTGAAAGAGAATAAGGATAAGAGAGAAATAGACACTCTAATAAGGGAAGATGGGGCAAGGTGTAATAAAATAACAGGTTTAGGGTTACCTAATATCAAAAACTATGGGGTGTTCCAACTTAAAGGTATGGTAAAATTATTGACAACAAATGATCTTATTTGGAAAGATATATAATTAAAGGATAGCAATGTGTATGAAAATGGTGATTTTTTTGAAAAGCAAGTCCAGTTTAAATGGTATATATGTTAATTTGGGATGCTTCCAATTTTTAGAATTGATTTGCAGAATATTGCTTTGCTCTGCCACAGTATTTTAAATAAAACCAAAATAGAAAGTCATATAACTATTATTCACACCTGAGCGGGCAAAATAAGTTGAGGTTTGAGTTTCTAAATTTCTTAAGTACATGAAGTACTCAGAGATAATGAAAGTGCGGTGCCAAAATGGCCGTCGCACTCTTTGCAGGCCCCCCCCACCCGGACCCAGACATCCGGGTGAGTTAGGGGGCGTGGCCACCCCTCTATAAAAGGGGTGGCCACGAGGCAGCCGAGCTGCCATTTTAAAAATAGCGACGGAGAGGAGAAGTTTTCTCCGTCGCTGTTCCTTCGACTCTTCGGCTCTTTAGCCCTTGGTCTTTCCTGGCTGGGAAGGAAGGATTAGCACAGAGCCTTTGGCTTGCTAGCTGCTCTGTGTTTTTTGGCGTCAGGTTGATCCCTGGAAAGGGATCCTGCTCTTTCTAACAGATATGCCTCCCAAACGGAAGGCCCCGGCGATGAAACCGCGGCCAAAGGGGAGGACTTTTGCGGGCCCTGCGCAGGGCGGGGGCAGCCCTCAGGTCGGAGGACCAGGGCTGCGCCCCCGCAGCAGGGCACTACCCCAGCTTTACCCACCGATACCGGTGGGGGGATGCAGGCTGGTGCTTGGCCCTCAGCTGGCCTGGCTCCGGCCAGCCCTTCAGGGGCTTCGGCCCTCAGCCCGCAGTTGCCGGCCATGGGTCAGGTCAGCGGGGGAGGGCCTGGTGCGGGTGCACAGCACGTTCCCCCTCTGCCCCCTCATGGGCCGGAGTTTTGGGCATGGCCCTATTCGGACCAAGGCTCTCACTTTGGGGTTCCTGGTCAAATGCCTAGTGGGCCGTCCGGCCCACCCGGCCCACTCTATACTGGGGGATCTGTGGCAGTGGATGCGTTGCTAACGCGTTTAGCTGTGCTTGAGGCATCCTTGGGAATTGCATACAACCCCATGGGAGGGGGCCCTTCTCTCTCTGCTGGGGGCCCTTCGTGTCCACCAGCTACCTCGACGGCTGCCACACTGCAACAGGCGGCCAACCGGGTTGAGCAGCTTGAGACGCTCCGGCCTGCGCCTGCCGGTGTCTCGCAGCTCCCTGTTCGTCCAGAGCTACAGCCGGGGAGTGGTCAGGTGTGGCCCCAGATCTCGATACCGGTCGTGAGATCCGACGCCTGCAGTGGGCCGGAACCCCCAGTGGGGGCGGCTCACGGGGGTGCACCTAGTGAGTATCAGGTTCAAGTTAATGCACCCACATCACAGTCCACTTCCAGTGGTGGGATTCAGTGGCCATGGCCTCGTCAAGGCGAGGCGAGTGGGCATCAGTTGCCAGCCTATCCCAGTGCCCCTTGGTTCCATACTGGCACAACATTGGGGGTGGGGGTTTCCGCCCCCGGGGCAGTGCCGGGCATCGCAGGGGCTGTCCAGGTTCCGCTGCATATGCCCCGTGTACCTAATGTGCCGGTGACGGCCTTGCCGACGGCTGGTTATTCATTGCCCTTGGTGATCATTTGTCCCAGGTCACGAGGGAAAAGGTTTGGCGGGGGGGAATACGTGGATATATTCTCCCTATTGAACCATGAGCCCACTAAGGAGGAGAGAGAGGGACAGGACGACAGAGACAAAGAATTGTCCCGCCGTTGTAAGCCACCACGCACCTGGGCCAACTGGTTGCCCGCATATCTTATTTATATGGCGGTGTACCTTAGGGCCCGGCCAGACATGGCCATTCCTATGGTCCAATATTTGGACAATATTTACAGGGCGATGGTGGATTTTCCTGGCCCATCGTGCTGACTTACGATGAGGAATTTAGAATGAGGGTGCCCTTGCACCCGGAGATGAGATGGGATGAGCCCTGTCAGAAATTGTGGCTTTTGTACATGACCCCCACTCGTCCGGCGCCTGGGGATAGGTACCATTGTGGCCATGCCGTGCAGCAAGCTGCTCCAACACAGGCTCACCACCAGCTGGCGGGGCAGGGGGTTCCAGCCCGCTTGCTGTGTTGGAGCTTCTCGGCTAATGGCGTGTGCAATAAGCAGCAGTGCCAATACAAACATGAGTGTCCCTCTTGCACTGACCCCCACGCTGCCGCTGAGTGCCCGCGGGCCGGTGGGTCACGGGGCAGAGGTAGAGGTGGACAGGGAGCGGGCAGAGCTTCTGCTGATGGACCTAGCCAGACAAAATGCCCCCTCCCCAGTTAATGTGTATATGTTGGAGCGATGGCTCTCAACTTATCCAAGGAGAGAGGACGCGAGGTACCTCCTGGAGGGTTTTCAGGGGGCTTCCGTATCCCATTCAAAGGAGTGTGGCGACCCCAAGATGCACCCAATTTACTGTCCCTGAAGGGTAGAGAGGAGGTGGCTGCCCTGAGTATTGCCAAAGAGGTAGAGGCCAAGAGGGTAGCAGGCCCCTTTTCTGTACCACCCTTTCCCAACCTGAAGGTCTCACCTCTGGGGTTGGTACCCAAAAAGGCCCCGGGGGAATTTTGTTTAATCCACCATTTATCGTACCCGGTGGATTATTCTGTCAATTATGCTATTCCTGATGACCTTTGTTCGGTCAGGTATACGTCTTTTGACCAAGCCCTGCGAATGGTGCGCTCTTGTAGTCCTGGTGCCCTCCTGGCAAAATGTGACATTAAATCGGCATTCCGATTGTTGCCAGTGCACCCGGGGGACTTTGAGCTATTGGGTTTTAGATTCCAAGGGAAGTTTTACATAGATAAGGCCATGCCTTTTGGCTGCTCTATATCCTGTTCAGCATTTGAACGTTTTAGCACCTTCCTTCAGTGGGCCTTTGTTCGTAGGTCCGGATCTCGGTATGTAGCCCATTACCTCGATGACTTTTTGTTCGGGGGTAAACGGGGCTTGGACACGTGCACGCGTCTCCTCACCACATTTCAGACGCTAATGCAGGAACTGGGTGTCCCTTTAGCGCCCGAAAAGACCGAGGGCCCATCAACTACGCTCACATTTCTGGGTATTGAAATTGACACGGTCGCACAGGCATCCCGGTTACCCATCGATAAGGTCACCCGGATCTCCGTGATGGTTTTGGCCTTGCTGGCAAAACGTAAAGTGTCACTTCGTGAGCTTCAGGTTCTACATGGCCATCTTAACTTTGCCTGCAGGGTGGTCACGCCTGGCAGAGCATTTGCTCGGCGCCTATGTGACGCCATGTCTGGCCTGTCAAGGCGCCATCATAGGGTCCGACTGACCAGGGGCATGAGGGCTGACCTTTTGGTTTGGGTCACATTCCTGCGGGACTTCAACGGGGTCTCCTTTTGGAGATCTGACCTTTTAGTTTCCCCTAGGTTTCAAGTACGGTCGGATGCCTCCGGCTGCCTGGGATATGGGATTTACTTTGAGGGGAGTTGGGCTTATGGCCAATGGCCTCCAGCATGGCGGGGCACGGATCGCCTCCGCGATCTTACATTCCTTGAGTTCTTTCCAATCCTGGGAGCTTTGATTCTATGGGGCGAGGAGTGGGCCAACTCAGTGGTCCACTTTTGGTGTGACAATGCTGTGGTAGTCACATTGTTAATGCTCAGACGTCTAAATCACCCAGGGTGATGGCTTTAGTTCGCCAGTTTGTGTTACGTAGCCTATGCCTGAATGTGCTTTTTAGGGCCAGACATGTACCAGGTATTAATAATGATATTGCCGATGCTTTATCCTGCCTGCAGATCCCCCGGTTCCGTGCCTTGGCTCCAGAAGCAGAGGAATTCCCCTCGCCACTCCCGGCCGAGATTTTGACATCTGGCAAGGAGAGGTTAACCGGGCGATCGGCATGTCTTTGGCGCCCCGCACGCGTAAGACGTATCATCATGCTTTCGTTCAATTTATAAAATTCTGCGTGCAACTTCAGTTGCCCGAAGTGTGGCCCATTCCAGTGGAATATGTTTTACGATTTATGGTTTATCTACACGTTCAGGGCCTCGCTCCCCGCACTATAGCATCCAGGCTGTCAGCACTGGCATTTATGGCCAAGGTGAGGGGTTTTGCTGATAGCACGAACGATTTCCGCATATGACATGTTTTGGAGGGGTGGACACGGGAATGTGGCCGCCGCCCGGACACTCGCCACCCAATTTCCCCAGGGGTGCTTACCCACCTTGCACGAGGCTGGCATAACCTGTGTTTTGACAGGTATGAGGCGGCTCTTTTTCATGCAGCTACCACGGTGGCCTTCTTTGGAGCGCTCCGCATCAGTGAGTTGGTACTACTGTCTAAGGCGGATGCGACTCGTAGGGCACTGGAACTCGACGATGTCTATGTTTCTAATGAGTGGTCTCAGGCAACATGTGATCACTCCTGCCCCAAAATCAACCCCAAAGAATGGGCAATATGCCCATATGGACATCCTCATATTCACATGTAGTCCAGGAGTTACAAAGCCTTTTGATTGGACACAGATTGTATGGCAGAGTGGACTGAAGGGAGTGACAGGCTGAGTGGAATTTGGCTATCTCAGAAGTGAGTCCTCCCTTCTGCCAGTTCCCAGGGAAGAAGGGAGGTGGGGGGGGGGGGAGAGAGAGAGAAACTAATTATGGCCTGGGAAATCTTTCCACTTTTTCTGCACTTTTTAGTTAGCTTCTGGCCAGCCGGGAGGAAAAAGGAGATGAGAAATGGCTGTGTTCAGAAGTAACAGGGTGAGTGAGCAGTAGGTTTATAGTTTTGATATGCTAATGCACTGAATAGTTATTGCCATGGCTTTTAAAATAAGAATTGCAGACTGCTGAAGATGCTGTTTCCTAGTGGTTTCTGTGTCTGATGAAGCAGCTTAGGGTGGGACAGTGTGGCAGCGGTGGAATCCATGTTACCTATGTTGACAGATCTGGAGGTGTGTGGAGTGATTGATGTTACCCCAGTGTGTAACAAAGGAGTGATTGATGTTACTCGAGTGTGTAATGAAGGAATTCCCCCACTTGTGCAAGCTTCCTAATAATTCATACTACCCAGCATACAGAGGTTGTCAAGTCTACTCAAGTGTGTAGTCTGCTCATAAGTGGCCAGGGCATAGCATTCAGTGCATGGCGTAAGTGTTTGTTGTTTTCCCAGTCAGTGCAGTGACAGGTCCATGATGGGGCTTCTACGGAAGGTCCTACAGCAATTGAAAAGGACACATGAGAGTGTCCTTGACCTGTGACAAGGCCCCCGACTGCCCATGACACTGAGAAAGGTGGATCAGAGCGTTCTTCCCCGGCACAAGGAAGGACAAGACCTTTGGCTTTTTCTGTGCTTCTTCAAAAGGGCCTGCTTGGACTATGAAATTACTGACCGGTGGTGGCCATGGCTGCTGCGGAGCCAGGCTGCAAATTGTTATGCTGACTTCCTGGCTACTTTGGATCAGGAGCTGGAAGATACAAGCTTCTTGTTCTGACACTTCTACTGGTGTTATCTGGTGTTCTTGTAATATTTCTTTGATGTTATCTCTCCACATTCCTCTGGATCTGCCTTGTAGTCTTTGTCCTTTGCCTTTTCCCACATATGCCTTGTAAGGTATGGAATTCCAAGACCTTATCTCCAAATGGGCAAACCACCTTATTTGTTGTCACTGTATGTAGTGCAAGATTGGTTCTGTTCCAATTCTTTCCCTTATAACCTCATTCCTGATTTTAACCCTTCTAGTCACTCCAGCAGCCTTCCTCAGACATCTCATTTCCATGGTGACCAAACTTTGCCTACGATTTGTTCTAAATGTCCATGATTGACACTTATAGTATATAAAAAGAGATAAAGAAATATATTAAAACAAATTGATAAAAACAGTAGTAAAAACACCAGCAGCACCATCACCACCACATTTAAAACAGAATAGTCTCATTCAAAAAAGGTTCCCTCTTAGCAAGTCATTAAGAAAAAAGGCTGCTAGAAGAGAAAATTATTTGCCTATTTGCAGAAGGACAGCAAAGAGAGGTTTTCCATGAGAAGGTGTTGCAAAGTCTGGGAGCAAGGACAGAAAAGGCTCTCTTCCATGTCCCAACATCCAACCTTTTGTATTCCTCACCATCTCTGAAAATACTATTCCATACAGATGTTTATGTATAGTGGCCCAGTGCTTTTAAAATATATATATTCACAAATGATTACAAAATGATTCCAGTGGTAATGCAGCCAACTCTAATTGTAGAATTGGGGTTTCTGTAAAAGAGGCCTTTGTATATTTTTGTGACAAAACAATTTTTTGTGTGAATTCTACTGTTGACCAAAATAGTGTTGCTAATTTCACTCCCATATGGAAGCAACAAAATTGACCACTTTTTTAAATGGAGGTTTTTGAATGGATCTGTTGTTCTCAACACATCAAGGAACTTCATTGAAGACAAGAAAATATTTGAATATTTGTTGTATCCTTAGTAGCCATCTTCCCCAACTTTTCTGGTATGTTGAACTTCACCTTCAAGCCTTCACACTAAACTAAAATTTCTGTGCTATTCAATACACAAATTCTGAACATATCAAGCAAGCACATAAATGACTTAACTATTCAATGTGAGGCAGGCATGCCTATGATTGTCAGACTGTTGATTATAGGATTTTAAAAAGGGATTCTGTATGTTTTTTGTTCAATTTGCAATGGAGTCAAGAGTGACGGGTTACTTGAGAAAGTCCATAGATACTCTTGAATCCCTGAAAAACAATATATAAGAATTTAGGAAGGTCTGCTCATTTAAGATAAAAGCCTAAATAATTAGATGGAAGCAGCCATTAGCTGGGTCACAATTTCCAGAGAAGGCTTTCTTTTATAAGACATAGATTTGAAGCAATTGGGTATTGCACAGTTAAAAGGGCATTCTAAATGAAGGAAATAATGGTTGGGAGGAACTAAATATATTTCCCTTTGGGATATTCAGAAACAAAGCTTGGTTCTTATCAGGTGTCTTTCAGGAGAGACATAATGTTGATGTGTTGCAGCCATGCTCACTGATGCCTGATGAGTTTGATGCCAATTGCAGTTTAATGAGTATGTGGCAATATTGTGCTGTAGTGAGTGATGAGGTGCAGTCATATATTAATAATGCTGTCCTCTGAGGAACAGAGGCATTTGTGATCTATGTAGAAAATGTTAAAAGGGTACATTTTTAGATCAGGGTAAAGGAGAATGTAACTGCTCTAATATTACAGAGCAATGAACAGGTACGGCTCATAACACAGCCTTTTAAGAACTATACAGATGAAGCTTGCACATCCACACACTTGCACACTCATGCACCTGCATTCTACACACATGTGCATGAGAAAGACAAAATGCATGGTTATATTTGCTGTGAGGTTTTTTAAAAAAAAGAAACAATAAAATCACAACCACAGTACAAACCTTTGCTTATATCATTCTTGCAGGACAGAATGAAAAACTTAACACTTTTCTCCCTGAGGAGAGGTTATTGGAGTCCTTGTGCATTTTTCAGATTTGGAGTTTTGGGGTGGAAAAGTCACAGAACTGGTTTGTATAAAACACTTTCATTCCACCCAAATTTTTACCTAATACAGACACTTGTATTTCTCACAAAATATGTTTTTCCACAAAGTTCAAGTTTTTTTTGTATAATGTTACTTAGTTCATTTTTTACATTCTCATGTAAAAACTGTCTTACACAAATTGACAGGGGTTTCCCCACCACCACATTTCAATATGTTCACACCACATTTTCACAGTGGACAAGAACATTTGCGACTGATCTGCAACCTTACTGTAAACTATATTTCTCATATATTCTAGTAGCTAGTAACAACTGTAGAACTTCAGAGCTGGAGGAGATCTTATGGATGATTGAATAAAGCCCCTGTCAATGAAGTATCTGGATACTTCAGTGGTTTAGGTATGGTTGGGAGTTTGATTCCCTACTGTGGCTCCTCAGAATGGACCGGATTTAGTTATGCATAAGGTCCCATGAAGTTGTGCAGTTTTAAAATGATGATGGTGAACATTATCATAATGTTTCTTGGAGTTGTTGGGCACTAGTGTTGTAAACCTTTGCTTGTCTGGTGTTTTCATGCAAGGATGAAAAAAATCAAACTATACCTTTCCTCACCTACAAGGACTGTAGATTTTTCCTGCTGTCAATTCTGATCTTGCATTTGTGAAGATGTTTTGTGTTTTGTGCAAATCACAAATGCCTGCTCTTTGATTAATGAAAATTAAAAAAAATTAAGCCTTGAATTGATTATTTGTCTTTGTAAACAATCTGCCCATCTTCATTCTCTATGTGTTTCTGCCAGTGCACATGTGCTTTGCTTCACAAGTGGAAAAGATACGAGTTTGCTGTTACATATGTAATATTTGCTACCTTGACATATTTAATGGGCGGGAGGGGGGGGGACCCACAGGTATTTGTCTCAGTTTCATTTCATTCATCCTGAATTTGGGAAATATTTTAGTATAAACTTGACCATATGAAGACTAGTAAGTATCATGAAAAATACAAGATACTGCCCATCAAATATATTGCAACTGGCCATGGTCAATGTAGGGCCTAATGCAGGAAATCCTTAAATTGAGCTAAGTCAGGAATTCTCAACCTTTTAAAGCTGGGGCCGGGTCATGCTCCATCAGACAGCTTCGGGGGCCAGATGGCCATTTTGCCCTTCCTCCACCACATTGCACTTCCTGGTGTGGTTGAGGCATTGGGGGACACATGAAATAGTGCCATGGGCCGCATCTGGCCCATGGGCTGCAGGTTGAGAATCCCTGAGTTAAATGGATGTTATGCAATGTCTGCAATTAACTGGGCTGCATGCAGTCAATTTTAACTATGGTAGTATGTTTCAAAAAAGATAAGAACTTGTTTTCTAATGCAAAGAGAGAATGCATTTTCTCTCCTTGAAATTATATGAATTTCCACCACAACCACCCTCACTTGGAGATACACCTATTCTGTTCAAGTTTTTCCACTTCATATTTAGATTGTAACAAGCTCACTATCACATCATCTATCTCTGCTGCTGCAGCACCCTGCCTTCCTTGCAATTGAAACTGACCTTACATTATAGGCACTGCACTGATGGGAACAGATACTTATTTTCCCTTCTTCAGAGTTCAGACTGCTGTCACAGTATTTGGAGTACAAAAGCTCCTATATGGTTTGTTGGATTAATAGCTATAACAATCCGTACTTTTACTTCTTATTTTGTAAGAATAAGCAGTCTAATTTTCTACACTTTATGTACTTTCATCTTTTTGGATATGTGTGTGTGTGGTCTTTATTCATTATCTTTGATGCTTCTTTGTCAGACATCTTATTGATCCAAAAAAATCTTAGCATTATATGATAAATCCACACTTCAGCTATTTTGGTCTTATTTATTTTCATTTTTCTGTGACTGAATCCCATGCCATATGGCAGAAGTGAGAATATGTAGCAATGAAAACCCCATGTTCTCAAAGCCAGTTTTCAGTGTGTGTTGCCGATTATATTCTTGATCTTAATGAAGATCTGATTTGAGCTATCTCCATTCTGACTACTGCTATGTGACTATGATATAACTATTCAACCAAGTTCCAAGGCAGTTCCACTTTCCATCAGTCTCCACACTTTCATTTTGGTCATTGAATTGCATCTCTGGAGCTGTTTGTTTGCTTTTAATTGTTTTCTACATAGAGCCTGAAACTATTGCAACCTTCTGGGACCCAACCAAAGCTGTGGTAGAAGCTTTTCAGTGAAAAGAAGCTGGACACACTGAGAACTCCCCTTGATAATTGTGGGTGAAATCTTGTTCCCAGTTACCTCACTGGGAGGAATATGGTGATAACAACAACTGTCTTTAAACTGTTCTTATAAATATTGTGTTAGGTAGATGCCCATGTGGGAAGCCAGGTTTTAATCTTCTCCTGCACATCCCTAGAAGGGCAATACCACAGTAAGACTGAGTGCAAACTGGTTTAGACATGATGTTGCATATCAAAGCAAAAGAAGAAGTGTCCGGAAGGCATATTTTTCAAAATGGATTATGCATTTTTTTGAGGTAAGCAGTCATTTCTTCAAAGAAGCTAAGAGCAGAAGCATAATTAACCAATGCATGATCAAAGGTAAGGAAAGAATAAGTATTCAGGATTTTTAGCTTAAATATTACATGGAAGCCTATAGACAAGTTTTAATCAACTGGACAAAATACTAGGCTTTGATTCTATAATTCAGGTGCAGAGATGGCCAACTTTTGCATTCTTAGCAGAGTTGCACAAAGTATAGGGATAAGAGTCTATTTTTTCAACCATAGGTCCTACTGGAAACTGCAACAAATCCTCTTGAGAGAGGGGAAAGTGGGGGGGGGGGGTGTATCAGAAGTTCAGTACATTTTATTTTTATGTTATTTTATTAATAATAATTATATTTACAAGGCATATGACAAGATTACCTTGGTTAAGAATAAAATTGTAGATTTTGGAGCCTTATATATTTTTTCCAGTCTTTTTACTGAAATAAACTGCAATAGCAATGCACCTTAAGTATAGGGATTAACCTGTCTGAGCTACTGAGAAAGTTGAATAGGAAATCCTTTAAAACCTGCATAGGTAAATCACTCTATCAGACAGATGACCTACAGTAGCAAACATTTAACTGTTTGATACCTTTGCAACATATTGTAACATTAGGATTTACAACCATAATAATTATAAAATGTTACATCAGCTTCAAACAACCTTCCTCTGTTAAGTTTCATTTGAATACATTACCTTTGTAGTTGTAGAGCAGAGTTTCTCAACCTTGGGCTCCCAGATGTTTTTGGACTTCACTTACAAGAAGCCTCAATCAGCAGGTGTACTGACTTAGGCTTCTGGGAAGTCAAAGAACTGAAGTTCTAGAATACCTGGGAGCCCAAGGTTGGAAAAACTCTGCTGTAGAGCATTGAAGACAGGCCTTGGTCCAAGTGAATGAGATATGTCTATAGATATCTGTACATGATGACAAACTGTGGTCTGGAATTCCTAAAATTCTTACTGAGGAATACTTGGAGAATTCTGGGATTTGGAGGCCAAAAAACAGACAAAAATGACACATTCACAACTTCCATAATTGGGACTGAACCATGAAACATTTCTTAAAATTCATTGCAGCCCTCAGGCTGAAAAATCAGTTCCCACTTCAATCCTTGAATGTTTCAGGAATAGTTCACTTTTCACAGACAATTTAGCTTCCAAAGACTTGTTTTATTTTGCTTATTTATCACACAAAGAGAATCAAGTCATGATATAAACCCTCAGTGTAAGCCCCATTGAACTCAGCAGATTTTATTTTTGAGTGGATGCACCTAGGATCACAATATCCAGTTCAAAAGAATCCACAGTGCTATTGCAGGGCTTAATAATGACAGCAACATCTCTTTATTGCCACTGTCACTAGGCATATGTCAGAGGGAAAGGGGGCAAAGTAATTATGAACAGAGCTAGACGTCAGAGGACTGGAGGATGGCTCATAATTGGCCAAAAACTTCTGCAGTGGGATATTAGATATCATCAGTTGTCTGTAAGAAACAAAGTGGTAATATGAAAGGTGTGCTTAATTGCCTGACTGCAGACCTCTGAACAATGGTCATACATTTAATAAATAAAAAGAAATGGCAAGTTGCTAATGCATGAGAGTCACTAAAAAAACCTGACCACTTGTTTTTCAGAATGCATGCATTGTGGGGAGGGAACTGCAATAGTCCCTATTTTAAATATATATATATATAATTGTGTACATGGCATAAATGAATACTGTGAATAAAATAATTCCATGACATGGATCAAAAATACAGTTGCAACAATGGGTGTCCCTCTACATGCAGGCAACAATTCTTTTATCCTAATATGTGTTAGGAGATGTAAGTCTTCACCTCACACCCTAACTGGTTGCAAGGCATATTGTGTCTGTGATGCCTTTAAAGCCCTACTGCAGGGGCACACAGGGACTGGGACTTTTCCCTGATGTGCTCCATGGGCCAGTGTATTTAGGTCAGTGCAGGATTGCAGACTTCCAGCTGCAATGCTCAACCTGCCTGCACTTTAATGCTCACCTTTCTCTGCTGACAATCTGGACGAAGATTCCTGTGCCTTCCAGAACCTGCTATGAGGACTGAATCTTTGCACTGATCCTGATGATGGCTTTTGCCTGACATGCCATTTGTGCTTGCTGGACAAAGAAGGACTACTTGGGGTAAGGCTCCACCAAGAGGACAGAAGCTGTAGAACTCTTTTGCTTTGTCTGTAATTACAGCTTGCATTTACCCTGCTGGACTGGACTGCTACTGAACTGTATGGACTTGTATATAGCACAACTGAACTGTCTCAGTGAGGTCAACTGAGCAGCCCAAGAGAATATATCTGTTTTGTGTTACAGTTTTTGTACTGCATATGCTTGCTCCTTTTTACTTCTTGAGTAAACCTAAGGTGAGTTTTTATTCTGCATCAAGATCTGTCTGCCTGTTTTCCTCACAAGGGACCACCTTGGCAGGTATGAACATCTTGCTGGCCACTGCATACCACTCTGCTAACTGTTTATATGAACAATATGTACAGATATAAAACATAATCTGTATACACCCAAGTCCCTGCACCTTCATCTCTAACAAAAAAATAAATCCAGTTACTTGATTTATTTTGTGGTTCTTCCTTTCCCAGTCTCAAACCTGCCCCCCTTTTCTGTTAAAAGACCCCCTGCCCCAACATCCAAAAGCAGTGTTGTGGCATTTCTCCAATCTGCAAGGGACCCTCCCACCCCACCTTAGCTCTCCCTTCAATCCAGCATGCAGAGGTACAAAAGATCCTGTGCATGGCAAAACACCCCATGGCCTCTGCCAAGGCAAACCATTCAGGAAAGCAGCACACCACAAAAAAGCCACCAGAGGAGAGAAAATATGAACTGACCCTGCAAGAGAAGGATAGAAAGGAGGGGCACAGTTGGAAGGAAGCAGATAAAGCTGAAAAAGGAAGGAAATTCAGGAAAGTAAATGTCATTGATTTGGTGGGGGAAAGCCTAGAAGGGAAGGATTCATAAGAACGTAAGAACAGCCTTGCTGGAACAGGCCACAGCCCATCCAGTCCAGCATTCTGTCTCACACAGTGGCTCACCATTTCCTTCAGGGTATTCCCAAGCAGATGCCTTCACCTGCTTAGGATTCCCTGGAAATGGCATTGAGAGATATCCTGCCTATCTCTCCAACCCGGAGGTTGTCCTTAAGTATCCATAATTATAGCCATTGATACTCTTGTCCTCCATGAACTTGTCTAATCCTTTCTTAAAGCTGGCAAGACTGACAGCTGTCACCACTTCTTCTGGCAGGGAGTTCCATAGACCAGTAATCCTCTGGGTGAAAAAGTACTTTCTCTTATTCGTTTGAGAACTAGTACCCCAAAGTTTCATGGAGTGCCCCCTAGTTCTAGTGTTATGCGATAGGGAAAACAGTTTTTCCTTATCTACTTTGTCCACACCGTGCATGATTTTATAAACTTCAATCAGGTCACCGCTTAGACGTCGTCATTCAAGAGTGAAGAGGCCCAACCGTTGCAGCCTCAGATGGTAAGGAAGGTGTTCCAGTCCCCTAATCATTCTGGTTGCCCTCCTCTGCACTTTTTCCAGCTCCATAATATCCTTCTGGAGGTATGGTGACCAGAACTGTACACAGTATTCCAGATGGGGCCTCACCATAGATTTATAAAGAGGCAAAAAATATTCATTTTATATATGCATGTATTTATTTAGCACATTTATATACCAACCATTTGGAGAAAAGAATTTACTCTGGGAGGTTAACAACAACAAATCAAAATGAACATAAAGCAAAACAGTAAGTTTTAAACACATACAACCTTCCCATAGGCAGCAACTTAGTAGAAGTAAAAACCAATCTAAAAGCCCTATATGGCAGGGGGCCAGGATACCTTAGAGACCGCATCGTCCCAAGAGTGTCTGCCCGTCCAACCAGAGCGGACCGGAGGGGCTCTCTAATAGTGCCATCAACTAGGGGTGCACATCTGTCTAGCACCCGAAGGAGGGCCTTCTCCGTGTCCGCACCAACTCTCTGGAACCTCCTGCCAATAGACCTAAGACTCCAAAGTGAATTGCTGCCCTTCAGGAAAGGAGTGAAGACCTGGCTGGCAGGGCAGGTGTGGGGCCCGAATGGGACTATGGTGCCCGCCTGCTGGCTTTTATAAGAACTCTCTCTTCTTTCCTTTTGTATAGTGGGTGGATGGGGTTGGGTGGGATATGGGTTTTTAAATGGGGTGGGATGTGGGTTTTATAATGTTTTTATGTATTTTTAGAATTGTTGTGATGCCGCCCTGAGTCGGGTTCTGCCTGAGTGGGCGGCATATACAAATATGACTATAAATAAATAAATAAAAAATAAATAAAAACAGTATTTCCCAAACTTTGGGTTTTGGACTTCCATTCCCAGAAGCTTAAGTCAATTCCCCATTGGGAACTACTGGTCTAAAAGCTGTCAACCAGCATAACATTCAGTCTGGAAATAAACCAAGACTCAAAAAATCATTAGCCATAAGGGGAGATATGAGGACTGTGAACCGCATGGTAGAAAAGAGATGCCTCAGTTCCCTTTCTGTAAATTTTTCAAGAGGGGACAGGTAAGTCACTCAGGGTAACTGCTTCAGAGCTCCCTGTCCTTAACTTTCCATTGTGGATGTGATTCCCAGTAAACCCAAGTAAATCTCACATTTTCATAGAAGCAAGCAACAAAACAGAAGATAGAACAAGGCAGAACAAATGTTTCACCAGGAAGATGCTGGTGGTTATGTCTAGAGGAGGATGTCTCCCTGATACCATAGGGTAAACATGGAACAAAATTTCCAGTTCTTGGGGTCACCTTCTCAAGGCAGGCACTCTTCTCCCAAACCGAGGTTGGTCATAACCAGTGAAAGAATGAAACACAACCTTGCAAAGTTAAAGTAGTCACACATCACCTTAACAATGAAGCAGACAATAAGAGGAAGATGTAATAAAACATATTTAATTGTACTAAAATAAACACCAGTAAAATTAAATTAATATGCAATCTGGATATATCCTATACATATTTATTATTAGACTCTAACCTGTTGAGTGTGATTCCGCCCACATCTCTCTAAATGTCTGATAGTGTAGAGATGGTGCAGGAAAAATATGCTAAAGCAGAAAAAAACAACCCGAGCAAGATTGATACTGTGGATCCTTTCAATGAGATCAAATACATTTGCTGTAAAATATAAGAAGAAAAAGAACTAAGTAGAGGTCTGCAGAAAGAAAAAAATGTGGGAAAGAGGGAAAAAAAATCTTACTGCTAGATAGATACATTTGGCTTCCTCCTTCCAGGTCTTAAAAAAACTTCTGAAATAATATTTATACAAAGACACCTTCCCAGACTTTTCCCTAAGTGAAGGAGAGTTTATCTGTTTTATTTTCCCCAAGAGCTATAGAGTATATGTTCAGAGAGGTTGTGTTTAAAAGCCACTGCTATACTGATATTTATTTATTTATTGCTATCTGTGTTCTAAGTATATCTATTTTTGTATTGTATTTTTGTGGGCTCATTGTTGCCTATTTTTATTCATGTATGTTTCTAATAAACCACCAATAGTAGTGTTCATATCCAAAGTCAGGCAGAGAATAAATAAACACACACACACACACCACTGCTTTCCTCAGATGATCAAAGTGGAGCATGAAACGTTCCTGCATGTGTGGAAAATATTCTCATGTGCAAGAGCAAGATTCCTGGTAAATGGTGATACTAACTTATGTGGATAGCTAAGATGAGAGGATTTTTTTTAAGTGGTAGCCATGGTAGTCTACGCAAGCATATCAAAGAGCAAACAAAACAAAAACAGACAAAAAACAAAAACTACTGTGGTACAAAGACTAACTCCTGTATTTTAATGCTACCTTTCATGGAGCAAGTCCACTTCATCAGACATAAGAGTGGATATTGTGGTATACATTTATAAATATCTGGTATAGAGACCCAGAGTGGCTGGGCAAAGGTGATTGGTTCAGGAGATGGGCATGCAAATCTATGTGTTATTTACAACCAGTAATAAAATGCAATCAGTTTGTTGGGTGAATTTATGATGGAAATTATCTTGAGGAGTAGGGTTTGCAAGATAAACTTTCTGACATATATATGTCTTAATTAATTGATTGAGGAAGCTCTATGGGATAAGGCACAGGCAGAGGTCATCTGTCCTGAAAAACAACCACCCTCCTCTGATTACAATACCCACCCATGATGGTTAAAGAACAGAACAACTGGGCAAGACGAATATGCAGCAGCAACCTGCTGCAAGACAGGACAGGAAGAGAAAACAACTGAACAGCACTGGTTGACACTTTGAACCCACAACTCAGGCCTCTCACACGCATAGTAAAAGAACTCCAACCCATTGCAGGCGCACCCCCCAAAGAAAGACTCAGACACCGGTATATGGATAAAGGCATTGGGCCACTTTTATTGAATAATGCCCTAGTCCGAATTATAACTTTCAATTGGTACTCATCCAATTATAATTCTTAAGGCAAGCAGGCCGCAGTAACACTGGTAAGGTTCCTCCCAAAATTGCCAATGGCAATTGGCTACAATGTATCCATTTGTATCAATTTGTTTGTTGACACAAACAAATTGTTGACCGTAGTCAATAAACTATCTACTGACCCCACCCTCTGACGTGTATCCGTCAAATCACGGGGTGATGCATGCTGAAAAGCTCCTGCCATCACCCCTTGCCTGGTTCGTCGTTGACCGGTCAACGTTATTACACCTGTACCTGTCTAAGTGTTGGCCGGTCAATTGCGAACCTGCCGGATACCTATGGGTCATAAATATTTACCTTACCAGTGCTACCCGCCTAAGTGACCAAAGTCAAGAGCAAGAAAACCCCTATGTCAAACCTCAGCAACAGTGTGGGATGGGCAAAAAACCAGAACCCAAGGGCCAATTGTGGGTTCCGGCCAAAAATTCCCACCCGGCCCCGAAGCGACCAAAATATCACACTGTTAACTAGGGAGGGGGTGGAGGGAAAACTTCTCCTCTCCGTCGCTATTTTAAAATGGCAGCTCGGCTGCCTCGTGGCCACCCCTTTTATAGAGGGGTGGCCACGCCCCCTAACTCACCTGGATGTCTGAGTTCGGGTGGGGGCCCCCGCAAAGAGTGTGGCGGCCATTTTGGCACCGCACTTTCATTGCAGGCGCATCCCCCAAAGAAAGACTCAGACACCGGTATATGGATAAAGGCATTGGGCCACTTTTATTGAATAATGCCCTAGTCCAAATTATAACTTTCAATTGGTACTCATCCAATTATAATTCTTAAGGCAAGCAGGCCGCAGTAACACTGGTAAGGTTCCTCCCAAAATTGCCAATGGCAATTGGCTACAATGTATCCATTTGTATCAATTTGTTTGTTGACACAAACAAATTGTTGACCGTAGTCAATAAACTATCTACTGACCCCACCCTCTGATGTGTATCCGTCAAATCACGGGGTGATGCAAGCTGAAAAGCTCCTGCCATCACCCCTTGCCTGGTTCGTCGTTGACCGGTCAACGTTATTACACCTGTACCTGTCTAAGTGTTGGCCAGTCAATTGCGAACCTGCCGGATACCTATGGGTCATAAATATTTACCTTACCAGTGCTACCCACCACATGGGGAGGCGTCCATGATGACTCACCGCCCCCCCCAAGACCGTCAGCTCGGTCGCCAGGCCTGCTTGCACCACACCCAGACGAGGTTCATACCTCTAGCCGACAGGTGGACCCCTTCCCCTGCCTACCGGCAAATTTTTGTAAGCCTATCCGCAGGTGTCCAATGGCTGTCTCGCAGCCATGCTCGAGCAAGGGACTGAGCAACAGCCCTGTCCACTGACTGCCGGAACAGTCCGAACCACGGAGATCCACGTCTCCCCTAAATTGGTGTCTCGGCACGACGTTAGACCATAGCGACCGTGTGTAAGCCACACATGATATAAAACGCCACGTCACAGCCCCTCGACAGTTTAGTAGCAGCAGTGATCCATATAAGATTGTTGCCGCCGAGGTGCCTATTAAGAACATCGGGTGGTCCAGCATCCCCTACGGACATCAGGAATGACAACAGTTCCCGCCCCCTTGTGCCGCGCATACCATACCATCGCATACGTGCGGATGCACACAGCCCAAGTCGGGGTCCACTCTCTGTCGCCGCAGCATATACTGCTGCCCAGTGTACATAGCTGCGGCCCACCAGCCCCACTGCCACCGGTGTGTAGAGACACACAGGATCTGTAAAAGAGGAGAAGAGGTTAAGGACATAACTTGGTACTCGTACAGTGAGGGCACGTACATATAAGAAATTGCGCGTACACGCATGTCCGCCTCCGAGTACTCCAAACGTAGCCGCGATCAATGCGACGCCTATCCTAAATAAATGGGTGCCAAAACGGGCCCCCACACCACGAAGCGCGGCACCGGTCACCCTTAGTAACAATACTTCGGCAAGGGTAGACCTATCCTGGTGGCAGAAAAACAGGCTGGGGCGCGCAGCAGGCACTGTCGAAATTCATGTAGGGCACCAACCGGACAGATGTCTCCAATAAAACTTCGTAGCAGTCTGACTCCACTGCCTACGCCGTGCAGAACAACCTGTGAGGACCGTATCCCCACTTGAGCCCACTCATGTGTGACAGAGACGTCGTCGAGTTCCAGTGCCCTACGAGACACATCTGCCTTACACAGATGGTACCAACTCTGGCACCCACTCACTGATGCGGAGCTCTCCAAAGAAGGCCACCGTGGTAGCCGCATGAAAAAGAGCTGCCTCATACCTGTCAAAACATAGGTTAGGCCAGCCTCGTGCAAGGTGTGTGAGCACCCCTGGGGAAATTGGGTGCCGAGTGTCCGGGCAGCGGCCACGTTCCCGTGCCGTATGCGAAAATCATTCATGCTGTCAGCAAAACCCCCCACCTTGGAAATAAATGCCAATGCTGACAGCCTTGATGCTATAGTGCGGGGAGCGAGGCCCTGAACGTGTAAATGAACCATGAATTGTAAAACCTGTTCCACTGGAATGGGCCACACCTCTGGCAACTGAAGTTGCACATGGAAGCTATTAAATTGAACGAAAGCATGATGATACTCCTTACGCGTGCGGGGCGCCAAGGACATGCCAATTGCCCGGTTCACCTCTCCTCGCCAAATGTCCAAATCTCGGCCGGAAGGGGCGAGGGGAATTCCTCTGCGTCCGGAGCCAAGGCGCGGAACCGGGGGATCTGCAGGCGGGATAAAGCATCGGCAATATCATTATCAATGCCTGGTACATGTCTGGCCCTGAAAAGCACGTTGAGGCGTAGGCTACGTAACACAAATTGGCGAACTAAAGCCATCACCCTGGGTGATTTAGATGTCTGAGCATTGACAATGTGCACTACTGCAGCATTGTCACACCAAAAATGGACCACTGAGTCGGCCCACTCCTTGCCCCATAGCATCAAAGCTCCCAGGATTGGAAAAAAACTCAAGGAATGTAAGATCGCGGAGGCGATCCGTGCCCCGCCATTCTGGAGGCCATTGGCCATAAGCCCACATCCCCTGGAAGTAAATCCCATATCCCAGGGAGCCGGAGGCATCCGACTGCACTTGAAATCTAGGTGAAACTAAAAGGTCGGATCTCCAAAAGGATACCCCGTTGAAGTCCCGCAGGAATGAGAGCCAAACCAAAAGGTCAGCCCGTATGCCCCTGGTTAGTCGGACCCTATGATGGCGCCTTGTCAGGCCAGACATGGCATCGCACAGGCGCCGAGCAAATGCCCTGCCAGGCGTAACTACCCTGCAGGCAAGGTTAAGATGGCCATGCAGTACCTGAAGCTCCCTAAGTGACACCTTACGTTTGGCCAGCATGGCCAAAATCATCGCAGAGATCTGGGTGACCTTGTCAATGGGTAACCGGGATGCCTGTGCGACCGTGTCAATTTCGATACCCAGAAATGTGAGGGTAGTGGATGGGCCCTCTGTCTTTTCAGGTGCTAAAGGGACACCCAGTTCCTGCATTAGCGTCTGAAATGTGGTGAGGAGACGTGTGCACGTGTCCAAGCCCCGTTCACCCCCGAACAAAAAGTCATCGAGGTAATGGGCTACAGACCGAGACCCGGACCTGCGAACAAAGGCCCACTGAAGGAAGGTGCTAAAACGTTCAAATGCTGAACAGGATATAGAGCAGGCAAAAGGCATGGCCTTATCTACATAAAACTTCCCATGGAATCTAAAACCCAATAGCTCAAAGACCTCAGGGTGCACTGGCAACAATCGGAATGCCGATTTGATGTCACATTTTGCCAGGAGGGCACCCGGACCACAAGAGCGCACCATCCGTAGGGCTTGGTCAAAGGACGTATACCTGACCGAACAAAGGTCATCAGGGATAGCATCATTGACAGAATAACCCACCGGGTACGATAAATGGTGGATTAAACGAAATTCCCCCGGGGCCTTCTTGTGTACCAACCCCAGAGGGGAGACCTTCAGGTTGGGAAAGGGTGGCACAGAAAAGGGGCCTGCCACCCTCTTGGCCCCAACCTCCTTAGCAATACTCAGGGCAGCCACCTCCTCTCTACCTTTCAGGGACAGTAAATTGGGTGCATCTTGGGGTCCCCACACTCCTTTGAATGGGATTCGAAAGCCCCACTGGAAACCCTCAAGGAGGTACTTCGCATCCTCTCTCCGTGGATAAGTTGAGAGCCATCGCTCCAACATATACATATTAACTGGGGAGGGGGCCTTTTGCCTGGCTAGCTCCCTCAGCAGCCGCTCTGCCCACTCTCTGTCCACCTCTACCTCTGCCCCGTGACCCGCCGGCTCGCGGACACGCGGCGGCGGTGTGGGTGCCAGCACAAGAGGGACACTCATGTTTGTATTGGCACCGCCGCTTATTGCACACACCGCTGGCCGAGAAGCTCCAACACAGCAAGCGGGCTGGAACCCCCTGCCCCACCAGCTGGCAGGAAGCCTGCGTTGGAGCAGCTTGCTGAATGGCATGGCCACAATGGTACCTATCCCCAGGCGCCAGACACGTGGGGGTCATGTACAATAGCCACAATTTCTGACAGGGCTCATCCCATCTCATCTTCGGGTGCAATGGCACCCTCATTCTGAATTCCTCATCGTGAGCCAACCACGATGGGCCAGGAAAATCCACCATCGCCCTGTAAATATTGTCCAAATATTGGACCATAGGAATGGCCAGGTCTGGCCGGGCCCTGAGATACACCGCCATATAAATAAGATATGCGGGCAACCAGTTGGCCCAGGTGCGTGGTGGCTTACGACGGCGGGACAGCTCTTTGTCTTTGTCATCCTGTCCCTCTCTCTCCTCCTTAGTGGGCTCATGGTTCAATAGGGAGAATATATCCACGTACTCCCCCCACCAAATCTTTTCCCTCGTGACCTGGGACAAATGATCACCAAGGGGCAACGAATAACAAGCCATCGGCACAGCCGTCACAGGCACATTAGGTACCCGGGGCATACGCTGCAGAACCTGGACAGTCCCTGCGATGCCCGGCACTGGTCCGGGGGTGGAAACCCCCACCCCCAACATTGCACCAGTATGGAACCAAGGGGCACTGGGATAAGGTGGCAACTGATGCCCTCTCACCTTGACATTACGAGGCCATGGCCACTGAACCCCACCATTGGAAGTGGACTGTGGTGTGGGTGCATTAACTTGAACCTGATACTCACTAGTTGCACCCACATGAGCCCCCACTGGGGGTTCCGGCCCATGGCGGGCGTCGGAGCTCGCGACCGGAATCGAGCTCTGGGGCCGCACCTGACCACTCTCCTGCTGTAGCTCTGGCCGAACAGGGAGCTGCGAGACACTGGCCGGGGTAGGCCGGAGCGTCTCCAGCTGCTCAACCCGGCTAGCCGCTTGCTGCAGTGTGGCGGCCATTGAGGTAGGTGGAGGACCCAAAGGTGCCCCCACAGCAAATGAAGGGCCACCAGGCACGGGGTTGCGTGCCGTCCCTAAGGATGCCTCGAGCACAGCTAAACGCGTTAACAATGCATCGACTGCCACAGATCCCCCAGTATAAAGTGGGCCAGACGGCCCACCAGGCATTGGACCAGGAACCCCGGTATGAGAGCCTGGGCCCGAATAGGGCCATGCCCAAAACTCCGGCCCATGAGGGGCCGGAGGTGGAACGTGCTGCGCCCCAGCACCGGACCCACCTCCGCTGCCCGGGCCCATGGCCGGTATCTGCGGGCCGAGGGCCGAAGCCCCAGAAGGGCCAGCCAAAGGCTGACCGGCCAAGGGCCAAGCAGCCTGCATCGCCCCACCAGTATCGGTGGGGGTAGAGCCTTGGCGCGTGGGCACAGCCCTGGTCCTCCGACCCGAGGGCTGGCCCCCACGTTGCACAGGGCCAAAAGTCCTCCCCGTGGGCCACGGCTTCGTCGCCGAGGCCCTCCGTTTGGGAGGCATATCGGAAGGAGCAGGATCCCTTTCCAGGGATCAAAGAGCACAAAAAGGCACAGAGGAGCCAGCAAGCCAAGGCTCCGTGCGAAATCCTTCCTTCCCAGCCGGGAAGGAACAAGGGGGAAGCAAACAGCGACGGAGAAAACTTCTCCTCTCCGTCGCTATTTTAAAATGGCAGCTCGGCTGCCTCGTGGCCACCCCTTTTATAGAGGGATGGCCACGCCCCCTAACTCACCCGGATGTCTGAGTCCGGGTGGGGGGCCCCGCAAAGAGCGTGGCGGCCATTTTGGCGCTGCGCTTTCATTCTGGATGAGAATAATTCACTTTCCCAAGCTCTTGATGGGAGACCACTACTTATTTACAGACAACCACCCAACCTCAAGCAACAATTGGCATATAACAAACAACAGTGAAACAGTGATGGGAACTGCACCCTGCAACAGACCCAGATGTAAGCTATTCCCCCACATTTACTCCAGAAATACAATTACTGGACCCAACAACATCCAACACAGCATTAGGGGTAGTTTCACATGTGCCTCTATTAATGTGATCTGTGTCATCACCTGCCAAAAATGCTCCTCTGCTCTCTACATAGGTCAAACAGGACAATCTCTTTGCAAAAGAATCAACAGACACAAATCAGACATCAGAAACGGCAACACTGAAACCTGTTTTGAAACATTCTAATTCACCTCGATATTGTATACTGGACCTAAAATTTGTGATTCTGGAACAGGGGAATTACAAAACAAGATTCAGAGAGAGACAGCGGAGATAAAATATATACACATGCTGAACATTCACCAAAAAGGTCTGAATATTAGCCAGGGGTTTATGGGACATTATCAAATTTAAAAATGAGACAACCAAGGGGTTAAATTCATTTGGCAGAGCAGGCTCAGATGTGTGGAGAGGGAGAAGGGAAGGGATGGGATGGTTGTTTGTTTTTCAGGACAAGTGACCTCTGCCTGGGCCTTATCCCATAGAGCTTCCTCAATCAATTAATTAAGATATATATGTCAGAATGTTTATGTTGCAAACTCTGCTCCTCAAGCTGATTTCCATCAGAGATTCGCATGACAAACTGATTGCATTTTATTACCAGTTGTAAATAACACATAGATTTGCATGCCCATCTCTTGAACTAATCAAATTCACCCTGCCACTCTGGGTCTCTGCACCAGATATTTATAAATGTATACCATGATATCCACTCTTATGCCTGATGAAGTGGACGTGAACAATGAAAGCCAACATTAAAATACAGGAATTAGTCTTTAAGGTGCCTACCACAGCATTTTTGGTTTTGTTCCTTATCTATTTTTGTTTTGTTTTGTTTGCTTTTTGATAAGATGAGGGGAGGCATATCTCCTCTGCAGTCTTTATAACAATTGTGTAAAAAGGTAACCAGGGAAGCAGGAGCTATAAACTCCCCTTTAAGTACATTCAAACCACCAGATTGTATAATATTTGAATATGGATACAGAAGGGATAAGAAGCATCTCCTAAAAGGAGTAAGAAGAAGAATGTTTGGGGTTAGGACAGGTTTTATCAAAGTACAGGGAATGAACAGAAGAAAAGAAAGAATGATAAAAAGTTTGAAGCATATTTACCAGTCTTGTAGATTGAATGCAATACTTTTAGAAAACCTGATCTGTAATGTTACGTCAGATCCTTGCTATACCAGGACAATACCATATTAATTTGGTAAGTGCTTTTATGTAACATTTTTCCTATTGGGTCACATTGGGGTTTCTTAAATTTTGAATTAAATGTTCATATATGGTTTTTTTATAAGTGCAGTTTATTATATAATTTCTTCCACTTTCTACTGCACCGAAAATAATGGATATAAAATATTTGTTTTTGGCTGGATAATGTTTTTTTTAAAAAACTGTATTTGTTACAAAGACGTAAGATGCTTTCTATTTTTTACTAGGTTATGCCTAATTTGTTTAAATCTTTTCTTCCTTGTATATTTTTAACATGTTACTGTGTGTGTTTTTATGTTAGAGATTACTCTGGGTTGAGAGGATTTTTGCAAGGGATGCCCAAATGAGGCTCCTTTCATGTCCCCCATTGTGCAGCTGTCAGGAATCGAACCTGTATTTCCAGTCAATATTTACTTTTCTTTCATTATTTTCAAAGAAAGACTTAGTTTAGAACTTAGAAGACTGGTTCTATCTTAGATTTCCCCCATTATGTAAAAAGTCAGAGCCAGCAATGTAGCAAGGCCTTCTGAGTCCAATAGGAACTTCTTCAGGTGTTGTATCCGTTCCGGATATTTGCTATATCATGGCACTAGCCTTCCTGTTCTTAACTTTGGAACAGTTCTTCCAAGGACATGCCACACCAGTATCTCAGGTTCTTCAGCCATGAAGTCTTCTCTACATCCAGGGCCTCTCTTTCCAGGGATCTTTCCTTGCAGAGCGAGTTGGAGTATCCTATATTTTATGTTGTTCCTCATGATATGACCAAGGTACTGGAGCTTTCTTTGCTTGATGGTCTTAAAGAGTTCTTGTTCTTTATCCATTCAGTGCAATATTTCTATGTTAGTCACATGGTCAACCCATGATATCCTTAGCAGTCATCTGTAGATCCATCTCTCAAAAGTTTTGATTCTCTTTTCAGATGATCTAGTAAATGTCCAAGCTTCGACTCCATATAGCAGTGCAGGGAATATGTAACATTTCACTATTCGGATCTTTGTAGTGAAAATTAGATCTCTAATGCATAACAATCTTCATGGCTAAATCTTCATAGCTGAAAGTCAAATGAGAATATAAACTATGTATCTCTTCTTACTCCTCTGTTACAGCAGTAGGCTCATCAATCTCAGCTTACTTCACACACTCACTCACTCACACAGAGAGAGAGAGAGAGAGTGAACACTGCTGATGAAACACAGAGAGAGAAAGCTTTCTTTGCTTGTACAAGTATTCTCTAAAGTCTCAGCAATCCTGCCAGTACAGCTTATTAGCCATAATTGAAATTACCATTCAGAGAGTAATTATCTCCTTGCGACAAGTGGCACATTTTTCTCCTTCTCCTTCTTATAATTTTTTTTTTAAAAAAATAACATAAAAACACCTCTATGTAGAAAGCCACACTAGATCAGTAAAGACTAGAATTCATTAAAACCTGGTAAAATAAGATGCTGAGTATGTGCTGTGAAAACTACACTTGGTAAATGATGATTAGACAGGCATGACAGTGGGAATATGGGGGATAGACAGACAGACAGACTGACTGAGCTAAATTCAAAAAAGAGAAATGAAAGCAATGGTTGGGTTCCTCTCAGCCTAATTCCAATACTAATCAGAATTAAAATAGATTCACAGAGTAATTGCTTAATAATCAATCAACACTTATGTAAATTCTATTGTTTTTAAGGTTTCTTCCTCTTGGGACTATAATCACCTTCACATTATATGGAGTAAAGGCTGGATAAGTTTTTTCTAATATAACCAGATTATCAATACCATTGAAGGATCTTCATTAAACACTGAATACCCAGTGTAGTGTAGTTGATACAGAGACAGACTAGGACTCAGGAGAGGGAAAACAGACAGAGTCTGGGAGATAGGCAGCTGGCAAGTAACACATTTGCCAGGACCCAGGGCAACAGGCCAAACAGTAATCACATGATGGTCCAAAAACAAATCTGGGGTAGACAGGGATTCAAGACAGCAGGGTGCAGCATACACAAGGTAGAGGTCAGGTAAACAATAGAGGAGATGAGGCAAAGTACCTTCAGGGTCTGGAGCAGAGCACAAAAGGGTTCAAAAAGCAAGTCTTTGGGAACAGGGAACAGGCAGGAGATCTTCAGAGGCTGGAACCAAGAGCAAGGTAAGAAATAACCAGAGACAGGAATCAGCAATAATTGAAGAACTAAGCAATTTCACTAACCTTTGTTGATGTGGCAGCATCTGGGGGGGGGGGGGAGCTGGTTCTTATATAATTCAGTCACCAGGTGGAATCTATGGTGGTTCAGACCCTTCTCTAGGGCTCTCAGTTCTTCCTCCATGTCTAGGCCAGAGGTGAAAATGCCAAAATGAAGGTGCAGTTTGGTGAGTTATTCTGCAGTTCCTTTTTCCTGACCTAGTGTGAGAAAGATTAGTTGGCACAAGGTGGCTGTTACCCAGAGTATGTCCAATTGTACCTCAAAAATACCACAATCTTCAAGGAGGCTCTTTCTATGTAAACCAAGGCCTAGCAATTGCAACAGGGTGATGGTTGGATCCAGCAAGTACTAGAGCTTAGCTATCTTCAAGGCTGGGGGTCTAATCCTGCAAGTATCAACACCACATCTGGGGAACACATCCTTTCTAATTTGATGGCACATAATATAGTACCATAACATAACACTACGTTCAGCAATATATATATATATATATATATATATATATATATATATATATATATATATATATATATATATATATATATATATATATATATATATATATATATATATATATATATATATATATATATATATATATATATATATATATATATATATATATATATATATATATGTCATCTTCACTTAGCACAGACATGCCCAAACTATGGCCCACAGGCTGGATACGACCCCCAAAGCCATTCCATCAGGCCCATGATGCCCTTGTCAATCCAGGAAGTGAATATGGATGCTTCTGCACATGTGTGGATGTGTCCATATTTATTTCCTGGTTTGGAATGGATGTCCTCGTACATGCACAGAAGCATCCTATTTACTTCCTGGTTTGGTGCAGATGTGCTCATGCATGTGCAGAAGCATCTGCACTGAACTAGGAAGTTAATATGGCCACTTTCGTGCATGGGCAGAAGTATCTGTGCTGAACAAGGAAGTAAATACAGCCACTTTTGTGCATGCACAGAAATGTCTATGCCAAACCAGGAAGTGAATATGAATGCACATGTGCAAGCACGCCCTATTCTGGTGGCCTGGCCTGGCCCACTCAGCTGTTCTAAGGGTTTGGTCAGGCCGCCGGCCCAAAAAGTTTGGGCACTCCTGACTTACTTACATTATATTTTGTAAAGACGAGATGAATAAAACTACAGAGTAGAACTATGGGAAAAGACAAAAAAATATTTGATCAACCATTAAAGTTCCTTCCAAATTAGATCTAATTTTTTATCTCTTTTTAAAAAGATCACAAATTTCAGATAGTTTTGCACAATATCAGGAACAGGAATACTTCTGTAAAAATCAGTGGCACACTCTCTACACTTGTATACTTTGCACACTTTGCATATAGTCAATGGATCTTTTTAAACTTGAATTGCACCACCATAAGTTATTCTGTTCTCTTCAACAAAATTGTGTGTGGTGGCTTTTGGTGCTGCCTCCCACCCACTTTCAAGTGGGTGCTGGTGCTCACTCACTCACCAAAAAGGTGTTTCTTGTGTATCCTGCACAAAATATTTTTAGGAGGTAGTTTGAGAAATCCTCATTGCCCAACTCACTTTTTTACACACAAGCACAAAAATGTGTACATGTGCACAGATGCACACACACAAACACAATTTTCCAAATGCTACACAAGCAGTCACTTGCTGTAACATCACCAACTAACTCCCCAGCCCACTGCCAATCTCAGGTTTGAAATTTCAGGGAACGTGAAGTTGCTGGTGTACCCACCCTATAAACAAGTCAGGGACGTTTTCTGGGGAACAAAACAAAACAGACCTTTTTTGGGATCTGAAACACTCAAGAGCCAGTAATATTGCTACTGTCTATAAAGTATGACATCTCTCAGACAGCTCGGCTGCACATTGGTTGGAAGTTTGAATTTCTGTATTATTATTCTGGCACAAGTTGCCATCACTTAATATTTGCTAAAAAGAAGAGACAAAAGAGAGAGACAAAAAAAAGTTGTGGTATCTTAAGACTAACTGCTGTATTTTAATGTTAGTATTCATTGATCAAGTCCACTTCATTGAAGTGTTTTGTTTTGCTTACTCTCTAAAAAGAGAGGAAAAGAGCAAATAAGAACCTCACATTTTTATGCAGTAGCAGCATTAAAAGTTAGCATTTAGTATCCAAGTTTGGCATATTTGCCTTAAGGCAATGTTCCAGTGAGCTAGTGAATGGAACTGTGCTCACAGAACAGATGGTCCAAGAAGTAACATCCAAATGACCATGTTGAGACACCAAGTTTGTTTCGTTGAGGGTAGGACTTCCATCTTGAAATATTCAGAAGCAACAGAAATCAAAACATGACCACAATAAAGGGATATATCAATCTAATTCTATATCTGATTATTTTCACAGCAAGAATAATTGACTGATTATGTTTTGATTTATTAAATATTCGATTAGATTTATAGCCTGACCTTTATTCACAATGGAACCCAGCTTAACTTTTAGTAAGACTGAATAGAAATACAATTAAAACAAAACAGAATTACATTTAAAATACAATTTAAAAGTATTAAAGGCCTCTGACTCTGTTCTTCAGAGGCCGATTCAAAAACTGGAATTATCTGACACCATTATGGATGTTTCCATTGTGTATCAGCAGCAAGTGATCTGACCCCTCCAGATGTTTTGAAGTTTATTTCAGATAAGTGTTCATGAGTAATGCAAAGGAAAAGTAAGGAAATGTAGGTATTATAATCCAAAGCATCTACATAGGCAAAGGTTCTACCACCATGCAACAAGGACTTTGTTGATGGTAACTGTGAAGCTCAGATGATAGGAGGTTATGTACTGGGGGAGAGTGGATTTTAAAAAACCCAGTGACTTAAATCTATTTGGTAGTCCCAATTATAGTTGGCCAATGGAATCAACTGCTGAACACATATACAATTCCCTTGTAAATCTGAGTCTACTCTGCACACTTTGGGTTCAGCCCAACATCATTCAAACACTTCAACAGGAGTGGCAATTCTGGTTTCTCTTTTTGTTAAAGAGACTGCCAAAAATCACTCTCACCATTTGGGTTCACAAAAAAATTCCTCAGGTGTTTAATAGTGGGCACACATGAACAATATTTTCCACAAAACTGTTTTTTCCATAACTTGTACAAATTGTCCAAATTAAAATGGATGCTCTTCTCTTTAAGATCTCATGCATGTGTTTGCTTCCCCCAAATGGTAAGGAAGTCAGACACATTTTGTGTGAAGCACAGATATGTTGAAGGGAGAGGAGGAGCTCCTTGCATTGCTCTCAGCTAGAGGCAAGGACTCTAAGTGTGTATCTATTGAAGTGTTTGAATGTTGGGTTGAACCCAAAGTGTGCAGAGTCAGAAAAAGTGATGAGAATGAATGAATTAGGAAGTACAGTGGTACCTCGCTTAAAGAGCATAATGTGTTCCACGGGATTGCTCTTTAGGTGAGTTTGTTCTTCAAGCAAAAATTCTGCTCTTTAAGCAAGTTAGTCTCTAAGCAAGGCACTCTTTACACAAGGTTTTACTGTATCATTTCATTTCTATTCATTGAGCTACTGGTTGACATACACACTTTGATTTCCCACTGTGGCATACACACATGTTGATATAGGCATATAAAAATATGTGTTATATAGAAGAAACTTCACCAATAGTTTAAAAGAGAGAACTTTTGTGCAATTTTTATTTTCAATGGCACAAAACTGGATGTTTGCACATGGCACATGGGCTATCAGTTGGGCATTGCTGCCATATCAGTGGTGATTGACAAAGGCAAGATTCCCATTATTTGCCTTCTTTTTTATGGGAATCTAGGTGAAAACCCGTGTTTTTATAATCAACTATATATGAGGACATAGCTGAATTACTGGTAATACATATGAGTTGTGTCCAATAATGCAAAAACAAGGGTGGAAGTTTGATGAAGTATTGAAAATGCTGATCACATTCACTGGAAGAGTCCTAAAAATATTAATGTTGAACATGATGTTTAATTAATTCAGATTAGTGAATAGCATGTTGTTTTGAGCAAGCTCCTCACAGTCATGTTTATTTTTTTTTAAAGAAAATGAAATACAAAATGTCAAGAATGCTGATATATGTATTCTTATACCTACTGATCTCAGTGTGTGTTCAGGAGGCATTGATATTCCCTTAGAGTTATTTACGACTGGCATTTAAAAGAAGAAGAAAGTATGCTTCATTGCACAGAAACTTAATTGTTGAGAACAGAAGGTGAAGTGAAATGAGGTTTCTTATATATGAGGCAGCAAAGATCTCCATGATCTAAACCAGATCTTGGATGATTTGGGTGTTTTGAACTACAGTGGTTAACATCCCCTAGCCAGCATATGTAACTATGGACTCTTGGGGTCAGCCCAATGAGGGACGAAATCCTAGGAAAAGGCTGTGACTGAGGATTTGAGTTAGAAAGAGCAGGAGAGCTGAAGAGGCAGCAGCTGCTGTTCCCACAAAGGATAATATGACCATTGTCACCTCATTTTGGTAGATGTTCAATATGTTTGTGCAGAATGGGTGAATCCATGAAAGTGATATGTATTGACATTTGCCTTTGTCTTTTATTTCAAGATTTTAGAGCAGTACACATGGCGCCAATTCCTCTGCTGTGTATATCCTACTTCAGTTGACAGACAAATCATTGAATTTGTTCTCATTTAGTGTCAGAGAAACATTTGAATACTTCTTTAATTCTTCAACAACTCCCAGTTTGGTGCTGCTGAAAAGAATTAGGGGCATTAAAGTTGTAGATCTAGTTATGTTATACAATCATTTATTATCGCCTCCTTGTACTAGGCGATTCAATAATTAGAAATACAGAGAAATGGATTTGTGATGCACATGATAACCGTATGGTGACTTGCCTGCCAGGTGCAAAAGTTGCAGACATCACAAGAAATCTAGATAGATTGTTAGAGAGAACTGGGAACGAGCCAGTTGTCATGGTACACGTTGGTACCAATGATGTTGGGAAGGCCAAGCGGTCTGTCCTGGAAGCCAAATTTAGGTTGTTAGGAAGAAGATTGAAGTCCTGGACTTCCAAGGTAGCATTTTCAGAAGTGCTGCCTGTCCCTCGCGCAGGACCTACCAGGTAGGCAGAGCTCAGAAGCCTCAATGTGTGGATGAGGTGGTGGTGTCGAGAGGAGGGCTTCAGATTTGTCAGGAACTGGAGAACATTTTGGGACAAGTCAAATCTGTTCAGGAGGGATGGGTTGCATTTAAACCATGATGGGACCAGATTGCTGGCACTCAACATCAAAAAGGCTGCAGAGCAGCTTTTAAACTGATAACTGGGGGAAAGCCGACAGGAGCTGGGCAGCATCCGGTTCGGGAAAGTGTGTACTTGAGTAGTGAGGAGGATGCAAAAATTACTGAGCAGAGCAAGGAGCTAGTCACCAGCACTCTAGCAGAAGGATGCAAGAGGCAGTCTAACAATGCAACTGGACTCAAAAGACTGTATCAGGAAAGCATATATAAATGCTTGTATACAAATGCCAGAAGCCTCCGGAACAAAATAGGGGAGCTGGAATACTTAGCAATAGATAAGAATATTGATATTATTGGTATCACTGAAACCTGGTGGACGGATGATAACCAATGGGATACAGTTATCCCAGGCTACAAACTGTACAGGAAGGATAGGAAGGGGCAAACAGGAGCTGGTGTAGCCTTGTATGTCAAAGAAGTGATAAAATCATATGAATTGGAATATCTAGGTGATTTAGAGTCACCATTAGAAGCTCTGTGGGTAAGAGTACCAGGACACAAGGATGGTCTAACAGTAGGCATATACTATCGGCCTCCGACCCAAACTCTTGAGGGAGACTGGCAGTTGGAGAATGTTGTAAAGGAGGCATCCAAGAAGGGAATCCTGGTTATAATGGGGGACTTCAATTACCCTCACATAGACTGGGTGAACTGTTGTTCAGCACATGATAAAGAGATAAAGTTCCTAGATATGCTAAATGATTGTTCCCTGGGACAGATGGTTGAAGACCCAACTAGAGGTACAAGACTCCTTGACTTGATCCTGAGTAATACTCAGGATCTGGTGCAAGATGTTAATGTGACTGATCCAATAGGGAACAGTGACCACAACTCAATTATGTTTAACTTGATCATAGACCGCAAGTCACTGATAAAATCAAACACAGAGACCTTAAATTTTCAAAAAGGAAATTTCCCAAAGATGAGGAAACTAGTAAAAAAGAAACTGAAAGGGAAAAGTGAGAGAGTCCAAACACTCCAAGAGGCATGGAGGTTGTTTACAAAAACAATAACAGAGGCCCAATTAGAATGCATACCCAAAAGGAAAAAGGGCTGCCAGGTCCAAGAGGACTCCGATGTGGCTTACAGGAGCTGTTCGGGAAGTGATCAAAAGCAAGAAAAGCTCATTTAGAAGATGGAAGGCTTGTCCGAATGAGGACAGCAGGCAGAAACATAAATTCTGGCAGAACAAATGCAAGGCAACAATCAGGAAAGCAAAGCAAGACTTTGAGGAGCGTATAGCTAAAAACACTCAGAGAAATAACAAAGGCTTTAAGTACATTAGAAGTAAGAACCCAACTAGGAAGGCAATTGGACCATTAGATGACAATGGAAGGCAAGGGGTTATTAAAGAGGAAACAGAGATTGCAGAGAGACTCAATGAATTCTTTGCTTCAGTATTCACTGAAGAAGACAGAGACCACATGCCCAAAACAGAGCCTATCTTCGTAGGGAGGGAAACCGAAGAATAAAGCAAGATAGAAATAACCAGTTAGGAGGTCCTTGCATGTCTTGTTAAGCTAAACACTAACAAATCACCAGGACCAGATGGCATCCATCCACGAGTTCTCAGGGAACTTAAAGATGAAATTGCTGATCTCCTAGCCAAAATATATAATATTTCCCTCAAATCAAGCTTTGTGCCTGATGACTGGAAGGTAGCGAATGTAACTCCAATTTTCAAAAAAGGATCCAGGGGTGATCCAGGAAATTACCGACCTGTCAGTTTGACATGTGTCCCAGGTAAAGTGATGGAAACCATCCTAAAAGATAGAATTAATAGGTACATAGAAGAGACGGTGCTGCTAAAGGAGAGCCAACATGGCTTTTGCAAGGGCAAATCATGCCTCACTAATCTGTTGGAATTTTTTGAGAGTGTCAACAAGCATGTGGATAAGGGGGATCCAGTTGACATTGTTTATCTGGACTTTCAGAAGGCTTTGACAAGGTCCCACACCAAAGGCTCTTGAATAAACTTACCAGTCATGGAATAAAGGGACAGGTCTTGTCCTGGATCAGCAACTGGCTAAGGGACAGGAAACAGAGGGTAGCACTAAATGGGCACTTCTCCAAGTGGAGGGAAGTAAAGAGTGGGGTCCCCCAAGGTTCAGTACTGGGACCCCTGCTTTTCAACCTCTTCATAAATGATCTAGAGGTAGGAGTAAAAAGCAAGGTAGCCAAATTTGCTGATGACACTAAATTATACAGAGTAGTGAAAACTGTGAGAGATTGTGAGGAGCTCCAGAGGGATCTATTGACACTGGGGGAGTGGGCAAAACAGTGGCAAATGAGCTTCAACATCAGTAAGTGCAGAGTGATGCATGTTGGGGCAAAAAACCCCAATTACATTTATAAACTGATGGGGTCTGAACTCTCTGCGACAAACCAGGAAAGGGACCTTGGTGTCCTGGTGGACAGCTCAATGAAGGTGTCAACCCAGTGTGCCTCAGCAGTGAAAAAAGCAAACTCAATGTTAGGGATCATTAGGAAGGGTATAGAAAATAAGTCAGCAAGTGACATTTTGCCTCTTTATAAATCTATGGTGAGGCCCCATCTGGAATACTGTGTACAGTTCTGGTCGCCATACCTCCAGAAGGATATTATGGAGTTGGAGAAAGTACAGAGTAGGGCAACCAGAATGATAAGGGGACTGGAACACCTTCCTTACCATCTGAGGCTGCAACGGTTGGGCCTTTTCACTCTTGAACGACGGCGTCTAAGAGGTGACCTGATTGAAGTTTATAAAATCATGCACGGTGTGGACAAAGTAGATAAGGAAAAACTGTTTTCCCTATTGCACAACATTAGAACTAGGGGACACTCGATGAAACTTTTGGGTACTAGTTCTCAAACAAATAAGAGAAAGTACTTTTTCACCCAGAGGATTACTGGTCTATGGAACTCCCTGCCAGAAGAAGTGGTGACAGCTGTCAGTCTTGCCAGCTTTAAGAAAGGATTAGACAAGTTCATGGAGGACAAGTGTATCAATGGCTATAATTATGGCTACCTAAGGACAACCTCCGGGTTGGAGAGATAGGCAGGATATCTCTCAATGCCATTTCCAGGGAATCCTAAGCAGGTGAAGGCATCTCCTTGGGAATACCCTGAAGGAAATGGTGAGCCACTGTGTGAGACAGAATGCTGGACTGGATGGGCTGTGGCCTGTTCCAGCAAGGCTGTTCTTATGTTCTTATATAAGCATATATAGGAAAACATTTTGTGAAGTTTCTGTTTTTGATATTTGGCAGACAGACAGAAAAAGAAAGAACCAGAATGTTTCACATGGCCAGCTTTTCAAGGAACCAGTTTATAACAGAGATTGGTGTTGCTTGGAAAACTGGAAAGTGGAAGTATTTGTAGAGTTCAGATTTGAAACATCATAGTGGATCTTTGTCTTCTCCCGAAATGAGTTGAGTTTTCTGCCACTAGTACACCATTTTCATCTCCTCTTCATTGATTTAGTAGCAGGGTTGCTCTGACAGACTTCATACTCCAGGCATTTCATCAATATAGTGACTGCTGTGACATGCCCAAGTCAGTTATTAATAAAGCATATTAATAAAGCACCTCTCACAGCTTTCTTTTAAGAAACTCTTTTGTAAAGCTGGTGAGTCAAACATGCACATTCAAGACCAAAACACCTCAAAATATAAGAGAAACAGGTCCAAACAATGTATTGTTACTGAGAAAGCCCATTTTACTTTATGATTTAGTGTCAGGAAAGCTGAGCTGCTAAACTCAGAGGAAACTGGAGGGTCTAGGTTAGTGATGGTAAACCTTTTAGAGACCGAGTGCCCAAGGAGGAGGAGGCGCCACATGGGCAGGCACCACGAGTGCCCACACACACATGTGACATAACTGATATGCCTCTGGTGAAGTCACATGGGGCATGCACACACGTGCCCCTCAAGGTGTATCTGCCCCTCACATGTGCACCCTATCCCACATGGGTACTCCTCATCCCCTGTGGATGCATCTGAACCCCCTCTCACAGGTATGCCTGCCTCCTAGGAGGGGTGGGTGAGGGTGTCTGTTTGCCTCACCTTGCCCTGCTGCAGCCTCCCAGTGGGATTTCAGCCTCCCATTTGGCAGAGGAATTGGGGTGGTGGGGAAGCAGCACATCTGAGCTGGGTGGGGTGGGGCTTCCCCTCAGCAACACATATGCCATCAGAAAGGCATCTGTGTGCCACTTCTGGCACATGTGTCATAGGTTCGCCACCAATGGTCTAGGTAGAATAGATTACATCACCATGCAAATCAAAGAGTCCCCATTTTCTAAACCCAAAATTTGTTTTTCACAAAACCAATTACCATTAATCTTACAGCATGCATGGCACATGCAATTTCTTTCTAGCTCTATCTGGCAGAGCAATGCTTCCATATATCCTTAGCCTCTCTCTTCTTCCTCTTCCATTCTCGATATCCCAGAGTTCAGAGTGAATGGGCTTCAGTTGCAGAAAGCCAGATATAGGCTGAATATCAGAAAAAATACAAGAATGGAACTAATTACCTCAGGAGGTGGTGAGCACTTCAACACTGGAGTCGTTCAAGAAAAAATTGGATAATTATCTGTCAAAGCTGCTTTGATTTGGATTCCTTCATTGAGTAGGAGTTTGGACTTAATGGCCTCATAGGCCCCTTTCAACTCAACTATGCTATAATACTATGACTGTATAATTCCGTTTTTTAAATATGATAGATAAAGTAAGCAGCAGGGATTGTAAATTACATAATAACTCCCTAAGGAATAACATTCTCTCTTACAGTGTTGTAGCTGATGAGTTCACTCTGGAAACAGACAAGCATTAAGTTCAAATGTTATAAAATTCACCCTTCATTTCTTATTTTTTGTTGCAATTGAGGCAACAACCGTATACAGTTGAATAATGTTTATTTAACATGAGAGAAGAGACAATATACATACATTTGCGGACATTGCATATGTCTTTAAATAAAATTGTCTGTATAATTCTTCAGTTAATCCTTATCCTGAATTCCCCAATTCAACATCTAGCACATCTTCTTTGTCCCTTTTGCAGTGACATTCTAACACTGCATCCTATGGATCAACACATGCTGCAGGATATTTAAACAAGATATCAGCCACATGGAACCCTTTCACTGTCAAGATCTTTGCCCATGGCAATGTTTAAATTTCAAAGAGAACGTGAATAGGAGATGTAACTGCTATTGCCACTTTCAATCCCAATGGCAGAAATTAGCTCTAGGGCTTCCATTTTTTATCCAAGTGATCCCAATGCCCCCTCCATCTTCTTTGTTTCCTTTGTTAAAATTCTGACTTAAAGCTGTATTTTTATTTTAAAGAAAGAAAAAAGAAAGATACATCTGTTCTATGATTGTAGTCCAAAGGCAGAGGAAACCAACAGAAACGTTCTTACATTCTTTGTAATTGCTAAATGCAAGACTTTTAATCTTACCATAGCAATGTTTCCAGGAGAAGAGAAACTGAATTCATGAAGGAAAATTGGATTCTATACTGTAAATTCAAAAGAAAAGAAAAAATGTGGCTTGTAGAAATAGTTTCAGAAGAGGGGCTGGTAGATGAACAAATCTAAGCAAAACATGTACAGTTAATGTTGCTGGAGAAGTTTGTTAAATCCAGATACCCTCCCCCATAGCAGCACAGAGTATTATATTTATATCTTATAATAAAGATATTTTGGCACAAGATGTAGGTTTGTAACATAATTTGTAAACTTTTAGTAAATTCTAAGGTTGCTTGGAATGTGACATTCAGAGTTGCTTTTGGGAATGGGATTTGCCTGGCAAAATGTTTGACATTTGAGCCTTGAAACTCATACCTGTAGATTTTGCTCATCCAGATCAAGGTCAGATATTCAGTGTCTGGATGGCACTGGGGCCTTAGTTTCTGCTGCAGTTTTTCCTGGGAGAAAGCTATTGCTGTGACTAAAATCCCAACTGCCCTTTAGAACTCACAGAATTCTGCCTGGGAAATCTAGAGGACCTTTTGGAATTCCAGTCCTAAAAACACACAAATGGTACATTCCTAATGAATAGAGAGAGCATTACTAAATGGAGGAGTGGGATAACAAATTGTTGAAGTCCTGCAGAATGTTGTCCTAGGGATATGGTGGCAGTGATAAGGTGGATGAAAAGATGATTAGTACCACAGCATGGGGCTTATAACATTATGGGAGGTTTTCTAGGTAACTAAAAACATTTAGTTTGAGAGACCAAAAAAATAATGTTTACATTATAAACAACTACCTAGAACAGTGATTCATTATCTTTTGGAATTAAGGATTGTAACTGTTGTTCCGTTCTTTCCTTTCCTTTCTTAGAATCTCATAAAAATTCTTGAGCAGCACAAAACAAAATATGTAACCATCATAAGGTGATTCAATTATCTTGGAGGACTGAATAACAGCAACAAAATTAACATCTGTTACAGATAAATAAGGATTTTTATTGTCTAACTGTGTAGGAACAAGGTCTTCAAATAATGGTATTTTCAGTAACTCAAACTAGTTTATCCAGTAAAAACTTAATAAAATTTTCTCTCATACTTACATAACAAGGGTAAGAACATAGATTATGTGTAAAATTATCCAGCCTATAGTCACATGGACAAACTCTCTTGTAGTAAGGTTGTCCTGTCAATCTTCCTTGCATATCCATCAAGGGGACAATGTTCAGTCTCACATATTAAAATGCTTGGTGATAACATGAAACAGTTAAATAGCACAAATACATGAGAGGAGGGACTTGGGAATAGAGATACTCAAGAAGATGAAAGAACATACTTGTTGAGCTCTCATTTGAGTACTAACAAGGTAAACCTATTTCCATATATGGAATCTTGATTCTCTTTTCCTCATGTTCATCATGCATTCTTTTGAAAAACTCAGGACTTCTAGCTATCCATTAATTTCTGCCAGGAGGGGTAAAAAAAGAATTATCAGGTAAAAATGACTTTCTGCCTGAATTCAAATAGTTATTTCCATGTTCTTGCTTAGATAGAAGTTTGGAAGGCTCTTCCCATAAAACAACATTCACTACATGCCATGTGATATTTGTTAGCATCCTTAAGAAGTAAGAGGGAGGGGGTGATCAACTTTACCTGAAACCTCAGTTACCCATACTGTTTTGTTGTTGTTGAGTCCAACCCCTTGCAACCTCACAGACCACTGCATGCCAGGCACCCCTATCCTCTGCCATCCTCCGCAGCCCGCTCAGCTCTATACCCATTGTGTCAACAATGTCATCTGGCCATCTCATCCTTTGCCACTCCCTTCTCCTTTTGCCTTCTATCTTTCTGAGTATCAAGGCCTTCTTGAGTGAGTCCTCTCTTCTCATTTGGTGTCCATAGTACTTTAGCTTCATCTTTAATATTTGTCCTTACAAGGAGCATTCAGGGTTGATTTCCTTCAGTATTGACTTATTTGATCTCCTTGCTGTCCATACTCATAATGTAATACCATATAAAATGGCCAGATTATTTTTGCATTTATTTGTAATAACCTTCCTGAAACATAATTACTTCCTTTTGTGTTGTAGAGTTTAACAATTGCTCATGTGCCAGACTTAGTTTTCTTGTCGGAGCAGTGGCAGAGTGATCTGAGATTACAGGACTTAGTCATCTCACCGGTGCCATGGTCAGATCACTATCTGGTGACTCTTGACTTTCTGGGGGCGACACTTCATCGTAGGGAGGCAGGGCCTATTAAAATGGTCAGCCTTCAGTGACTAATGGATCCAGATGGATTCCAGAGGGAACTGGGGGATGTTCCTCTGGATCGGATACACGATTCACCTGAGGTGCTTGTCGACCTGTGGAACAGGACGGCAACAGCAGCCTTGGATGAAACGCGCCACTGCGGCTTCTCCGTGCCCGTGGGACTAGGTCATACCCGTGGTTCATGGATGAACTGTGGGAACTCAAACGGACAAAGAGGCACCTAGAGCGCCACTGGGTGAAGACCCAGGATGACTCCGATTGGACACTAGCTAGAGCTGCTATTAGGGCCTACCTAGTGGCGATGGGGGTGGTGAGGCGGCAATACTTCACCACCCTTATTGCCTCCACTAATAATTGCCCAGCCGCCCTGTTCCGGGTAACCAGGTCCCTCCTCGGTAGGGGGAGAACGGTGCCCATCTGGTGGAGAAAATCGATTGGATTCGTTCAGGGCTGAATCTCGGCGTGGATGGGGAGGGTCGGGGGGGGGGAGACCGGAGCACAGTCTTGCTGTACGATCTGGGATCGGTTTGATCCTGTTGTCCCTGATGAAGTGGACAGGCTCCTTGCAGCTGTGCTTGCCACTACATGTCCTTTGGACCCCTGTCCCACCTGGTTGGTGAAAGCCTCCAAGGTGGTGACAGGTGGCTGGGTCAGGGCGATAATAAATGCATCATTATGGGAGGGGGTGTTTCCTGCACCACTAAAACATGCTTTGATGCGCCCCCTCCTGAAGAAAATATCCCTTGAACCAGCTGTCCTTAACAACTACAGGCCAGTTTCCAACCTTCCCTTTCTGGGTAAGGTTTTGGAGAAGGTGGTGGCACGCCAGCTCCAGAGTGTCCTGGAGGAAGCAGATTATCTAGACCCCTTTCAATCAGGATTCAGGCCCGGGTTTGGTATGGAGACGGCATTGGTCCCACTGATGGATGATCTCTGGCAGGAGCGGGATGGGGGTTATCCAACCATTCTTGCTCTTCTTGACCTCTCAGCAGCCTTTGATACCGTCGACCACGGTATCCTTCTGGGATGGCTCAAAGGACTGGGGATCCAGGGCACCGTGTTGTCCTGGCTTTCCTCTTTTCTGGAGGGCAAAACCCAGTTAGTGTGGTTGGAGAGTGAGAAGTCCAGCCCTAGGCTCCTCAAGTATGGGGTGCCTCAGGGCTCGGTGCTCTCTCCTCTCCTATTTAACATCTACATGAAGCCACTGGGTGAGATCATTCATTCCCGTGCAGTACCATCAGTATGTGGATGACACCCAGTTGTGCATCTCAGCCCGTGGGGACCCCAGTGATGCTGTTGAAATCCTATCCGGATGCCTGGAGGCCATTGGGGTCTGGATGGGGGCCAATGGGCTTCGGCTGAATCCCAGGAAGACAGAGTGGCTATGGATAAGGGGCCCCATGTTATCCAGGAAGCTACCCTCTTTGGTACTGGATGTGGCTGTTTTGCCCCAGACAGACCCAGTGCACAACTTGGGGGTCCTTCTGGACCCACGGCTGCTGCTAGAAGAACAGGTAGCGGCTGTGGCCAGGAGGGCTTTTGCCCAATTTTGGGTGATTCGCCAGCTGCGCATGTTCCTGGACCGGGGCTCCTTACTTATGGTCACCCACGCTCTGGTCACTTCCCGACTAGATTATTGTAATGCGCTCTACATGGGGCTGCCCTTGACGACCATTCGGAGGCTGCAGCTGGTCCAGAATGCGGCAGCCCGAGTGGTGATGGGAGCAGCACTGGTTACCATTTTGTCTCTGGGTGCAATTCAAGGTGCTGGTTTGACCTTTAAAGCCCTATATGGCAGTGGGTCAGGATACCTTAGAGACCGCACCATCCCAAGAGTGTCTGCCCATCCAACCAGAGCGGCCCGGAGGGGCTCTCTATTAGTGCCATCAACTAGGGGTGCACATCTATCCAGCACCCGAAGGAGGGCCTTCTCCGTGTCTGCACCAACTCTCTGGAACCTCCTGCCAACAGATCTAAGACTTCAAAGAGAATTGCTGCCCTTCAGGAAAGGATTGAAGACCTGGCTGGCAGGGCAGGTGTGGGGTCCTAATGGGAATACGGTCCCTGCCTGCTGGCTTATGTAAACAATTAAGAACTCTCTCTTCTTTTTTTTTATAGTGGGTGAGATGGGTGGGTGGGATATGGGTCTTTTGAAGTGGGTGGGATATGGGTCTTTTAAAGTGTTTTTATGTGTTTTTAGAATTATTTTGTAATGCTGCCCTGAGTCGGGTTCTGCCTGAGTGGCCGGCATATATAAATATGACTATTAAATTAAATTAAATTTTGGCATCAGTTTTATTTTGCACAAAATGCTATCTTGCTGGTGTTGCTAAGATAAATTTCAAGGAAAGATCCCCCCTGTCATGATCCTTGAGTAACCATGGCAACCTTATCACTAAGCTGCTAGAGCTGTTTCACACACATTCCTTTCTGATGAAGTATGCACAGCTGTGATCCCACACTGGAGTGATTGACAGCTACTGCAGGTGCAGCCCCCACAAGGGTACAGGGTGATGACAGGGTCAGCTGACTATACCACAAGGTTGTGGACACCTCCCCTCCTGTCAATCAAAACCCCCGTGGCTCTGAACACCTGCAAATTGAGTCATTCTAAGAATGCAAAGGTGGGAGGGAAATCTGCTCCTTCTTGTGTATAAAATCAGAGCCCTTTCCCTCAGTTATTTAGTCCTCTTGGGTAGAAGGCAGGGCTCTGTCTCTCCAAGCTGGACTGAGAAATATCCCTTCGGGGCTTCCCCGATCAAAGGGAACCTTACTAACTCTGTATTACTATGTACTTTGTCTTTGTCTGTCTCTGTTCTTTTTCAGATGCTAATGGAAAATAAAACTCTTTGTGAGTAACATCAACCGAATGGATGTCAGTTTATCAGGCTATATCCAAGTGCTTTGCTCTATGCCCCCATATGCTACCAATATATTAAACCACCGCATACTCCCTGTAAGCGACAGGTGGAGTTCTTTGAAGCCGATTGGGAAGCGGTACAGTGAGTCGACCTTAGGCTGCACTGGGAGTGTGCGGATAAAGAAAATTATTGCAGCCTAAAGGATTGGTACATGCCTCCTGTAAGCCAGCGCCTAGTCGAGCATTCAAGACACCCCCTAAATAGGGAAAGCACTTTAACAGGTTGGGCTCCCTGCCATCTAATAGCCAGCTGTTTATGTAATCAATTGTCCTTTCAGAACACTAAAACTTTGATAGTTTATCTCTAAATTGTTAAAGGCATTTTCAAAATATTGTAGATTTAATGATTGACTGAGACAAATTCTGGACCAGGACAAAAGTTCTGCTTTATCTGTAAAAAGAAGAATTTGTATGATTAGTTGGGCCAGTTTAAGTGGATGACAAGCTTCACCAAAGGAGAGGGCAAGCTTGTTTTTATAAAAGTTAAACGATGAAGCAGAGAGTAAATACCTTTGATATATACTTTTGTTTAAATCAGATGAGCTTCTTCTTTCCATCTATAAACCACAGTGCTCTTCATTTGTTACTGTTGCTGTTGCTGTTGTTGCTGTTGCTGCTGTTGTTGTTATTGTTGTTGAGTCACATAGTGGATTCCAACCCTTTGGGACCCCATTGACCATTGTATGCCAGGCACCCTTATCCTCCACCATTCTCCTCAACCCACCCAGTTCTGTGCCCATTGCATCAACAATACCATCCAGCCATGTCATTCTCTGCCACCTCCTTCTTCTTTTGCCCCCAATCTTTTCCAGCATCAAGGCTTTCTCAAGTGAATCCTCATTTGATGTCCAAAGTACTTTAGCTTCATCTTCAATATTTGACCTTCCAAAGAGCAGTCAGGGTTGATTTCTTTTAAGATCGACCTATTTGTTCTTCTTGCTTCCAGGGTACTCTCAAAATTCTCCATATTGGCAATGTGGTCTCTAGTTCCCCTGCTTCCTTGGAACCCAGCCTGCACTTCTAGTAATTTTCTATCCACGTGCTACTGTAGCCTATCCTGTATTATCTTGAGCATGACCTTGCTAGCATGTGAGATGAGTGCAATTGTTCAATAATTTGAGCGTTCTTTGACATTGCCCTTTATTGGGATTGGAACATATACTGACCTTTTCCAATTCTGTGGCTATTGCTATGTTTTCCAAATCTGCCAGCATATAGAATTCAATGCTTCATCTGTACAAAACATAAAGCCTTTAAATCGCCCATAACTATTTTTTTTAATTTATGAACTTCTTTCATTTCTGCCATAGTTTATCACAATTAGTTGAATCAGTGGCCCTTTTCCTGGAGTAGCTTTAACATGAGTCAGTCGTCAACTGTAGAGCAATTCCTTCTAAAGCCATTTTTTTCCTTGTCATCTGATATTCTTGTCCCTTAGGCATTCCTTCACTCTATCTGAGAGGCTATGAGTATATAATTTGCCTGAAAAGCTCTCTGGGCAGTTTGCAAGGTATTTATACAAACTATCATTTGCTCCCAACAACCTGGGTAATCATTTTACCAATCACAGAAGCATGGCAGATTGAATTAAATTTGAATTTGTCAGGATCAAACACAGAATTATCATCGGAGTTTTGACTGCAGCTTCACCACTGCACCACAAGGGCATAACAGCATTCAGCCCTTTAAAAACATTGTGGTGCTATTGTGGTAAATTTTCATCTTTCTGGGATGCATCCTGTTTCATTGACCCAGATGAATGCTGATGCTAGGATCCAACAAGGATTAGTCCTAAATAATGCATTTGGAACCATTTTTGGGCCTAGTGTTTTGCTCTGTTATGATTTTATATAAGTTTCAGCATTTGCATATCATTTGGGTCTCATGGAGGGTTTTCTTCTAAGGAAACTAATTTTGCCCTTGCTTGGGTATATTGCTGTTCTGAAAATAATTTCTTGTAATGTCTTTCCCAGATTTGAGGGGAGATAAAATGAGATAGGGCAATGAGAACATAAAGAGGAATTCAGTATAAACCAAAATAGACCATTAATGGTTGTTATCAAATTTCCCAAACTATACATAATTCTCTCTTTTCCCTGGCCTTAATTTGATCTTTATGGGCTGCTTTTAAACACAACTATTTGCTTAAGATTGTTATTTTATTATTAAACCTAAATTCACAGTGTTAACATTGGATAATTATTTTAAGATGTTAGCATTCAGAATTAATCCAATTATTGCTAGGTCTTTCTACATCTTCCTGAATCAATACCATTTCTTTTGCAAATAAAGGTTTGAACAAATCAAGTAATTGAAACTGTACAAGCACACATCACTCTTCACCATTCCCTTCAGTGAGCTTTTGTGATAAAATATACAGTTAATAGAGTTAGAAATACAGCAAGACTTTTCATCAAAATCCTCCTTTCCCCATTTTAGGTGGCATACCTTAGATTTATGTTGTAAATTGAGATCTATGGATGACCTGCTTAACTGTCACAGTCCTTTAACTGCAAGCACAAGTGTTAAAGGGGTATGATCTTCTCCCATATAATGATTTACTTGCATATAGGAAACAGAATCCAAGTCACTGATTAAACAAAAATAATAATCCACAACACTGACTCACTTTGATATGAACTGATAGTTCAGTCTTCTGAACTCTCCAAGTGACTACTGAGGGGGGATAACATTCCTAGAGATTATAATCTCCCCATTTTGAACCTTCCTGCATTGATTATATGGCCTTTGGAATTCCTATTAGACCATTCCTCCCCCTCTCCCAGGTCTAACTTTTACTTATAACAAATTTTCTCCTGTTACCAGGTTTCATGAAAAACAATGTCATAATCAAGTAAGACCTTCTCAGTCCCATTAGATGTAATTCTAACTGACCATCCTGCAACATTCAAACTTAAACAATTTATATTCAATATATTAGTAAGAATATATAATTCACTCAGATATTCCTGGCTTTCTATGGTAGAACTCAATAGTAGTCTTCCATAAACAGTTCTTGGTTTTTGTGGGCAAAAGGAAGATCAGTCAGACTCATGGGTCTTGATAATTTCAACCCAAAAAAAAAGGGGGGGAATGATTCTATCCATTAATTTATATAGGGTTCACTTCCCTTCTTTATTTCCTCATTAGTCCTTGCTGCTAACTTCAAGGTTTTTATTTCCCTTTGTTCTTGAATTTTCTTAACTTATTGGAGGTTCTCTTACAACTTCTAAATATGTTTAATAATGTTATTTTGTTTCTCCTTGGCAATATTAAAAATAATTTAATAATCTAGTCCTGAGTATCTAAGTATTTGCCTTTTGGGAATGAAATGAGGACATTTCACAACCTCCTTCATCAGCCTATCTAATATGAAGATGCCCATGCCTTTCCTGACTTTTCTATTTACCTTTGATTCTTATAGCACTC